>ML675604.1:22901129-23371060 GCA_007922155.1 Mesoclemmys tuberculata | reverse complement strand
TATTGGTCCCTTCTGACCTATGAGTCTATGAGTCTATGAGTCAATGTATGTACACTTTGGAGTTTCAGTTGCTCATAGAGGAGCAAAGAGGATATGCACAAGCTGTGCACAATATCCTACCACTACTGTTATTTTAGTATTTGTAGAGAAAAAATCCTGCTTAAATATTTTAAACAATTTTCCACATAATACTTGGCTATGGCATATACACATCACCATCATTAGTTATGGCCAATGCTTTATCAATATCATATGTTATGATAGACAAACAGCAACAACTTTCCTTTGTTAAGTTGATAATGGAAATTTACTTGCAAGTAATTCTGCTTGCCATCTTTCTTTCCACCTCCCTTCCCACAATATTATCCTTTCAGAAAACATTATTGCTCCACCTGTAAGCAAGGAGTCAAAGAACCAACATTGATATTTAGGACTATCCACATCCACTTTCATCTCAGTTGAGAAACTTCCAGAATAAGGAAATAAACGTATATTTTAAATTTGATATATAAAAACACATCTGTCCAATGCTCTGTGCATACACAGACTGAGCTCCCCAAAGCAAGGACCATCTCTTCTTCTATGCTTGGAAAGTACCTAAGACATTGTATGCATCACAGCAAACCAGTACATAAATATTAAACCAATTTACAAGTCCATGTTAATTGATATTGCCACACCAGCAGAGGAAACATAAAAAAGAAACAAGAAGAGTATGAAGAACTCTGCCACGAAGTGGTACTATGATGGAAAACAGAACAAAGATGATCTCAGTGATTACTAGAGCACTTGGAACAATAATCAGGGTACGAATGAGCAGCTCAACAACACGTTAGGAGTGCAAGACACTATGGTCAGTAACCTCCAGAGGTCATCACTCTTATGCACGTCAAGAATTTTAAAGAAAGTGATAGGAGAATCAATGCATTTGAGCACCTAAAATCATAGAAACATAGGGTTATGCAGGAGTTTCTGTGAAGAATTTAACACAACTTTGGACCATCTAAACCTACAGAATCAGCTTGTGATCATAATTTATTGGTAACTCATGGGGATAAATTTTTTATGGTAGCTTTCCCGTTTTTATGCTTAAATATCTTGTATGTTGTAAAGCTATTTCTTTTAAAAATCCCTGTGATGTCATACTGAGGGATAATAATAATTAATTATAATTAATAAATATTATTATTATTTGATCCAGCATAGGAATGCTTATTTTCCTAAATAATATACACATGATTTTTATAAGTAGACAGAAATAAGGTCTGGTTTGTCTGCAGGTTACATGCACAGAAATGCAGTTATGTGCATAATTTGCATGCAGATTTACTCTCTCTTGGTTCTTATATTGCCCCCCTCACCTCACAGGTATTTAAAAATCAAACACACAGTCTCTCTCCATTTTCCTCATTTGTTTGTTCCTCATTCCTCCAACATTTGTTTGCTGGTATCACAGGCTATCATTTTTATTATCCTTATCAAGAAATTATTGAAGAAAGACTAGATCAAAAAATGTGTTTGGAAGTTAATTCTGAATGTGATATGACCTCTGGTCATTCTTGTCTCTCACAGGAGTGGATTCCATAGTCTGGATCCATCCCTTATTGGAGTTCCATTTCTTGTGCTCATGGGTCTCCCTGATTCCTTGACAGCATCGTTGTTCCAGTGAAGAGTAGCAGTCCCAGGAAGTCATGGTTGTAAAGGGAGATGTGGTCTTTCTGCTAGCTTGGGCCAATCTCACGGAGGGCTTTGAATATCATGGCAGAGAACTTGAACTGGATTCTATTCCGTAAGGAGCCAATGCCGGAATTGGATGATTTGCTCACAGCAAGTTGTGCTGCTGATCAGATGGGTGGCTTCATTCTGAACCAAATGGAACGTTTTCAGTCTGGGTAACTTCAATCCTAAGTACAATGAACTGCAGTAATGAATCCCAGGAGTCTCAGATGCATTGCCAGGACTGGGTTATGTATCTTGAGGCTTAGTCTCCTAGCCAGCCACAAATGGAAGAGGACCCGTTTGCTACTATATCTCTATTTGGCCATCCAGTAGCAGTGAAGAATCCATAAGGACTTCAAGACTGAACAAATTCAACAATCTGAAGGCATATGTCCCCAACAAAGGGGGATTGATGCAAGAGGTAAATTCCCCAAGGGGATTCTTGCTTTCTAATAACATCACCTTCATTTGGCTTGCTTTCAGCTTCAGCCAGCTGCTCTTCATCCAAAGGTCAATCTTGGCCAGATGCTGGGGGATAGCCTGGAGAGAATACTGGTTTTGTTCTGTGTAAAGGAAATGTAAAGCTTGGTGTCATCTGAATATTGCCGGTATTTAAGCCAAAGTTGTCACATTGTCTCCATGCCTCTGGATGGGTAGTAGATTTTTCTCTCTGAAAGAAGTTTTCACAGTCTCTACTAGATAACTGGCTGCATAAGAGACTATTTGGATTGTGTGTGTATGTGTGAATAAGGTGCACAACTGCGCACACAGATTTTGGAAATGAATCCCATAATGCTGAAAGCACCGCAAGTCGTTACCTTTTGAAATAATTCCTTTGGGAAAGGAATGAAGATGAGAGAAGAGCAAGATTGTGAGAAAAAAGAATGACTGTTGCCAGCCATCACTCCAACACTGTGATGGCCCGCACTTCGCAGATGGCAACTCAGCCCTCCAGCCAAGTCACCAATTTAGTTCACCCCCTTCTGGGGTAACAGAGTCCAAAGAATTATATATAGTCCCACATCCCCATAACAGGGAGGGCCTTATGTTCCCCTTCTGACTCCTGTAGGTAGCTCCCCTTCACCTTGGGGCTTTCAACATCTCTACCCTCTCCTTACTTCTAAGAGGGGTGTGTGAAAGGGAGACTTTTCCCCTCCACAACAAGGGTGGTTAGTAGGGGAGCCCAGACACTTCCATTCCACCAGGCTCCAACCCATGGCCCTTTTAGATGCAACAACATAAGCATACTGGAGTGCACTGAGGCTGTCTCCCTGGGTTATTTCCTACCATTCGCCTTCCCCCCAGGTCTCAAAGTCCAACATAAGATAGAAAAAAGAAAATAACTGGAACTGCAGCCCAGCTGATAGACTCTTCCTTGCAGCAAAGGTTTTTGTATTGCCTTAGTTCCAGAGCTCTCAGGATAGGTCTGTCCTCCAACCCTGTCTGGCTCCATCCAAGCTGCCTGGCTCCTTTAAAGCTCCTCCTCCAGCTGAAGCACATTCTGCAAGTATGGGAGGGCAGGAAGTCACCTGGTTCCAGAACTGCTCCTTAGCCCCTTCAGTTCCAGTGTGGGGCTTATACACCCCATCACAATGGATAACAAAAGTATATTTTATACATAAAATAGTAAGGATTTTAAAAAGAAACAATAATTGTAGAAGGCATTCCGCAAACCATTGTGCCAACATCTATCTCAGGGTTCAGAAGAAGTTTTCCATACTGGCTAGTTTTCTTCCACCTTACTCTACAGCAGAGGGTACTAGCGACTTCCAGAGATAGTTATTAGATGAAGTGGACCACTGGTCTGACCCAATATAGCAATACCTATGTTTCTATTTTCCTAAAACTGAGTTGAAAGTGGGTTCTATATTTACAATTCTTTGTCTCCTTACTTCCTGTTAGTGGAGTTATAATGGTGTAAGTGTGTTGAAAAATATCACAAAAGATTCAGAAAAAGAAAATTTTAGGAGAAAAAAACCCCTATTTTTCAAATAGTTCAAAAATTTCATATAATTACATTGATTCATTCTTTGCTTGTTCCTGTTCCATATGCTGCCATATTGATTCATTCATTTGCTTGTTCCTGCTCCTTATGCTGCCATACTGGAAAAGTAAGGTACATTAACTCAAACCCATTTCATTAATACCTGACTTTCTTCCCAGGCAGTAAGAAATATATGATAACTCAGAAAATGGCTTTTCCCTTTCTCAGCCATTTGCGTTTCCAGCAAGAACAGGAGATCAGCAAACCACTCAAAGGCAGATGGATCTCGGCAAGTCCAATAGAAATAAACCTGTCAGGTAAAAGTAAGGAGATTCAACAAGACACAAGCTTTCAACAAGCTTCCTATAAAGCTCTTGAATTATTTATGTTGAGATAAGTGGTTAATCTTATAGCATGCTACCTTACTCCAGTGGAAATTCAAACATGATCCCATCTACTTTTGACATTGTGGAGTTTCTTTGTATGTTTTAAAACACCTTTATCTTCTTCAAAAAATTGAGTTAATTTAGCAATTAAAGCATCACTAAGGACAAGCAATATGCAAGCCATCTAACTGTGTCAATGCATCTCAATGCTAGCTTACAAAACCAAACTGCAGTTTTCTTGAATAGAGACTGAAAATCCCATGAAACTCTGCAGTCATTTCAAGAAGTGATCAAACAGGGAGTAAGATGAGACCATCACACTCAATTTCATTCATTCCCTTAGAAAGGTATTCTATTTTGTTGAGATTCTTATATCATGCCCATCACTGTGGTTCCAAAGATGAAAAACCTGTGAACTAGCCCATTATGTTCTTCCAGTTGCCTTTTAGTCTTAAAGCTGCCGACACAGTGTTGGGTGCAGCATTAAACATTTATGCTCCTAGACAAAACTCTTCATTAAGTTCATTACGGTTCAACATTTATTATAGGTGTGACTGGTTGTGTCACTTACTATTAAGATTACCTGATATCCCCATTATAAGATTTTGTTTTTAGTTGCTTATAAAATTGCCAAACTTTAACCTTTTGGGCTGAAATTTTTTTTGGGGGGGGGGGAGAAGAGGGAGGCAAATTTCAACCAAAACGATTTGGCTGTTTTAAAAAACGAGGCTAGGGGAAAATATGTTGTTTTGACCATGTTAAAAAATTCTTGAGACCTTTTCTTTGTAATGCTCTAGTGCCTCCAAGCTATAGAGCAGAGAGTTGAAATTTGGCCAGAAGGTGGCCTTTGTGTCAGGGATGTGCTTTTTGTCATCCTCTCAGAATCCGCCCTAATGCTTCCCAGTTATCAGCCTTTGAAAAAATCACAGCTTGCAAATGCTCAATGGAACATTACTACAGTTTAACAGCTATAATCTCTAAAGGTTCCTTCCTCGCTGTGCACACTTGAGCCTCTGACATCTCCTACAGCTGAACAAACTGCACATACATCATCCTTACAGAGCGGCTGTGCATGTTCTAGCCCCTCACAGCAACCACACATGACAGGACTCTCCATGTGCCACCCCCACAGATCAACTGAACATGTTGCATCACTTCCCAGCTTCTACATGTGGCTGGACTACGCACACACCATTCCTACAGAGCAACTGAGCATGCACCAGTCTAGTGCTACAGAGGTGAAGCTGGACTTTCCCTGACACGGCTGCTCATTGGGCTCAAGCCTGGAACTGAGAGCAGGGTGCCTGTCTCTCCTGTGCTCTCATTTACCCTCTTGATAGCACCCAGGCAGCATGGAATAGGAAGCTGTCTGACTGACATACCAGAGCAGCAGGAGGGAAAATAGATGATTGGGACAAAAAATCTGGTGAGACTAGAACTAGCAGGGCAAAGAGAGTGAGAGGGAAGGGGAGGGCCGGAAAGGAGAGGCTGGGACTGGGAGCTGAAGGGGAATCAGGGCTTGTCTGGAGAAGGAGACTGGGACTGGGAACAAATGAGGGAAATGCAAGCAGGTGGGTTTGCAAGCTAGTTGGCTGGGGAGGGAGAGGTGAGAATGGGGAAATTGGATGAGGAGCTAAGAGGAAGCGGGATTAGGAACCAGTGAGGGTTGGGGGAATTTGAGATTGGATGAGAGGCCAGGGCCTGGGAGCTAACTAGGGTGGTGATGGGAGAGACAAATCAGATGAGGAGTTAGGGATGGGGGAATTGGGTTTTGTTGGGTAGGGAGACTGAGACTTGGACAGGCAGGAGCATAGGATTGGTTGAGCAAAAGAGACTGGAACAGGAGCTAGGGGTGGGAATAGAGATGATTGTAACAAGAACAGGTTTGAGGAGAAGAGAGTGATGGGGTCAGGCTTGGGAGAAATGAGCAGAGTCTGTGTCCACTAGACCACACTCCAGTGTCAGTTCATCCTTACTCTAGGGGTACTCTTGGATTCCTCACTGATGAAGCGCGCTCACATAGCAGCATCTGCGAGTAATGCTTTTTACCATCTCCACTTGGCAAGGAAACTCTGTCCCATTCTGGTGAGCAAAGACCTGGCCTCAGTTATTCATGCCTTTGTCACCTCTTGGCTGGAGTACAGCAATGCAGTATACCTGGGCATGAAGCCTTCAACACTTAGGAAAGTCCATCTAGTTGAGAATGCTGCAGCACTTCTCCTCAGCAACACAGCCTATTGTGGACATCACGCCTGTCCTCTGCTCTGTGCCCTGGCTTCCAACAGAATATTGCATCAAGTTCAAGGTCTCAGTCCTTATCTTCAAAGTGCTCCATGACTGGACACAGGGTATCTAAAAAGACTGTCTAAAGCTCCGGGACAAGACCATGATCAACAATTATGCTCCTCTGGCACAATAGAATTCTTAACAATAACAATAAAGGTCATCTGTTTGGGAGATAGTACTTAGTCAGGGTGTGCCTGGGCTGTGGAAATGAAGTAATGCAGGAACTAAGGACAATCACAAACCTCACCACTTTCTACTTCAAATGCAAGTTGCACTTCTTTGACCTTGCCTTCTTTGATATAAACACATAGCAACAGACATATTTATATATTTTTAAACATACAGTGCAAAAACAGGACACTCCACTGCACACACTTCTCCCTTTGGAGAGAGGATGATTGAATAAACATGTGACAGATATGCAGTGATGTTGCTTAATGTATGACTGGAATGTGCTCAGATACTACGGTGGTATGCTGGTCTATAGTTCCCTGGATCTTCTTTCTTCCATTTCTTGAAGATGGGCACTATATTTGCCTTTTTCCAGTCATCAGGTAGCATGGTATAAAAACCTGTGCAGAACAGAATAGACTCCCCTCCAGAACCTGAAATGGAGCCCAAGATTTCTGAGTCTCACCATTCCTCTGATATAAGCAAAGGCCTCTGAAACTCACTTACAAAGTGTGAGTCTCATCCCCCTTTAGTGTTAGTCTACATAGACGATGACAACCTATTGCTGCTATCAGTTACTCCATTAGTGCAAGTGGTGGAATCTGTGCAGTGTTTCCAGTCCTGTTGATGAGCCATATTGGTGTCAACATAATACAACATAATGTATTTTCTGTGTTTTAATTTGTTTTTTTTAAGTCCTAGGAAATTATACACAAATAACTATGTTAAAAAATTATTAAGGCTGCAAAGTCAAGCACTCAAAAGTTAGGAAATGTCAGAGTTAAGGTTGCCTGTGCAACCTTAATTTGGTCCCCTTGTGAATACGCATTATAAAACAGTCTTTAACTGCATAATCACATACATTTTTCCCCTACAGGACCACTGCCCTCTTTCAGTGCAGAGAATTGACCTCCTCTGGGGACAAATCAGAGTTGTTTAGTTAATGGGACTGTTGTCTTTATGAACCCATCATTGTTTGTTGCAGAAATTGGAAGGTGTGTAGTGAATGAGCCAAGGGATTACAGAAAGAGAAAGGTCTCAGGATTAAGAAAGCTGAATGCTTCTCTGGTGAATTGGATTCCCTCCCTGTCTCTTGTAAAGAGAATGCTAAACAAATCACTTAAACCAAACTTTTAAGAGGTGATCACTAATTCCTCCTTTTTCTGGATGCCCAATCTGAGACACTGGGACTGGATTTACAGAAGTGCTGAGCACTGACAGTTGCAACTGAAGTCAGTGGGAGCTGTGCTTGAATATATCAAATGCTATATAATGCTAAACAATCTTAATTCTGTTGTTTCCTAGCTTTCAAGTGCTTGATTTTGCAACCTTAATAATATTCTTTTAATGTAATTATTTGTATAGTCCCCCAAAGGATAACAGACACTTTATTATCCCATAAAAAGCCAGTTTTCTCTCTCTCTCTCAAAGAATATACAATCTAAGAAGACAAGAATGGAACAAGGGATGTGGGGAAGGATATAAATCTGCAAAGTCAGAGAACTGAAGTTTGGCTCTTGTTTTGTTTTGTTCATGATTTTTATATTGTTTTAGTCTTTTAAAAAATATCCTCTCTCCCCTTCTCTTCACCATGCCACAGTGACCCGACTTTTAAATACACTGGACAACAAAGATTTTGCTTCCTGAATACTTTTGGATGTATCTTATGGATTTTAGGCTGCTGATTATGAAAATTACCATGAAATTTCCCTATCACGTACCATTTTTTTGAAATCACCTATATTTGTTATTTCAATTCATAATTTAAGTCTATTAAAGTGTTGCCCACAATGTAAGCTGAAAAGTTTTCTATCTTGTGTCCAAGCATGCCTGGACATGTAGTGACACTGCACCTAGTGCAGGCCACACAACATGCAGTGGGAATGCTAAGGCTTAGGCAAGGCAGATGCTGGCAGGACAGGTTTTAGAAAGGCTATAAAAGCATTTTACACACATTGTTCTATGCATTGCGTTTATATCAGTTTGCATTCATGTTGATGCGCATGCTCTATGCTCATAGCATATTGTGTGTACTCACAATAATAAAGCAAGTGTATTTTCAGGAGGATTCGTGATAGCAAAATGTCTCACCAATGTCGCAACAGCCATGATACCTTTCTCGGCAACTACAGAGCACCAAACTATGTGCAGGTGGTTGACAACATGTTTCAAGCATACAAAACCATGAAGTACAACATGTCACTAAAGATTCATTTTCTGCATTTGCATTTAGACTCATTCCCTGCAAATCTTGGTGCAGTCAGTGACGAGCATGGTGAAAGGTTTCACTGGGACACTGCGATCATGGAAAAACGGTATCAGGGCAACTGGAATCCATCAATGCTGGCTGATTATTGTTGGACACTTAAACAAGATGCCTCAGACACTGAGTACAATGAAAATCATCAACAAAACATTTTTAGCTCAGTTGAACTATTGCAAAGCGTCAGCACCGTTATGCGATTAAACGCATTACATTCAATAAAAGTCAATTTCTTGTTTCTCCAAATTCCTACGTGATACAAGTAGACTGAAATTATATTTGTGTTCAGCTTCAAGTGGTCTAGCATGAGCTAAAAAAATTTCTGCGGAAGTAACAGTTTCGAAAAAATTTGTTGTCCAGTGATATCATAAGTAGTCCAACAGGTCTGCCTAATGTGTTTTTGTCTCAGACAGCACATTTTGAAAACTGATTAATTCCACTTTCAAATTCAGCAAAACAAACCCTTAACTCTAGTCTTGTAGACTAGACACTTTATCCACTTAACTGGGCTACTTCTACACTAACTAAGTTGTTCATATCCTTGAATAAATCACATTCTACATGTAATAAACTTGTGTTTTGTTGACTGTGATAATTTGGCATTTACAGCCCATTTATGGAGAATATACGGGGTAAAAGTTTTATTTGAGGCATGCTTCTGGAGGGTGAGGTTTTGAAGCTACATGCAGAGGACAAATGAGATCGATATAGTCATGTTTCTACTATGCATATTTGGAAGGTAGATGAAATTGACTTATGGTGACACAGTTGGCACTGCCAGATCGATTCCTCAGGATCAATTGAGCAGCAGTGAAACCTGCTCAGTCAATCCAGAAGTCGACCGCATTAGTCCACCCCCGCAAAAAGATTAATGCTGTGTCGATGGGAGGGCATTTCCTATCGGTGCAGTGTAGTGGGGACGCCACACTATTTAGAAGTTAGGAAGTCTCCTGTCGACTGCTGCTGAATTTCGCCACAAGTGTAGACCAAGCCTGAGTTGTGTGGCTTCTACTGAAATGATAGATGGAAGGGAATCTTGTTGTTTTTGTATTATAAATGATTACATGGCAAGTTATTGGTATGTTTCACTCTGAAGAGTTAGAGGAATTGGAGGGGGGTCTAGGGCTAATCTAAGAGGTTTATTAGATCTGTACTGTAGGTGAGTGTTCAGGGTTTTTATAGGCAATGCAGACAAGGGCTGGTGGTGGGAAACTGTGATGTTTCTGATGAATAGGTAATGGATGAGTGTTTAATCAGCATCTAGATTAGGGTTGTTTGCAGAACTTTAACTATAAATTTCTTAGGCCTGATTTTTTATTATTGCACTGTTTTTACATTAATATAATCCCATTGCTTTCCATGGAGCTACTATTGCTTTACACTGGTGTAAGTATGAGGAAAATCAGGTCCGTTGGCAGTATAACATTTTCTTTTTGTAACTAAGCCTCCCTTTACGAAGTTTTTGACTGGGAATTTTGAAGTCAGCAGTTGTTCAAAGCATCCAGCACCTCTGAAAATCAGGCTGTTGAAAAATGTCACTATGTATTTTATCACAGCTATTGGTGACTTCTAATGAGAAACTTTCCCACAACCTCTATTTTATCATCTAATTACTCACACCTTTTCAACAACTCGCCTTGCAAAAATCTATGGCTAGTGCAGATGGTTGGGGAAAGGAGGGGAGGGACATAATTTCCCAAACCCAATATACTGAGCCAAATTCATCTGTGGAGTAGCCCCACTGAAACTGTGCCCATTGCATTTGTTAAACTTGTCATTTGCTATAAATGAGAAATGTGTGTAGTTACTGAACAGAATTTTTCCTCACAATTAATGTTTTTGCCATGAATAGAATCATGAGAAAGAAGGACAGAAGAGCTGGTGAAGAAAGTTGGCCTATGGAAAAATGAAACTATGAGGCACACAGACAATAAAAGAACAGTAATTATGGTAAATATTATTTCTAAAAAGCCTCTCTTTCTTTCCACTGAGATGCTCTGGGCACTTCACAACATATTACATATATAATTAAAATACAATAAAAACACAATAAAATTCACCCTTGTTAACTTTGTAGAATAAAACCACTCAGCAATGGTGTATTTCTATAAGTAAGCAAATATTCTGAATTCTGTATTTTTACCGTAGGGCTCACAGTATTAACTGTCTGTGCTATTATTTAGGCTTCTCAAAAAAACAACAACCCCTCATTAGATTTATGTTTCACTAATCCCCACCCCACCTATTACATTAATCAGTTTGAGGGCTTGCACAAGTAAACTGCCTTAAATTTTCCAAGTGCTCTTTCTGCAAATTGACTTAGATGCAGTGTTACTATTAATCAGACCTGTAAGGCAGGACTTTGAGCAGTCTCTTATTTCAATAATGCACTTGCACTCCACACCCTCTTCATCCTCACATATTTATCATTCATTTTCCCCTACCCCACACTTGGCATGGCAAACAAGAGCAGGGAGCTCTGCTCTGTCTCTCATAGAAGGTGCATGCATATACTTCATATAGCTGCTTTCAGCACAGTGCAAATAATTAATAACAGCTCCTTGATGAACATTCACTCCCCCATCCCCCATCTGTGAGCACTGGGGAAGGGAATGGAGCAAGAAATTCACCTTATACTCAGAAGACGTAGTGAGAATGACTTAGGGGGAGCAAATTCATCGTCTGTGATTACTGCTGCTCTTAAATGTGTGGGATACCCTACACCTGCTTCTGGGTGGCTATGGAGGGCCACAACCTGACTCATCGTACCCGCTTTGAGTTACAGGGCATAGCCCAGCACACTATAGTTATCTCTATCCTCTGCACTCAGAGGTGAGGGTCCTGCAAGAGTGCATTAACAAGACTAGCTGGAATTTAGCACTCTGCATTTAGCACTTAGGCATAAAGGCTGCTTCCCAAAAGCAGTTTTAATATGAGGTTACATTTGACAGTGTGAACTCCTCAGCCTTTAGTATTTCCAAATTACTGTATTTTGCTAGCAAGCATGTGGGATGGGATGAATCTTAAACAGGGGGAAATTGGGTGCAGATGTTTGCCAGTGTTAAAATCTGGATTAACCAACAGTTTCATAAATTCCAAGTGCAAATTTCAAAATTGAGGCTTCCCAGTGTGAGGAAGAAACCAGCCTGTGCATAACTAAATCAAGTGGTAACACTCCAGTCATGAATACTGGAATTTCCCATCCTAACCTTTAAAAAAAGCAACATGAAAACTACACTCTAAGGCTATTTAATTGTGAAAAATTAGTCAGATAAATGTGTACTGCTTCTGATTTGCTGTGTTTTTTAAATTATGCAGCTGCAGACATTATGCAAGCTCTGAGTATTTATATCTCCCCTATAAGTGGGCAACTCTGCGATATTAGTTCAATAAGTGTAATGATATCTGTACTCAAATCAAAGCAAAGTTGTTAAAAAAGAAATTCCTCTTATTTATTTCCTTAAGAGGCATTTCTATGGTACTCATCACTATAGAAGGAAAGTGCCACATATTTTGAGATAATTTAATCTATGTATAATAATACCACAAGTGGAAGCTTTTAGCTAATGAATAAAAGCAGAGTTATTCTGAGATTAGTCACTCTCACTAAAATTACTGATAAAAACATTATAATAATACTTTGGACTTCCACAACACCTTCCATCCTGGATTTCAAGGTATTTTTCCAAAATTAATGAATTTAGCCTCACAACACCTGTGAGAAATAAGTATCCTTATTCCCATTATACTAATGAAGAAACTGTGACACAGAAAAGTTACATGTAAAATAGAAATCTTAGTGATCCTGTTTCTCACAGACATCCTGTCAGACTTAATGCAGTATAGCAAAAAGCCACAGCAGGGTGTAAATTACTGGGCCATTGGGGCACATCTTAGGTACATTCAACCTTGTTGCTTTATCCACCTCAGAGAGCACCAGGTCTTCTATTACATACCCTGAAAAGTGATTTACTTCCATTAAAGTATGGGGTATTGTTAATTTTTCCTCAATCCCTCCTCCCCCCACACACATACACACACTCTTCCTACTCTATTTGGATCCTTCTCATCTCCTGCATTCCCAAATAGCAAGTTGCTCTTTCAGCAGCAGTTTGTCATCAAACCACCAGTTTTAACTCACTTTACTTTATAAAGATCAAAGCCTTGGCCTTGCATTCAGGTCCCTGTGGGTGGACCCTTACACTGGTCTGCCTACAGATACAGTTGTAGGCTCTGGCCCTAAGTCTGAAACACTGAACAGCTCCCAGTTTTGTTGTCACACTAAAAAGTGAGTTAAAATGGCTGGAAGGGCCATAAGCTTGCCACTGCAGAGGGGAAAGGGACAGTTTAAACTTGTCACTTTCTTTTTAGCATCTCACTCCGTCTCTCCATTTCAACCCAAAACATTTCTTTTTCACCTTATCCTTACAAGGCCCAGCCATATTATTAATTATTATTGTTATTACAATAAATGATAGCTCAGAGATTTAAGAATATGTTAACTTCATTAGGGCAGCCAGGACCTACAGCCTCAGGCATATTTTTATCAGTTACATTATTTAAGATGACTTGTATGAAATAATCCATGTTTGGAACCAACGCATCTATTGGGGAGTTTAGAAGTCCCTACTGTGTTCTTTCGATGCTTCTTACGATCTGCCCGATTTTGTAAGATGAGAAAGTAGCCAATAACTGCGGAATGTAGCTTACAGCACCACAATGCCTCACCTGAAGAGCCCTCATGAAACTTGAAGTGGAAGTGAAGCAGAAAAACTCTAAAGGAGGGATTTTCTTGTAGAAAAATGTTACTTTGTGAAAGAAATCCATTTTTTGTGAAAGGATTGTTTTAACTTCTTTTTTTGTGCGAGGGACACTTTCTGTTTAGTCACCAGGAATTGAAGCACTGTATAACGCCTTAGTTTTTACTGCAAATATTTTAATTAATCTAATTTCCTCCCTCCCATATTTACAATGATTTATGAGAATTTTCATTGCACAACAGTTCTTGAGGCAGCTGGGGAAAAGAAGGGAAGAGGAGAAAAAACAGCTGGAGGAGGAAGGGCAGAGACAGAAAGGTTGCTAGAGAGGGGGGAAGTTAGTTACAGGTTTAACTGCCTTTGCATTCAGCTCAAACCTCTATGCATTTTTAAAAGCTCACTTTGAAAACAGAGTGTGTGCTGGGGTTGGAAGCGGACAATCTAAAAACATATTTCCATTTTTTATTCCTCTGTTATTAAATATAATGGGTGAAAGGTTACATTTTGATTGGAAGGGTGAGATCCCAACGCATTGTCAGTATGTTCTGAAAAAAAATCACAAAAAAAAGTACAACCAGACATATGAATTCTGCTGTGGACAATTGGCCTCCAAAGCCATACTTTAACAATCAGTAGCTTCAAAACTACAGATGAAAATCTCTGCACACTGCTGACAGAATTATTAACAATGAATACCAGTATGAGGCTGTGATGGGGGATACAAACCCCACATTGGTGAGCAAGGGATTAAGGGACAGCTCTGGGCTCAGGCCACTGTGCCCAGCCACTCCTGCAAAGCCTACGCAAGCTGGAGGCATGGCTTTAAAAAGGGGAAAACAGCTCAGAGGGGGCAGTGGAAGGGAACAGATGGCTGTGCTGAGGGGAAAGTACTGCCCAAGAGCTCACTGCCTGGGACCCGACAATCCATATCTGTGAGAACCCACAGAGGAGAAGCCAGTGACTGAGTGTGCAGGGCAGAGACTAGACAGAAGTGATTTACCCCAGGAAGCTAAAGGAGGTTGGGGTAGGAAGTGACCTGGGAGGGTGGCTGCTTAGCATCCAAGGGACCGATTGGAACTGCCCACCATTAGGACCGGGACCAGAGCCTGGTGGCAAGGGCAGACCTAGGGTCTCCTACTGATTCCAAGAGGATGTTACAACAAAAGTCTTCACCTAAGGTGAGAGGCCAGGTGGAAAAGACTTTGACAATTTGAGGGACTCTTTCCCGAAATCCCTGTGAAAAAGAGGACAGGAAACCCTGGGAGTGAGGGTGTTAAAGGAAAAGATTGAGTTTCAACAGTTTCCAACCCCTGCCTGACCATTAGGCTGCACTGTTGGTGGTTGTGCGCCTTCTACAGGGACCCAAAACCTTCTTGTGGTTTTCAGTCACTAGGGTGTGAGTCCATGTTTCAAGTTGTAACCCACAATTTGCCCACAATCTGTATGTTAAACAAGATGGAACACTATCAGTTGAGATGATGATTTTGTCATCTCCTTTTCTGACACCATTCCAGTGAAGCAATCCAACCATACCAGATTAGACTGATCTGATCCATGAAATAGTTTGAAAAGTTCTCATAACAAGAAATATTCAAATCAGTTACCAACTGAAGCAGGCCTGGCTGCTGACCAGTTGCATCATTTCTGCTAGTCTGGATTTCACAGCTAGTTGCTATAGTGAAAAAGAGGAACATACCCCAAAATAACTCTTGACCACCTCCATCTCAGCTGCACACAACAATGTAAAATCTTTAGGCTACAACTAATCAGATTTGGAATGAGTTTACTGACACTGATGTTCTGGTCTTCTCCCTCACTTCTTTGTTTGTTGTAGGTTACCTGAGTATTAAGGTGAATTGCAAAGAGAGGCCACTGCACTAGTGATTGAGGCCAAAGTAGGAAAAATGTTCAGTTAGGCCTTTGATAGAATGGGTTAGCAGCTAAAGGTGCTTTATCTCAGAAAGTTCTGAAAACTCATTGGTTCCACTGGACAACAGACTGATGAGAGAGTTCCTCCATCTCAACAGAAACTAAAGCAAGTTCTGCCCTCAACTTGACGGAGCTGGTTATCTAACCTTCACTAGTATTAGCTTATTAAAATAATCCCAGAGGATGTGAGGGCAGTGAACTTTTTAAAGGATTTATAAACAAAATTTCCCCCCTACCTTCTCCAACATCAGTTCTGTGTTAGGATTACAGCACTTAAACCATATGGATTTTAGAATCGAGGCGAACGGAGTGACTCCTATTCCTGCTGCAATGCATACACTGACTTGATAGTGAAAAACATCTGTAGTTGCAGCTCCAAAGGGTCCATCCACAGCCAGTCTGGAGTAACAAAGTAAAATTTGTTTAAAAGTCAGTAACAAATCAATGTGACTTAAAATCTGAGAGATGCTTGGCTACATTTTCAAAAATAGTGCTTCTGTTGCATATATATATATATAATGACATGTCTAAACTGGCACACGAATAGCTGTCACACAAAGATTTAATTTTCAGTGGGTGGCATTTCATAGCAAAGCAACTATTTTTGTGTGAAATGAGAGCACAAGAACATCCATGTGAGTTATGGTCCTGGCCATTTATTCAAGCATGCAATTGCAATTTTCAGGCTTTCTGAAATGTGATTAGTCTTATAATTCAATGTCCAAATTTTGCCAAGGTATTTGCATATTTAATTATGATTTACTGCAAAGCATCCTGTTTTTAGAGCTTTTTTTCTTTTCCATAATGTATAAATCAAAGAGCAGATTTTTTAATCTTTTCAAAAAGTTTTCAGTAGATATTAATGTAATGAAAGAGATAGAAAGAGAAAAAGGTCTTATGAAAACAAATAATTAATTTCTGAACTCTTGCAGAGGAACAATATTTCAGAAGTAAAATATGCTTAATAAAATTATAAATTATACTTAATATCCGAATGAAGAGAAATTTGTTCACATCTGAATTCTTCTATAATTGACATTTCTCGATCAGCATTAATCAATTTGGATAGGAATGATATAAATTATAGCTGAAAAAGAACTATTCAATCATTTAATCAATCCTTCTACCAGCATGGTATGCAAACCTACAGTACATTTTGAGTGCTTTGTTCAGCTTAGTTTTAAATTACCCAGGTGATGGTGCTTCCATCACTTCCTCTCAAAGACAGTTTTACAATCTAACATCTTACTTTCAGGAAATGTAGCTTCCCTTATTCCAGGTTTTCTGTTTAGTTGCAGATGTCATTGTTTGAATCACGGTAAATTGAATAGTTTAAATGAACATGCAGATATTGTAGGAAGAGTTAGGTACATTAATAAGGAAGAAAGAGGTAATCATTGTGCAACAGTGCACATTAATTATTTGAAAATCAATTATTTTTGAATGTTGTGTTGCTGTCTTGTTTAAGGGTGCTGCTGCATAAGCAAACATTTCCCATTTTCAATTACTCTATTTCCCATTTTCAATTACACTAGTCATTGGTTTGCTTTTATTCAAGTATTTCCAATTGTTGCATGTGTAATTGCATGTGAAATAGCAATTAAAAATATACTAGAAGACAATCTTTGACGATTTAGCCTCAAACCTAAACAAGTGGGTACATAAACATCTATTTTTCTCTCTACATCTGTTTTGATTTGTGCATGTTGTGCCCAGGACTGCATTTCATGAGCACCCAAAACTCCCACTGAAGTGGGTGGGAATTTCGGGCATAAAAAAAAACATACATGATGGGGTTTGTCATCAGCTATCTAGATAGCGTCTAGATACACTGCCATTATGTAAGATATATCACTCTGCATAAAGCATTTAGAGAAGTTAGAATTAATTTTTCTATATAATGTAGTGAGGATTTAGCAGCATGATTTCCATTAGTATCAGTAGATGTTAATGGCTAATTCCCTGTGCGCAGCTTTGAAAATTCATGAAATACTATTAATACTTGAAACAGGCGATTTTTGTTTTGAAAATGGAGTTAAACAAAGGTTACTTACCAATAACTCGAATTTTCTGAATATATTACTTATTGCAGATCCTGCAGGAGTTGCATATCATGCCTAGCAAGCCACAGAACCATTTCCAGTAGTAAATGATTAGGGGACACACAGGCAACTGCCATGAATCCAAACATTCTGCACTGTACTTATAAGTCTCACTCACTTCTAAGAGCCCTCAGTACCTCTTTGCCTTCCTTAACTCTATACAGAGAGCTAAGAGGGAGGCAGGTAACTAAAAAGGGTTTGTGAAGCTGGGGCAGAGTGGAGGGAGAATGCTGGGAGGGAGGAAGAAGCAGGTAGGGGCATCTGGTGTCACAGATCAGTAGAGGAAAGAAGCTGAAGGCAGCATATAGGAGTTGCAAGACCCAATGAAAATGGGATCAGGGCGGCTGGGAGAAGTAGGATTTTCTCTGAGATGTGGAATGGAGATGGAAGGAGGGAGCCAGTTGTGAGGCAGCTGTTGTGAGACAATTGTAGGGAATCGCAACGCAGGGATAGGGCAGCAAGAAAGAGGTAAGGTACTATAGTAATGGGTGCCATTATAAGAACCTAAATACACAAGTAAATAGGGAGCTAGCATACATAAGTGGCTGCTGTCATTTTAATCTGATTCATAAATACACAGATCCAGCTAAATGGCCATATTTATGTATAAGCTAATTCTTGAACCAGGGATTTGTTGTCAGACCTTCTTGATAACTAAGAGCTCTAAGTTCATTTCCATATGTACCAAATTGTTCATTAGCATAATGACATACTGAGATGAGTCCGAGTTTATCATCCAGCACTGTTCAAAAGATAACACAAAAATTAGTATTTAAACCTTGGTAACTTCCAGGGCTCCTGAAAGGCACTTCCCTCTGTTTCGCAAGCCTTGAACAGGGCTCCTGTCCAGTCCCCCACTACCCTTATGTGCACACTGAAGAATTCCTCCTCAGGGGCTGAGGTAAGCGTGAAAGGATGCCACTCCAGTTGTGATATGGAAGGGCACTGTAGAAATATATACTGACCAGGCTCCATTTTAAAGCCACATTTCTTCATATGGAGTTCAAGGACTCCCGAGGAATGAGTCACCACCTAAACCACAGTAAACCACAATAAAAGATCTATTTGTCTTGTTCCGCTGTGTTAACTATGAATACATTTTCATTTATAATAAATTACTGAGCTCCTCTAGTTCACTTCTACTTGCCTTCAACCAAAGGGAATTAAGAAACAGGATGCACATTAGTTTTTAAACTGGCAGTGGACAATGTACTATACAGCATATCATAGTGTTATTGTTATTTAACATCTAATTAGGAATTTCCATTGCATGTTATGGTATTTTGCTTTAAGAGTTTGAGAAGTCAAGTGAAGCCTGTGTAAGAAACCACATTTTCTTTTAGTTTGGGAGCGTAAGAGAGACCACACAAAAACACTGCCAAACATATTGGGCCTAATGTTCCTTTCACACCCATTTGACTCCGGTAACTCAATTGGCATGTATGATGTTATTGCTGATTTACACTACACTAAGAAAGAAGAACCAAGCCCACTGAGTACAATTCTAATGTGCTTTTAGTAAAAACTCATCTCAATTAAGCAACTGAATTTTTCAGTATCATGAATGGTTACTTAACAGAAATTTCAGTCCACTGAAATTCTCATTTTAGTATCCTTGTCAGTCTGTGACTTTACCATCAAGGCCTCATCTGCCACAATTACCCCTTCCAGAGAATGAGCCTGCATCTGATCTCACTTAAGCTGGTTTCACAACTGTGTTACTCAGTTGATTTCAATGGAATTATTCCTGATTTACACTAGTGTAAGTGAGATCCACAGGCCTTGAACTTAAAGGCAGATCCTCAGCTGACATAAATTGCCATAGCTCTATTGACTTCAATGGAGCTATGACGATTTATACCAATTAAGGACATGCCCCATCACCTTCTTCAGGTCTCCAGGCTCTACGAGTAGACTCCTGACCCCATTAAAGTCAATGGGAGTTTTGTTGATGACTTCAATAAGATCAGGATTTCACTCTATGGGCCTAAAGAGGGAGAGCCATCACCTGACCACCAGTTGCCTCATCAATCTGGTACGTTGTGGATCAAGTTTGCTTACATGTAGAACTTATGGACTTGCCAGTGGCATGGGAGCAAAAGCTAAAACCAAATAAAAAAGCAATACTTCGCAAAACTACACAGTAATACTGGAGTAGCTCATGAAACTCGAATGTGAAGATGGAGCGATAGAGTGCACAGAGGTCATCAACAAAACTAGGAAATGAAAAACTTCTTTTGATAACACCATTTCATTTGTACGCTGCCTTTTATTCAAACATTTAGACTATATTACATACCTTTGTAATGACAACCTTTTGCTGAAATCTCCAGACCCTAACAATTCTCTCACAGATATATACCACCACAGGACCCAAAACCCATTTCCAAGCCTGTAGAAAGTTGCATATAAAAAAAAACAACAAAACTTAAGGTACAAAATGTTTTCATTTCTGTAAAAATCAGCATTTTTATCTAGAGAGCATATTTCTTTTACTGTCTACTAAGGGACAAATTCTGACATTCGCCTGAAACAAACATAATTAATTCCTTAGTGGGCACACTACAGAAGCGGTATTAATGTACATCTGTATTCTGGCCAAGACCCTCCCTTTAAAAGCTTTTTCTACTAACAGAGAAAAGGATCAACTACTTAGAAGTTGTATGTGTATGTCATTGCTAGGTCAGGGAGTACAAATGCATACATTTATGGAGCAAACTCCAGGGCCTCACTCCCCTGTGTTTGTCACAGAGCCTGCACAGTGGACTCAAACATTTTAGAGGGGCAGCCTAGGGGTAGCCAGCTTCTCCCCGGTGCTCTCATTGTTAGCTGTGGGCCTTCCAATATGCAAATGTGTGCAGCACTGGCCAGAATTGAGTCCAAAATGTTAACTTGTGCTTTAAGCTCACATAATCATTTAATCTGTTCTGTATCAATAATTGAACTTAGCTGATTTATGGCACTAAACTGATCATACTGTAGATATTATACATGATCATTGTACTTTGGTGATGATATATCCTGATCAATAAAATGATTAAAGATACTTAGCTGATCATGTATATTAGCTGATAAGTGTACTCAGTTGGACGGTAATAGCGTTAGCTAATTAGATATAATTGAATCTTCAAGACTACAAAAATGCAGCCATTTGTCTGTTCAGAGGACATCATTATATTTCCAGTCTCATAAATAGAAGAATGCTCATTTAACAAAAAGCTCATTTAAGCCCCAAAACCTGAAAACCATGTGACTTTTCAAGCCACCTAAATCAGTATTTGTTTGCTGAAACATTAACTTTGGTGTACAAGCTGAAATGATGCTAAGTTATAAAGTATCTTTTATGAGAAGGAAATCTCTATTCATATTATGTGACTCCTTTAGATGGTGCTACGGGGATGGAGTTGCAATTTGCCTAGGATAAATCTTGAAAATTGAATTTAAAAAGAAAACATGTTTAAATAATGGTAAGAAGCTGACAAACGCCAGAAAATTCTGAGGTAGAGCATTCGATGCATCCGACAAAGTGTGTTTCTGCCCACGAAAGCTTATGCCCAAATAAATTTGTTAGTCTTTAAGTTGCAACAGGACTCTCGATATTGAAGTAAAGCAGAAACTCAATTCATTCACTGCCCCTAAAGACTAGAGTCCTCTGCACAGTGAGCAGTTTCCGGTGTCCCAAATAAGTTAGCTTAGATCAAATTACAATAATGATGAAAGCTGTTTTTCTCATTTTGTTTCTACTATATGTAAATAAAAACATATAACAGGAATTTTGAAACAATGTGGTGTTCTTTGTGAGAGCTCAGCCAAAGCTTTCAAATGAGCCACTGTAATCATCAGCAAAGCTTTTAAACACTTTCACCTTAATGGGTCTTCTGGATGGTTAACAATAATAGAGCATCCTCTAGGACTTGGGCTGCTAGGTATGTAACAACTGGCTTTTCCTTCCCTGATAATCAGAACATTTACATTCTTGCCCAGGTGGTGATTTCTTCCCGTAATTAGAATGAAGTGGGATGGTGCTTGATTGGCTCAAAATAGGGATTGATGATGTAGAGTCCGATACGAATGTAAGTTAATGGGAACTGTGTCTCTGACTTCAATAGATGCCATCGGGTTGACAGGTACAGAACAAAATATTACAGAAATGCCATTATGGCTTTTACCCTCTGAGTGGCTTTTTAAAATTAATTCAGAAGTACCTACCAAATATTGTACCACAGCATATTATACATCCAGCAAAGGAACATTCTTACAGATAATCTATATGCCATATGATATTAACACAATCCATTTAAAACAATGTGACTTTAAGTACACATCTTTGGGTATGCAAGAAAGTCTGGCAAAGGAGGTTTAAAAGATAAAAGGATACGTTCACAAGTTAGTTTTATGATAGTTAGCATCAGGCCGTGCTGTTGGAAGCAAGCTTCTTTCTGTATTCACAGAGCGTAATAGTGTATTGATTTTTATGGAGACACTGTAGCTGAAATTTTTAGAAAGACATTCATTTCCTCATTAATATACAGGGGGCTAACAATAGTTTAGTTTAAGGAACATCTATGTCAGCCATTAAAAGCACTACAAGGTACAGAATTTTATTTTTTCCTCTATTTAAACATGTTCGTTGTATCTTTTCTTTCATGAAAATTGCATACGTGCAGTCTAAAAATCTTTAGGTTGAAATGTTAGATGGTTTTGTTTAGATGTTAGACATATGACATACTGTACATGTCTGCTATTTAATTACCTCCTGTGGATTTGCAATCTTGTAGCAAAACCACCATTCTGTGGGACATTTTTCTTGCTTTTCTCCTTTTTTAATTCGCTGCTTCTAATTCCCTCCTTCTTGCTTAGTTTAAAAATTCAAGACTGCATGGTGAGAAGTACATGTCCCAAAGCAAGGACATCATTTTTATTGCCAACTTAATCTACCTCTCTTTGGTATTTGGGCTACCTCTATTAAAGCAATAGTAATAATAAACTCTAATTTAAATCTCTACATTTCCTGTTGCGTCATATGTTTTATGTATCTATTCTTTAGATAGTAAGTTCTGAGGGAAGGGAGTCTCTTTATATTTTGCAATGTATACATCAAGCACATTGTTTATACTGAATAAATAATAAATGAACAATAACAAAAATGCTATAAATAATGGATTTATTTACAGGCGGCTTGTTTCTGAAATCCACAGTCTTCTTTGGGCATTTTGCCTAGTTAAAAGAGCCAATACCTAAACCAATTGTTAAGAGATAACGATACCTAGCTTTTTTCATCTGTAGATGTCAATGCACTTTACAAAAGACATAAGTATTATTATCATCATATTTCAGCGGAGGAAACCGAGGCACAGAAAAGTGAAGTTACTTGTCTGAGGTCACGCTGCACGCTAGCAGCAGACTCAGGAATAGAAGCCTGGCCTGAAGCCAGGTCACTGCTCTAGCTAGTGAGACATCCTGCTTCCTTCAGAAAGGACATAAATGTTAACGGAGGTGGCAGACATAATGGCCACCCCGCCCCCGACATGGCCCTCTGTACTTTGTAGCCCACAGGGAAAATGTTAAGTGTCAATTGCCCTGATGGGTCTCATCTCCGGACTTTGTGGCTCAGGAGGAGGAATGTTAAGTACCGATCTCCCCTGATGGGCCTTAATTTCTCAGGTGATTTTTGATCACTCTGTTTACTTCTCGGCACCCCCGTCACCACGAAGGAGGGATCATTCTCTGGGGTCCCAGTTACTTCATTGGTCCTGACCTGCATCTCATTTTTTAATTGGCTAATTTATACTCTGGCCACGCAGTACACTATTTAAGCTCCTGCCCCGATTAGCTCAGGTGTTCTCCCACCCTCGAATGCTAAAGGGCACGTCACGAACCGGTCGGACTGATCCCCCGACTGAGACCTTTGGGTGTCTGCGAATTGCCGGCCGAACGATTTATTACTGAGATGCTGCAGCTGGTCTGCCTCCTCGCTTTGGGTACCACCACGGTGCTGGGACAGGTAATATAACTGATATAGTTATCCTACCTCTCTCAGTCTATTCTTTCCTTTTTTTTATGAAGTCATTTACGTGTTGTCCACAAGTGTAATTAATTCCTATTTGTATCTGGTATGGTTTGCTTTTCCTCCTTGTTTTTTTTTTTCTGAGTAGCCTCTTATTACCCCACTGTAATTTGCATGACCCTTTGCACTGTGTAGCTGTTTATTGCACCATATGTCTCTTCCCTTGCTATTTTGATATATGTTTTTTTTTAATGAGATTACTATAAAATCCCCTTTTTGTTACTCAAATTTGGTGTCTGTCTCCTTGGTGGGTGTCGTCGGTCCATTGCAGTTACATCTCGAACCCCGGGGTTTAACAATAAACATAAAGACGACATAAGCATCATTCTTACCACAGGTTCGTTGCCGGAAAAGAGTGGCAAAGGACACTGGGTTGCTTTCTCCCATTCTGAGTAGCGATCTTTACAATAAGTGACGTTGTGAAGCAAAAGACTCTGAGGCGTCTGGCCTCGGACGAGCTGACTTAACACATAAAAGAAAAAGATACACATAGCTGATAGGTTCTTTTCTGTTGTTTTGATATACCAGAACGTTAACAGATACTCCACTGAACGCAGAAATGGAAATATCTGAAAATAGAGCAGCTGGTTTGCTGTCTTAATGTTGTTCCTTCATATTGTTTCAACCATACTTCTTCCGTAAGGTTTTTAGGTTTTTCATTGTCAGCCCACCAAGTGCAATATGTATGCTATGCTATAAGTATGTAGCAACACCACTTGAAGTGTGGAGAGTCAGTGCATGCAACAGAGATATCTGTCTTTTCTTTGGTCGAGTCAGAAAGTAAAGTTTTTGGAGCAGAAAACGTGTCCTCCTCTATATCTGAACAGCTGGTGTTGCTCAAGTAAATAAAATCTTTCTTTGCAGCTTTAAGGAATGCATTTAAAGAGCACCAAATAATTGTGAAAAGCCTTAATGAGATGCATGCTTTTTTGTTAGCAGCTTTAAATTCTCACTTCTTTACACTAGAGAATTTACAATGAAGTGAATTTCCTTGAACATACCCTTCTCAATTAAAGTTTAAAAAGGTACAACAGCTGATGCTGTTTGGGGGTGGAGAAGAGGGGATAATGGGCCTAGTTCATATTGTTGCCCTTATTTTTCCCTTTCAGGTTTCTTTGGGGCCAGATCCTAGCCTGGCCTGTACACTAGTGCAAGGGATTAAAGGGGATTAAAGGCACTTTCTTACTCCCTTGTGCCAGTGTGCCATACTTCCTGAACAGAGGGGGATCCATAGAACCACTACATCTCTCCCTCTCTCAGGTGGACAGGAAGCAGCAACAGGGAATGGGAAGTTGGCAGAGTCTTGATTCTTGCCTCCCCACACTCCCAAGTGTGTCAAGTTGACTAGCTATGCTGGTGGATCAGGAAATGTACCTGTGACATTTGTTGCAGTTTATTCATACCCAGGAGCAGCAAGGAGAGTGGGAGGAAGAGTCACAGTCACAATCTCCCTCCCCAGCTGCCCCATCCATGGGCTACATCAGTGGTTTTCAACCAGGGCTACATGTACCCCTGGGGATATGCAGAAGTCTTCCAGGGGGGTACATCAACTCATCTATGTATTTGCCTAGTTTTACAACAGGCTATATAAAAAGCACTAGCAAAGTGAGTACAAACTACACTTTCATACAGACAATCACTTGTTTATACTGCTCTATCTACTGTACACTGAAATGTAAGTACAATATTTATATTTCAGTTTATTTATTGTATAATTAGATGGTAAAAGTGAAAGGTAAGCCATTTTTTTCAGTAATACTGTGCTGTGACACATTTGAATTTTTATGTTTGATTTTGCAAGCAAGTAGGTTTTAAGTGAGGTTAAGCCTCGGGGTACGCAAGACAAATAAGACTCCTGGAAGGGGTACAGTAGTCAGGAAAGGTTGAGAGCCATTGGGCTAGATCACAAACTGATGATTCAGCCCTTTATTATTTTTCTCAGAGTTTTGTTTTTTTTTTGAGATCACACTCTGAAGAATGCTGAAGAGTAATTTATGCTATGAGTATTTAAACAGGAGTTGAGTGAAATCAGTGGGACTACTTGTGGTGTAAGGTAATAATCCATTGCCTGTCATGCTGACCAGTAGTGTCTCATTGTTTTCTTGAGCTCCCCCACCAATCTGTCTGTATCCATCTGTTGTATCTTGTTTTGTATTTAGATTGTAAGCTCTTTGGGGCAAGAGCAATCATTTTGTAAATTGTTTGTACAGCGCCTAACTCAGTGGAATCCTAGTCCATAACTAGGAATCCTAGGTGCCATGATAATACAAATTAATAAAATGAAGTAATAATAGTAATAACCTGTTTGAATAACGGTATCACACTTTGTCTTTGATTGATTAAGGGACCAAAAATAAGGAGGTCTCTTGGGTTCTATGCACAAAGGTGCTTAGGTACCTAAGTCCTGTTTTTAAGCACCCCTGTGATCCACAGAACTCCTACTTGGCTGCTGCCTAAATCACACCAAGCCACCCACCCACACTTCACTATCCTAGGCTTGAATCATGTGTGGTCCCAAAGTGTCGATATCATCATATATAATCACCTCATACTAGGTATCTCATATATATATATATATGCTTATATACTCACCCCATACCATGAATAACCAGGCCAATAAAGAAAACCACAAACAGGTGATGGGTATACCAAAACACCTCATAGAATGATCTTCTGATGATCTCCGTGGATGAAGTCATGATCAGAACGAAAGCCACAGTGATCATGACACCACTTACTCCAGCTATGGTAGTTAGAATCTGTGTTGTTGTGTTCTAAAATAAGAATAAATTACTATGTATAAAGATTAAATCAAAGATGCAACTTCAGCAGAAGAATAAACGTAAGCAACAAAACCAAACAGAGCAAAAAGATTAGGAGCGGCATGAAAAAAGATGATCTGTTCTGTTATCCATTTAGGTTTATTCCAGACATGAATGTAAATATTAACTGCAATTTGTCTGTTTCAGCAATGGATGGGAAGAAATTACATAATCCTAATAGTACTTGCAACTTTTTTTGTTGCACAAGAGTGCCACAAAAAAGAGAGAGAGAATAAATTATTAGAGTTAAGAATACGTTTAAAAAAAAAAAAAGAGGTAATAACCAGAACAGCACTGAAAAACTCCACAATCATTTTGAGAGAGATAAATGAGGGGTACTCAGTGGCCTACAGACTGTAAGAAGCATGGTGCTACTTTGTATTTATTTCATTTTAACTTACATCTCTTCAGGCAGCAATAGATACCCCTGACAAAGCCTCGCGTTCTGTCACCACCCTGACTCCAGGCTTCTGGCATTCCAAAAGAGTTGCAGACTACAACTGAGGATTTACCTTTCAGAGCTCTCAGCTGATCTCTGCCAGGATGACTGATGCTATGCTCACACAGAAAGACTCTCATGCAACACTTTGCTCACTGGGATTCTACACTTCCGCTACTAAACGAAGCAATTTAAACCACAACCCTACCTGAGACCATTGTTCCACCGGAGGCCCCAGTAGACAGAAGATTAAGATCTTCTGGATATTACCAGCCATATTTCATGGAAATGGGCCCTTCTCACCACACATCTGCTACCTCAAAGCAGTCATTTTGCCTCTTTGATTGAGGACAGCACACCAATTATACCTCCTCCCTTTGGATCACAACTGTCCCTTTTTTACTATGCATGGCAGAGCATCATGTAGGATAAATAGGCACTCAGCACACTGGATGTATAATCCAATTAATCTCCGTCACTTTTCCCAACCCACTCTCCCCATCCCTTTTCAGAGACTCTTCTCTTGAGTCCACGTTACTTCAAGAGCTACATTTTCTTCTAGAGTTGGGAGCGATATAGGATTCAGGAGGATTTTATTCCTGCTACTTTCTGGTTTCAAAGAAATCTGGTGGTCTCTGCCCCATGCTAGATTAAAGAAAGCTGAACAAATTCATCAAGAAAATCAAGTTCAGGATGGTCACCCTCACGTCCATTATCCTTTCCTTGCAGACTGGAATGCTGCCCTCAGTTTACAAATGCATATGTCCATGTGGCTTTACATCCTTCCCACAGGAAGTACCTTCGATTTCTGATACCAATCAACCAATGCCAGTATACATTGCTTCCTTTTGGCCTGTCATCAGCTCCAAGGGTTTTTACCAAGTGCATGGTGGTGGTAGCAGCCCACTTTCGTCATTTGGGCATTCAATTATTTCCCTATGTGGGTGAGTGTTGGATCAAGCAGCATCAAATGATCATGTCCAAAATAGTGTCATAGTCATCAGGCATATATTCTTCCACCTAGGTCTGAAAATAAAGTTGGAAAAATCAGAGTTACAACCGACTCAGCATATAACTTTTATAGGAATAGTCCTTAACACCCGAAAAGACATGGCTATCTTCCATAGGAAGCCTTCCAAATCTATAGCCTTCTTTTCAGAAAGCCTCAAGTTCAATCCAACCATGACAATGCAGGCCTGCGTTCCAGCTTCTCAGCCACACGCCGAATGCATGTGCATAACTCTGCATGCCAGACTTCACCTCTGCTTACTGCAGACTTAGCTTCATTTGATATATCGACCTTCCAGACATCCACTGGACCTGCAGATTTGTGTACCCATGCAAGTGCTTCAGTCTCTGGATTGGTGGAGGGATCAGCAGAATGTATGCAAGGGAGTTCCATTTCTGTCCCCAGAACTGATTATGACTCTGGTTACAGATGCATCTGTAAAGGTGGGGGTGCTCATCTTGGTCAACTTCAGGCCCAAGCTTTCATCTCAGGAAATTTTCCTTCATAGAAACATGCTGGAGCTCAGAGCTATACATTGTGCCTGCAAAATATTTATGCCCACCATCAAGAATCGGGTGCTTCAAGTTCAGGTGATGGACAATACGACTGCTAAGTTTTACATGAAGAAGCAGGGAGGGGCAAGGTCACCTCAGTTGTGCCAGGACACTATACTTCTGTGGACTCTATGTATTTGGCCTTGAAGCCCTTCCATTTTTCAGCAGTAAGAAACACTCTACTGGATTCCCTCAGCAGTGGTCAATGAAGATGGATTTATCCTTCAGGTTTTTCACCACTGGGGATACCTACTAACAGATTTGTTCATGACAAACCTCAACAACAAATGCATGAGATTTTGCTCAAAGATGGGTTGCAACCCCAGTTGTATTTCTTCTTCTCTGGTTTGGTCATCTTCTGTATGCATTCCCTTCAGATCCTCTCATTCTGAGGGTCCTGAGGGAAGCTAAAACAAGACAAAGTATCACTGATCCTTATAGGACTGGTGCAGCTAAGGCAGTATTGGTTCACGGATCTGCATCAGCTTTCCACCAGGTCACCAATAATTCTCCTGCTGGTCAGGGATCTTCTGTCCCAAAATCAGGGCAAGTCTCTACATCTGAACCTTGAATCTCTCCATTTTATGGTGCAGATGATCTCTGGTTAAATATTCAAGAGAAATTGTGCTCCTGAGAGTTTCAGACCATCTTGGTAGGCAGCGGAAAAGAATCTACTAAAATCAAATATGCATCAAAGTGTAAGAGACTGTTGATTTAGGCATGCTCACATCATTTATTTCCCCTTCACAAGGAAGTCACACATACTGGATTATC
Organism: Mesoclemmys tuberculata; assembly: GCA_007922155.1. Lineage (NCBI taxonomy): Eukaryota > Metazoa > Chordata > Testudines > Chelidae > Mesoclemmys > Mesoclemmys tuberculata. Next base: position 23,341,798 of record ML675604.1, on the reverse strand, counting down.
TTTTGCATCTCAAGTCATCAAGCCTTTCAAAAAGTTCTGTGAGAGTTCACCTGGCCTCTATTTCTACATTACACCTGCCAATAGACAATTTTCCTATTTTTTTCTCATAGATTCATAGACTTTAAGGTCAGTAGGCACCATCGTCTGACCTCCTGCACATTTCAGGTCACGGAGCCTTACCCACAAACTTCTGTAATAGACCCCTAATCTCTGGCTGAGTTACTGAAATACTCAAATCATGATTTAAAGACTTCCACTTGTTTTTCGGTTTTTGAAGGGCCTGGTGCTTGTTTACCTGCCTGTGTCTGATCTGATACTCATATGGAGTTTGAATCTACTTCTTACCAAACTGATTGGACCTCCCTCAAACCTATGGATATGACTTCATTATCTTTATTTTCTATGAAGATACAGTTATTGGTACCAATTATTTCTTCTCGGAGGGTTTCTGAGCTTCAAACTCTTTTAGTTTACCCTCCTTTTACTGTCTTTTATAAAGCTAAGGTGTCCCCATTAAGCCACGTCCTAAATTTATGCCCAAGGTATTATCAGCTTTCCGCCTATATCAAACAATTAATCATACAGCATTTTTCCTGAAACTCCATTCATCTAAAGCTGAGGAGGCTCTCCATAGCTTGGGTGTTCACCAAGTCCTGGCTTTTTACTTGGACTGCATTAGATCCTTCAGGACTGCATCTCAGCTGTTTCTAAGCTATATAGAAAGAATTCCGGATCAGTCAGTGTCATCCCAGTGAATCTCGAACTGGGTCTCTGACTGTGTCAAGCTCTGTTACAACCTTACTAAAGTCTCTCCTCCATTGAGAATAATTGCTCATTCTGCCAGAGTTCAGTCCACTACATCAGCGTTCCTGAGTGATGTCCCAATAGCTGGTACATGCAAGTCAGCAACATGGCCCGAGTTTACTTTCTGTACTCATTATGCCATCTTTCAGACCTGTCTTCACAATGCCAGCTTCAGCAAGTTGGTGTTACAATCCCTCTTCAGATGATCTGAAGTCCCACCACCTGCAAACAAACTGCTGGGGAGTCATCTATAATGGAATGTATATGTGCACAATGTTTGAAGGAGAAAAAAAGGTTATCCTCGCAGTAACTGTTGTTCTTCAAGACTTGTGTTGTGCATATATATATATATTCTGTGACTCTCCCACATTTCCTACTACTGTGAAATTTATTACAGCAATGTGAAGGAATGAAGAGGGAGGTCGCAAAGATGCCCATTTTATGCCCTTGCCTGAGAGCACGAGGAGAACGGGGTACATGTGCCACCTAGTAGAACTGCTTGCAAGTCCAGCACAATTGCAGTGGGTGCACACAAACCTACAGTGCACAACACATCTCAAAGAACAACAGATACTGCAAGATAAGTAACCCTTTTTATACAGTGTCACTGAAGGCCTAATTTGGCCTGCAGAATCTAGATTACTGCAGCTGATGCGCAAGAATGAAAGAACCCAGCTTGACTTCCAGATCTCAGCTTGACTCTAGAGTTAGTAGTTTGAAAAAACATATTTGTACTTGTTAAGTGAACTCATTTGATATGGAAGTGCTGGAGAGGTGATAATTTCCACAGTGCCATTTTCAGAGTCACTTTTTAGAGTGAAACTTCTCTCAAATGTTCACACTTGGCAGCACAGAGTACATTTTCAAACTGGTGCCTGTGATGAATGTGTTCAGATCCTATTACATGTTAACAGGATTGATCTAGGGGACAATTTGACCATTTACACTACAGTGGCTAGTTTTAATGTTGAGATGAAACAATGAAAAATGTCAGACTCTTCATACACTGCTACTGCAGAGGCATAACTAAGCGGAAAAGAATACTTGAATTACTGCCTCAGAACTTTCTTCTGAAAAAGTGGAAGGAATCCTTTGTTTGCATTTATTCAGAAGGGTAGACTTACTCAAAATGTAGAGACAGATGCAAGTGGGCAATAAAAGAAAAGTAAAAATAAATATCAGAAGGTTAAAATATAGTCTACTTTGTGGGCTGGTATTTAGTTACCATGCACTTTTCAGGAAAGTATACTATTATTTGAGAAGTTTGGAAAGGACGTCAGGAAACTTACTTCCCTGCATTTGGGAGAGTAGGCGTATTTCAGAAAAGATGGGAGTCAGCCCCCTCAAAACCTACACACTCATCCTCTTCAATCACTAGTGAACAGCTCACCTGTGCATTTGCTGACTACAGCTACAGTGTCCAATCAAGGGCTCTAAACTCTAGAATTTGCTTTCCCCATGAATCTGAGAAACCTGCTCAGTTTGCCAACTTTAATGTCAAGACCATGTATGTTCTGGCCTTTGATGATAGTGAGATAGTTTGTTTATTTGCTTGATGTGTATGAGGTTTGATTTATTTTTGACAGATGCAATAGTCACTTTTTGTCAGTTGAAAAATAATTAATAAACCATATCATAACTTTACACCTGCAAAACAATGCAAATACCCCTATTTATGCTTGCCCTTCCATCTTTGATCCAGATGCTTACTTTCCCATTATTAGCTCTCTCCTTAGCACCTATAATTCTCATGACATTTGAAGTCTGAGACATTTTACACAAGCAAGCAAATAACACCAGTTTGAACTATCTTCTAATGCAATAACAGTAAAAATAAAATCAACTCACGCAGCCTGCCCTCCCTGAGGAAAAATTCTGTTCTTGGTTACACTGATGTAAAATTAAGAGGAAGTCTACCAGAGTCAATGAAATTACTCCTGATGCACACCAATTAACAAAGAATAGAATTGCGCCCCAAATTAAGGAAACCTTACATAACCACTGTAAGAGCCAAACACCAGCTGTGAAAGATATTTCATTATGTATTATTATTGCTTTTTAAAATTTAAGATATCTTTCTCTCTTTTTCTGGTCAGAGGTGGCTAGCCATATTTCATGTATCAATAGTTTACAGGTTTATTAAATTTTCAGTTAATCATAACACTCATCATCCACATCCCACTCATCTCCTTTCTAAACTAAAATAGCAAACTGAGCTGGAAAACCAGAAAATTGCATTTCTTAGCTATTGTTTTCAGCTGAAATTCAGGTTAATCTTTGACAGCACCTCCCATCTGCTCAAATGGTATTGTACTACAGTTTTATCAACAAAAGGCTCTGCAGAGGACAATTTTTCAGATGAGGAAAACCAACAAGCATCTTATGACAACTTACCGCTTCATAGTTTCTGATTGGGTTCAAGTAGCTTTCATTTGGTATTTTGCCAATGCCAGAAAGCTTATTCTGTAATCCCCCTGCTTCCTTCGATTGACTTATATGATATAGCTCTATGTTGACCAGATGTGCAATGATATGGATGACTGTTTGAAAAAGATAGTTACGTAAATTAGTTATAGTTGTACATGTACACATGCCAGAAATTGTATTAACTATGACATGAAACATTTAAAAAGTCTCTGAGTGGATTAAGATCTTTCAACAGTAATCAACAACAAAAACAGACTTTTGTCAGTGTGTAATACAGGGCAACGGGTTACGTTTAAAGTATAAAATGGAACAACAGCTTCAACATAATCTTCCGATGTTTATTGTCCTCATGATGCCATTTCTTGTGTTCTTTTGTGCCCGTTAGCTTGTGGTGTCATGGAAAGGTGCACTCTTGAAAGGTGGGATGATGGTATGTGCCCTTGATTTTCAAATGCTAAAATAAGGTAGAATTATTTAAATCACATTTAATTAATTAAAGGCTAAGATGTGTCCTGGTCTAACACAGCTGCACAGGGGAGTAATGTTCCATGTGGTTATAGAGGAGGGACGGTACAGTGTTTAGGGCACTAGCCTAGGACTTGGGAAACCTGGGTTCAATGCCCTGATCTGCAACAGAGTCACTTAACCCCTCTGTGTCTCAGTTCCCCACTGGTAAAAATAGGGATAATAGCACTTGCCTCCTGCCTGGGGGTGTTGTGAAGCACTACACAATCTGTAAGGTGTAGAGCTTGAGGAAAAGCACTATATAAGAGATAGGTATTAATAGAGATGTCCATATTGTAGCTCTGGCACTGTGGAGAGGGGCAGTGGCCTGGCAATAGCTCCATCCCTATGCTAGTAGAGCTGGCTGGACACACCTGGAATGGGAAGTATCCTTTAAGGACTAAAGCACTTCCATACCTATCCATTAGCAAAAACATGAGACTCTAGAGGGAATGGTGCGCCTCAGAGAGATGGAGTTATGTACCATTACTTATTCAGGCCTGTGCCCAAAGGCAGCACCTACCTCCAAGAGTATGAAAGGTGGTTTTGTTTTTGAGAATTTATAGTGAGATATACTTCAGTGTTTTGTTACTAGACCACAGAAATATAGACAGAGCCTTCCACTGTCATTTCCTCTTCTAAATTGAAAGAGCATAGAATTATCCATTTTTAGGAAGCATTTTCCAATGAGACAAGAGAAGTACCTTATGTTTCTACTGTCTAACGTAGAAAAGCACCCTAATCATGTTAAGTGCAAAGTTTCAACATTTTTAAATAGGATAGGCCTTCAGATATTCACAGAATAGCAGTAATTCATGCAAACTATTAAATTAAATATTGTAATTGAAAAAGCAACACTGAAAAACAATTAGATGTTTATAGTACTGCTATTAAGATATGCTATTGCTAATTTTCATAATTAATTTTCCCATCACCAATCTCCACTTCAGTGTTATCTGCTCCTGTATCTGACCCTTAGAAAGTCCCTGCAAAAACAGTTTTTAAAGCAAAACAAATACAATATGTTAGCTTGAACAATAATGCTGTACCACAAAGATAACTTTCCTTTTCCCTTTATGAATCAGGATCTCCTTGGTGCCAACTGGCAGACGTCACAGAGCACACATGCTTTTAAAGGGGCCCCATATCTCATCAGAGGCATGCATAATAGTTCACCTAATGGTGGCATATGAGATCTCTACCAAGGACTGGTAGCTCACTCGTCGACATAATCATTGTGAAATATATGTACGGATAATATTTAAGGAGTTATGAATCTATATCAAAAGCTGTGTTTGTAAGGTCTTGGAGTTAAGGCAGGTCACCAGGAGGTGATATACCTCCAAAATGTTCTTTTCAGGCAGGAGGTCACAGGTGGCTATCTCCCTGTCTGGCCATTTGTTTATCGTATGCCTCAACAACATATACATGCTTGCGTGCTGAGCCAGGTTCAGACTGAGAAATTGTGAAATCTCTGAGCGAGGAATCAACAGGAATAAACAAGCAGCAGAGGGGTGTCTTGTTTATGAATAAAGACCAAGAATTGTCCTTGTATATCCTGAAGTACAAAGGCACAGACTAAGTTCTTCACCGAAGAGGCAAGAATACGGTGTGTTTGTCTCATGAAAGGAGGGTCACAGCCAACCCCGGCTGTAAAGCACTGCATAGATTTTGGGTGAGCAATACTATACAAGACTTGCTAATTAAGTCTAAACTCTAGAATGTATGTTATGATTTTATTTTATATGTAACCATTTGTTTCCAATACTTCAATTTGCTCCTGCTTGTTTTCACTATATCTAAATGCTGCATGTTCAGTGGAGCAGTGATCTGAGGTGGAACTGGCAAGCTGGGTGTCCTGATTCTTTGGAAGCAGTGAATTTGTAAGTATTGTGAGTGTCCAAAGGCCCAGGGACTGGACATTCCAGGGAGATTCTGGGAGGGCTCAGGGGTTGGAGTGTGCCAATTGCTGACTGGTAGAGTGACTGCAGGGCCAGCAAGGCCTGGGGGGGAAGTGGTTTTGTTGCCTATGGCCAATTGAGGTGGGGAAAGTACCCACAGCAGGCACAGACAAAGCTTCCTCAGGCTAAAGGCTGATGGTAGTGAGGCGCTTCACAGTCCTGGGTACGTCCAGGAACCCTCAGACCCTGATTTTATTTTTATTATTAAATATCTGTACAACGATAATGCCCCAGTATGCTAGTCACTGTACAGACATATGAAGAAATAGTACCTACACTAAGAGTTTACACTCTGAAGACCACATGCTGATCCATTTAATTATACTGACTTCAGTGGGACTCTTCCTATGGAGGAAGCTGCAACACAAGGATATGAAAATCTGGCCCTAAGAAGACAAGTGAGGTACAAAGGGTATGGAGGGAGGGATAAAATCCCAGTGTTTATATACAGTTGCAAAGTGTTTCTTTACTCTAATTCACTACATTCCTCTGGTCAGGAACCATGGACCAAATCCTGTTCTCACACTGGTGGAAACCAGTAGAAGCTCCATTGTCTTCAATGAAGTCATTCCCAATAATGTATTGATAAATTGTTTAGTCAATTGCTTGACTACACTTTGGTTCATTATGAAATCTATTCAAGAGCCCAAATAACCAATATCTGTCAGGTAAATTGCTTTAAGCCAATAATAACATAGTAAAGGAAAAGGTTCAATGTCACATCAGTCTCCAGGAAGCTGTCTTGTGCAGCGTTGTTACATTTACCTTACGCTGAAGGTGTGATCCCCAAATTTGCACATTTCAGCTGGTAGTATTTATAGGATGATTTTACAAGTTATAAGACACATTACACATCACTAAATTCCAACCCATCTGCTCATCCCAGTTTTTTACTAGTTGTTCTATACCTTTATCTTATTACATCTTGGATACTAGCATTCCAGGCACTGGTCTGTGAAGGTACCTCCCTAACTTGTACTAAGACATAGAATGAATGGATCTTGATTTTGACAAGTTTCCTATCTGCTTATGCCAAATGCTGAGTTGTACTAGTGCAGGGCATTGTGGGACATAGCTTAGCATGAGTGAACAGAACTCTGGGAAAAACATAGGCCAGTTAACCTCTTATAACTGCCAGGCATTTGTATAATATGTCATACGCTAATTTAACATAAATGTCTTCACTAACACATATAAATGAAAACAGAATTTGACCCCTTGTCTTTTTATGGCTGTAAAATGTCATGTGTAAATATGGTACTATAAAACTAATAATTTAATTTTGCAATTCAGTGAATTCTACACAAATGCCATAAGACTTCTTCATGTGGTGCTCCCCACACAACATGGACATTTTGGGCTACCCATGCTTGCTTGGTAAAAACAGAACTAATGCCTGCTAGACAGTGAGGCTTTCATCTCATAATTTCATAGCCAGATACACTCCCTCTCTTCTCCTTTCCTCCCCCACCTTTAAAGTAGTTTTTGAAAATAGGAATGAAACAATAAAATTGATAGGTTTCACTCAAAGTTAGGCACGTTCTCTTGCTAAAAAGATTATGGAGCCTTTCACTTCAATGGCACTTGTGCAAATTTTATTAATGTCACTAGTGACACATAATGGGTGGCGATGATGTGCGTCAGAGGTCTTAATTCCTGTTGCACAGACAAACTACCACATCACAAAACTATGACTACTATGGGCAGTCTCAAAGGGGAACCTCAGGGTTGAATAGGCATAATCACTTCCTCCCAAAAAGTGAGTCCTTCAGAGTGGGATTCAGTTAGGGCAGCGTAGGGAAAGCCTACATTGCAGCTCCCCTTGTTGTATCTCTTCTGTGAAAAAGAAAACATTGAATTTCCACTACAGTTCCTCTGAGACATTTTGCTCTAATCACTGTAAAAAATGTTGTTATTCTTTTATTCTACTGTACTCAGCTCTTCCTACCATACTCTTGTTTTGGAGGCCTTAGTAAGAAATCTACTTGGAGCTGTAATTTTCTTCCTTCATGTGGGTGACAATCACTCCAACTGATAGATACAGCGCAAATCTTCTAGCATGAGCCAAACTGTGCTTTCCTGGAAGTTATTTTGTGGAAGATGATAACATTCAAAAATATAATTCTTTACAGAAAAAAATATTTAAATTCAAACAAGTGCTTTCAGAATATTTGTTTCCCTGTGTCTCCTATGATCTTAAGTACTGGCCTGAGTTATATTAGATTTGTGCTTCTGATAGTTTCTTGCATGCTACTAACAGAAAAAATCATTCAGTCTTAAAGTGAATTATAGCAGGCTAGCAAGAGTAATGCAAACATCTAATTCCATTTCCAGTGTGGTTCCTTTAATGTACAATAGCTGTAGCAGAATAAAAAGTCTGGCACCACATACTTTGCCATTAGTTAAAATATTTTATATCTCTATAGTGCATTTTGTGGCATTTCTTTAGATCTACAGTGTGAGGAATTGCTAAGTACTTTCAAAAACCACTGGGAAAATTCCTAAAATTTATGAGCATTTTTTATTGCTCTCAGTTTATTCATTATGAGTACAGAGTTTAGGATGCTGCATTTATAATTTATTTTACCAGTATTTTCCCCTCTCTCATGAGTAAGCATACCCTATGGGTGAAATTCTGCAGTCCTTACCCAAGCAAAACTTCCTTTGCCATCAATAGGCATTTTGTCTGAGTAAGGGCTGCAGGATTTAGCCTTTTTAAAGTGAAACCTGGAACCTTAGAAACAGTACACAGGCAGTAATTTGTATGCTGACCTTTACATTTTTCATCTAGTCTACCACTGAGTTCAAATCACATGCTTTTATTGGGGGACAACAAAAAAGGGAATACAACTGCAATTAGAGTGCGGTGTCCATAGTTCATCTTAAAAATATAAAGAAATGAACAGAAATGTAATTTAATTACATTCTTGTAAGATTGGTCAATTTAGTTAATCTTATTCCGCCAATTCTGCTGTCAGCGAAGCATGCACAGCTCTCATTGAACTAAATGGAAATTACATGTGCTTATCTGAGGGCATATGCTTATCTTTTTTTTTTTTTTCCTGCATGTCTGCCTAGGATAATCATCATTTTGGACTTAGTTGCTACTAATTAACCATCTTGGTATTCCCACTATTATAAAATCACAGGGTCAAAATCTTGTCCTTTGTAACCTCACTATCAGTGATCTTGAGTAAGTCTAACCAAGACCGTGTGAATGCTTCAGGAAACTTACCTTAGATTTTGTTGCAGCATTACCTGTTTAGTAGCAGATTGTTCCTTTTGAACTTCAAGAAAATCAAAAGCATAGCTTTTAATGTATTAAATTATGAATCTGTGTGATACAGCCAAATGTATAAGCATAATGAACACACTAGCTGATGTATTTTGATATTAAATTCTATACACACTCAGTTTTGGGTTTGTTTTTTTTTAATTTGTTTGTTTTATTTAACTTTGTTCCCAATTTAAAGTGAGGTATGGTGGAAGCATGCTATTTTCCTCAGAAACACTGGAAATATTGAATCTTGTCTTCCCTGATTTTTGTTGGAGAATTAAACTAGGACTGTAGATGGAGCTATTTTAGCCTTGATTGGGTGATTTATTTCTGAATTTTTAAACAAAAATATTTTCTTGTAAGTATTTGTCATCAGTTTAAAGTTAAATAGGTGTCCCCCCCCCAAAAAAAACAAAAAACAACTCCTAAATTGTTAACAACTGACTGAAAATTAGGGCTTGTAGAAAATTTTCCATCATTTCTTTTTTAAATGGAAAATTGGGTTTTCAACTAAATATTTTTGTGGAAAGGGTCTCATAGACTCATAGACTCATAGGTCAGAAGGGACCAATATGATCATCTAGTCTGACCTCCTGCACAAGGCAGGCCACAAAACCCTACCCATACACATTTATAACAACCCTGAACCCATGACTGAGTTATTGAAATCCTCAAAAGTGAGATTTGAAGACCTCAAGCTGCAGGGAATCGATCAGCAAGCGACCCATGCCCCACGCTGCGGAGGAAGGCGAAAAACCTCCGGGTCCTCTGCCAATCCGCCCCGGAGGAAAATTCCTTCCCAACCCCAAATATGGCGATCAGCTAAACCCCGAGCATGTGGGCAAGACTCACCAGCCAGCACCCAAAAAGGAATTCTCTGCAGTAACTCAGTTCCCATCCCATCCAACATTCCCACAGACCATTGAGCAGATTTATCTGCCGATAATCCAAATCAATTGCTCAAATTAAACTATCCCATCATAACATCCCCTCCATATACTTATCAAGCTTAGTCTTAAAGCCAGATAAGTCATTTGCCCCCACTACTTCCCTCGGAAGGCTGTTCCAGAACTTCACTCCCCTAATGGTTAGAAACCTTCGTCTAATTTCAAGTCTAAATTTCCTAATATCCAGTTTGTACCCATTCGTCCTCGTGCCTATATTAGTACTAAACTTAAATAATTCCTCTCCCTCCCTAACGTTAATCCCCCTGATATATTTATATAGAGCAAGCATATCCCCCGGAGCCTTCTTTTGGCCAGGCTAAACAAGCCAAGCTCTTTGAGTCTCCTTTCATAAGGCAGATTTTCCATTCCTCGAATCATCCTAGTAGCCCGTCTCTGAACCTGTTCCAGTTTGAATTCATCCTTCTTAAACATGGGACACCAGAACTGCACACAATATTCCAGGTCTGCTTTCCCTGAAAATTTTTGAGATTTTGTTGGAAAACCAGATAACCAAAACCCCAAAATGTATGTTGGAAAACTGATTTTGTTTGTTCATTTTTGTTTATGGCTGAACTATATTAGTTTTTGGCAGAAGCCCAAAATGTTCAGCTTTTTTGTCTCACAGAATTCATGACTTCTTACTCCCTCTGCCCATTTTCCAAACAAATCATCTAAAAATCCTTTCTTCTCTCAGTTGTTCAAGTTTCTGTCTCTTATGATATCATAATCCCAGTAGTTCTGTAGCAATACATCTGTAGAGACCTTCAGCATATTCAGGGTAGGTTTTTAATATTAAAGACAAGCAGAAAAACCCAGCCCTTTCAGACTGCCTTTATATCATAAAGGAATAAAATAATAAAATATATTTTTGTTTGTTACCTTTGTAGATTACCTTTAAATCCTTTAAAACCAGCCCTAATATTAATCAACCCCTAATATTATGACACTCATTTCAGATTTTTTTTTTTTTTTTTAGAGAGAGGAGGGACTGTAAGATTGTGAGATTTGTAAGATTTCTTTTGAGGAGAAAAATGAGTGTGACAGCTTTGTCTGAAACATTATTTGTTTCTCCTTTATAAAGATATTTAGGTTCAAGGCACCTTTTTTTTTTTTTTTTTTTACTGAAAGGTCCCATTTGATTTAGAACATCTTGAATTATCTGTGTGGCTCAAAACTGAGAGTGTGAAACTATGATTTTATTCTACGAATTTATAGGGAAGAATTACTAGTGGGTGAGTAACTCCTAGTCAACTCTTATCATAGACAGCCATGCAGAGAGGCAGGAAGCCAGACTAAGCAGAATTCTTTTTACTGAATTTTCACTGATGCCCTTGATTATAGATAACATTGTTTACTCTTTCATTTTCCTCCAACAGGCACTAATTACATCCCATTATGAAGCCTACAGTTGAATTTGTATAAGAACTGATGAAAAAATTAAAGATTGGCATGGAAACTTAGTGTAGTACACGTGCACTTTTTCAAAGGCCACACAAACTTCTACCAAGCTAGTCTACTGTTTGAGAAGTAAGATAATAGACAATGTCAATAATGTTGCTCTGGTTACTAAGTGAAAGTGCTAAAATAATACCACATGAAAAAGCAGAGACAAATACTTGTGATATTTTATTATTAAACAAAAAATCATTTACACCTTTATATTGTGCAGATAAGCTCAGTGATTTGATCTGCAAATTAGTTTAGCTTGCTACTGCCATATTTGGAACCATAAGAGAGAATTTACTTGTAAGAACAATTAACTTGAAAATGTCTAACAGTCTTATGAGGCATTTAATTGTTTATGCAGGAACTGCCTGTAATGCTTTGTATCATACAAAAAAGAATTTAAGACAATTGTGCCTGAAATATTCCATATTTCTCTCTGTACATCATTTTAACATTGCTAAATATTATAAAAAGGAACTGAATAGACTTATGGGTGTAGGGCAAACAGAAATGTGATTTTCCACACAATGTCCAGACGTAGAATACATTTTTAGTATCGGGAGTTTTCTGTGTCATTTAATCTTTTATTTTAAACAACTGAGTTTCTGTCTCATCTTAACACAAAGGATATCATCATGAACTCAGTATTTCGGAAAATAAATTTTTTTTGACTTATTTTTAAACGTAAGTTCATAAGTTGTAATGTTTTACTGTTCAGATGTCCTTTTTGTTTTGATGTTTTCTTTTTCAATTTCATCATCTATTTGTTGTCCATTCTCTCTGCTAAAAACTTCTGTGTTTTCTCCCTATAGATAGTCAGGATTAAATACTGGTTCTAAATCTCTGGAATTACGGAAGCTACGAAGTAATCACTTTTCAGATAAACTTGCCTTTCCAAAACTCTCCACTTTAATACACTAGCAAACAGATTTACACTCACATAAAAAACAAACTAAAAAAGGTTTATTTGGCAATGCAATTAACTCTACCAAAGCAAAGACTAGAATTTTGTGCAGAGAACTGACCAGCAGCTAGGATGCCTGTGATATTTAAAATTTCACTCACCAAATGGTCATACTAGAGCAGTGAGTGTATCAGAGTTTATGATGTGGACACAGCAGCAAAATGAGGATAGACGTATGCATGGAATTAAGTAACTGGCCACAACTTTTATTAGACATTAACACAGGGGATAGTTGCTACCTTCCAATCACTCAGACTCTGCTATGTCAGGCATTTAATTGGTTCCAGTGTGGGGTTACAGAGATCCTCACCATATAACCCATATCTCGGGGTAGGTTCTCCTTAGCCTATCTCCCAGGACTCAGCTCTTTCTGGGTCCTAGCATTCTCCCTGCCGCAAGGGGGACAGAGGATGCAGAAGGGTGAGGATGACCTTGGCTGGCGAATCCGCAAGGTCTCATCCTATCTCATGAGTCCAAGGCCCACTGCCAGCATCCCAAGTCTTTTACCTCTGGTACCGGTTCATTTTATTCTCTTAACTACACTGGAAACCAGTGCCAAAAGAGGCTCCACATGAGCCCCATGCCTGGTTAAATCTGGGGAGCTGGGTAATTAGCACCCCTTCCTCTCCAGCTGGCCAATGGGTACCCCCCCCCCAGCAGGAGGAGCTATTTAGTGTCCCTTAGTGGGTGTTTCCCTCCCTTGTTGCTAGGACTGTCCCCCTTCACTGCTGACCCCATCAAGTTCCCCTTCCTGTTAAGAGAGATGGGTGGTATACAGAGATTATAACATTGGCCAGAATCACTATACAATTATGAAGCAACAACTGAAAAACAAACCAGAAAAATATAGAAAACTTACTTGCATTTACAGCTATTCCATAGGCAACTATCTTGTGAAATGTGAGGTGTTTGTCAAGTTGTCTCCTCAGTGCTCCTCTACAGCACTTGTCAAAAAAGCAAAACTCATTTTACAAGTTATACGGTTAACTCAATTTACTATTTACAATTCATGCTTGGGGGGGGAGGCGGATGGTGAACTCAACAGCTATTTTTTAGTTTTTTTTAAATCAAGCACTTGCATGCAACATTGTGACATGAGCTATTCCAATATTGCGCACAGAGACTCAGTGCGGTTGGAGGTTTAATGGCAGAAATCCAGTGGAAATCAATTATTGACTAAGGTCTTGATTGTGTATGTTCTTGCACAGTGCACATCAGAGTGTGCATATTATTTTAGCATTGCGCAACAAAATCTCAGGAGTTGGCATCTAGAAAAGTTTGATATTTTTCTGAAAATCTTGGCTCCTAGAATCATGTGAGTATGTGAGAGTCTCAGCAGTCACTGGAATCATGAGGCTCCACCTATGTGTTCCCCACTTTGGCCTTCACCTGGAGTAATTTGGTGGATACCCAGCAACATTCTCCGTTAATGCAAGCTGAGTTTCTCATACTCCTTGTCTGCACCATCACTTTTTACTTTGTGCTTATATGCACAACACTAGTACTATGCAGAATCTAGCCCTAAATAGTGTTGCCTCTGGGCTACAGATTATTAGCCTCCTTTTTATCATGGATATATAACAATGTAAACAGTAATAACTGGGAACTAAATGCACAGATTTTTCTAACAATTGCATCCCTTTGAAAGTTTTAATTTGGACAACATTGATGATCTATAGAAATAACAAGAGAAAATAATACATGTATTTAAAAAACTGTACTTACAATGCGTGTTCCCCTTATGAAAGAAATAAGGTTTCTACTGACTGGTAACAGGATTAACATGCAGTTAAAATTAAGGCACGTCGCAGAAGCTCTTGCCCAAGCCAGGGTTGACTGTACACATAATGGTATAAAAAATTATATTACAAACATGGGAGGAGATTGAAGAAGAAAGGAAACATATTAAAAAGCAAGTATCGTATTTGGAAAAATTACTCTTATAGTATCAGCAAAAGTAGAATAGCAGAGGCCAATAATAAAATATGCATGTTGCTACATTCTCGTTTGAGAAGTTGCTTAGCAGTCTAACTTATACTTACACCCAGCATAACCCGTGTATAAAGGTAAGCATCATCTTCTTCATACCAGTGGAATGTGTCAATAAACAGATATATATTCAATCCCAGCCACAGCAGCTACAATAAAAAGTGGGGGGGAGGGGACTGATTAATGCCATTTTGGATATTTTACTGCATATTAAACCAGTTGTGCTTATCCTTTTAAAAGGACCAGGGAAGTAGTTCAGTGACAGTATGAAACAGTTCTAGAAGATCACAGCAGTTAAAAATGGAAAATACCTATCACACTGAGTCTATCTTTTGGCAAATGCAGGATACAGTCTCCCAATAGAGGACATATCGTCACACACTAAATGTCAGACAGTAAAATTGTTCTGAGGTGTAAGACTTAGCATGGAAGTGTATTTGTTTGCAAAAGGCAGTAACAATGAAAACTAAAGACTTCCAAAAGTGGAAAGAATTGGAGGTCTGAGGAAATTCCCTCCCTCCCAAAAATCAGAAAATAATTCAGAGCACAATCTCAAATACAGTTATAAACCACTGTTCCCTTAATCTGAGAACTAAAATACATAGATTTAAAAATAATTAAAAATAAAACAGTAAGACATTAAATTGTTTTAAAGGCTACTTGTTGTTGAATATTTTATACAGGTTTTACGTTTCACTTCTGCATTTACTGTAAGCAAACCATAAAAAGCCCCCTTAAATGGGCTTAACATATACATTGTATATATCCAATTTGTTTTTTAATATTAAAGAGATACTTACTAATAACAGGACTGACAGACTTTCATTGAAAATCCAGCATCCCATTTTGCCACTCTTTTATGCTAACAGCAATTCACTCTTGCCTTATAACATAACCTGAGTTCTCTGTCCATTCCTCAGGCTTTTTGACTAACTACTTTTGGTTTTAGATCTTAATAAGCACCAACTGGAAGCTGCAGCGCTCTCTAGGAATTTTCTAATTAAGGACTTCCTGCTAAGAGCAGATCACCAAACTGACATGCCTTATGATCTGTGTAAATAGAAAGCTGATTGTTGGCCAGTGATTCCTCTCTCAAAAATTATTTTACAGGAAATGAGAGCTGGTTTCATTAAATTATCCTATGTTAGCTTTCACCGCAGTGCCAGCAGAGATTAACATAATTCTTCATGATGCAAGTTATTAAAATACCAAATGGAATAGAGTGTTCATTATGTATATATCTTAAAACACACACAATTATTTTAAAAGAAGTTGGTGGTTGCAAAGTTAAGCACTCAAAAGTTAGGAAGTACCAGAACAAAAGTTGCCTATACAAGCTTCATTCAGACCCTTTGTGAGTGTGTATTATGGTACAAACCTTAATTACATGATCAGATACTATTTTTTCCCATAAGATCCCTGCTTCATTCAGAGCACAAGATGGACAGTGCTCATTTAATGAGAAGCTATTCAATATTTTGTTTTATCCTCATTGTACAATATATGGTCCCAGATACTGAACTCTGCTCTGAAACAAAATGTATTAATTTCCTTATTGGCTTTTCTGTGGTGCTCATCAATATAGGATTTACCTGCTTCACAGACATTAACGAATTTATTTTCACAACACCCCTGGGAGATGAGGGGATGAGGTACAGAGAAATTTTAACGTCAAAAGCATCCACTAATTTTGGGTGCCCAATTTGAGACACCTAAGGCCTGACCTGCAGTGTACTCAGTGTTATATAGCACTTATATGTTCAAAGCATAGATCCCAATGACGTCAGTTGCAGCTGTGAGTGCTCAGCACTTCTGAAAATCAGACCCTAAGGTCTCAAATCAGGCACCCCAAAAATGAGGAACATATAATTAGTGGCCCCCTGTGAAAAGTTTATTTTGAGTCACTTGTCGAACATCACACAGGGAGTCTGGGCTGGATCCCTAAAGAGAATTTAGGGCTTGTCTACACAGGGACACTAAGGAAATTTAGTCTGAATTAACTAAAGCTGTGAATTGAAAGTGGATGAGTTAAACGGCATCAAACCTCTGTGTGGATACTCTCATTCAGAAGTAAAGTGACCTTAATTTGGTTTAACACATAGACTCAGCCTGGCAATGCCTTACGTTTAGATGCCCTGCCATCTAGTGGAATCCACAGCCCTGAGATAGGTGCGCAGGCTCACTATGCAGTGCAATGAGGAGAGTTAGATGCCTAAAAAAAGGTATCACAAAATCCAGCATGCGGAGCCAACTAAACTAGCTAACCAAAGAAAACGCCAAGGAAAGGAGTGCATCCTAGA
This sequence comes from Mesoclemmys tuberculata, assembly GCA_007922155.1. Taxonomy (NCBI): domain Eukaryota; kingdom Metazoa; phylum Chordata; order Testudines; family Chelidae; genus Mesoclemmys; species Mesoclemmys tuberculata. The sequence goes on along the minus strand of ML675604.1, from coordinate 23,325,179 downwards.
CCCTGACCCTCGAAGGCAATTAGACACCTAACTCCAGTTTCAAGGTAGGTGCCTCCATCTGCCCAAGATTCACCGCCATGATCTCTCTCCTGGAGTTAAATACGCACCAGAACAGGGGGACTGTACACTGGGTCTTCCCATAGTCCCTGTTAGTTCCCCAACCACTGGTCTGTATAGTCATTTTCATACTCTCTCTGGCACAATGCATTATTTATACACCATGGAACAGCTTCAACAAGAGAGACTGAGAGAGCCCACTCCTCCCGGAATATGCTAGAGCCCCTCCACAAGACCACCTGTCTCTGCTTCATCACACTCCGGAAACAATGCGGTTTTGTATATAGCCTTTCTCCCTTCCCCACAAAAACCAGATAAGAGGATGGGCTTGTGGCTTCTTGCTTGGTTCTGGGGAGTAGTTTTTTGGCTACATCTTTGAGTCCACAGGACATTTTTTCTGTTAAGGTTCTTCTGTGTATCCCACTGATGGCCCCTCTATTTTACTCTGTAGTCATGACCATAATGGTCACCAGTGTCTCAGCCTCTGTGTATTCCTTTGTATGCTTTACAGCCTCTGTCAGTGAAGACAGCTGGTGCCAGTATACCCCAGGGTTGCACCTCCCCAAGCATTTTACTTTGGTACCACTTCAGTTACAGTATGTCCATACATTTTCCTATTGTCCAAGACTCAGACTTGAGTCAACACATTGCTCAGTCTGTCAAGTGATGATGAAAGTTGCACAGCCACATCCTTAGTCAGTAGTCCTCCTCAAAGCCATTATCGTTCCTCCTTTGACATCTCCAACCAGTTCAAGCTGCCAGCCTTCATTGCTGCTGCAGGCTACAGTGTTGTCTCATCCAAAACCCAGTATGTTCCTTGTGCTTTACCAGTCAGAAACAGGACCATAGGGACAGCCCAGGTCTCCTTCTTTCAATGTGCTACAGAAGCCATCTTACCAAAAAAGACCAGGTAAGCATCCAGGTCATCTTCCAATCTAATCAGTACAAAGGAAGGAATGCCATTTACTAAAACTCTGGGCAGTACGCCCAGATTAACGAGTCTCTGAAGCAGCTGTTCCAGGATCTATTGCTGCTCTTGGTTTTGTTGAGTTGTAGCATGACCTTGCTGCTTCTTCATAAATTGTAGCACAAGTTGCTGCTGTTTCTGCTGCTCCATCATCCATTTTATGACCACTTCCATATTTTCCTTTTATACTCCTTTTTTTGGGGCGGAGGGAGGGAGGAGGGACAAAAATTTCCATGACTCTTACCGTCACATTTGAACAAGTGACTCAGGCTATGTCTATACTTAAAACCGAACAGCACCACAGCTGCACCGCAGTAATACTTCAATACAATCACTCACTACAGCGATGGGAGGAGTTCTCCCATCACTGAAAATAATATACCGTTCTGAGAGGCAAAAGCCAGGTTGAAGGAAGAATTCTTCTGTCAGTCGAGCACTGCTTACACCAGGGAGTAGTTCAGCATAGCTACATCTCTCAGGGGTGTGGATTTTCTCATCCTGTGAGAGACATAGCTATCCCAATGTACATTTCCAGTGTAGACCTTACTCAGTCTCCTCCAAATACAGTCTACACACCCTGTACAGGGTCAAAGCTTACCCCTAGGATTTGACTTTATTTACAAAGAAAAGTATGGTTATCATAATTCCAGTCTAAGTCTTTCCCCCAGGTGTGATTGTTCCTAGGATTCTCTCCTGAGAACCTGATTCTCTCCTGGAACCCTATCTTCAAAGGGTTACTCCAAGTTGGAGTTAACAAGCCACCAGCAAAAATGAGTCAGCAGGATTCAGCATCTCTCTCAGAATCAAGACCTAATCACAGTGTGGGTTCACAGGAGAATACTGCCAGTTTGTTTCAGGGTCCCTTTTAGGAGATATTCATTTGAGTATTATAACATTTAGGGTTATGCCACGTCTACACTAGAGAGCTTACAGTGGCACAGCTGTACCAATGCAGCTAGGCACTGTTATAAGATCGCTCATGTAGCCACATGTAGGGAGAGCTCTTTTGTCAACATAATTAAACCACCTCCAACGAGCAGCGGTAGCTATGTCGGTGGGAGAAGCTCTCCTGCCAACATAGCACTGTCCACATCGGCACTTATGTCAGTGTAACTTAAGTTGCTCATGGTGTATTTTTCACACCTCTGAGACACATAAGTTATACCAACCTAAGAGCTACTATAGACATAGCCTTAGACATAATTATACTCGATGGAGAGAACAACTTTTTTGATTTTCACTAAGCATGAATAATCAATTAAAGTTGGGTTGGTTTTTTTTTGGACTTCTCTAAGGTGAAATCCTCTCTCCTGTCCCTAATCTGAATAATTCAGCTGGTGGCCAGAGACTTCCAAAGGGAAAGGGGGTGCAATCCTCTCACCCAGGCTATGGAATGACAGTTTATCATCCACTGCAGGGAGGACTTAATCAATCATGTTTATTACAGTAGTGCCAACCAAGAATGGGGCCTCATTGTAGTGGGCACCATATAAGCCCAGAGTAGTAGACAGTCCCTGCCCTGCAGAGTTTACAGTCTAAACAGACAAGACAGACGCAGGATGAGGAAAGGAGTAGAACACACAAGCGTGTCTGTGTGTGTGTGTGGAGGGGTATCTCACTTATCCTGTTCTGAGTCCAGGGGTGGCTGCGGGGAAGGAGGAAGGATTCATTTAGTGACAGATTCCCTAGCTAGGCTTATTGCTATCCTTGTACTGATAGCACACACACATACACACACACATGCCTTCCACACCAGAATTGTTTCCAAAAGGGTTCTCCATTTTCATGCCTTAAAGGCAAAATTTGTTGCTGACAAAATAGATAAATTTCTTAAATATGAAACGCTGGAGACGCTTTGTCCAAATGTGAGTCCAATTCATTTTAGTATTCCCAAAACATGAGAAGCAACGGATGACAACAGTGATGTTTAACATGCTCAACATCTACTTTTTAAACACTTCATATCATTTAACATTATCAGTTTATGATATGCAATGTATGTTATTGTTGATTCTCACTATATCCATTATAACGTGTTGTGAATGTATATTATATTACTTGCAATTTAGCTATATCTATTTTGAGCTTTATTGTTATTACATAGAAGGATAAAAATATTATGATTATTCACTAACCAACTTCTGTAACCTAATGGACATTGATTGACCAGTTCCATTATGCTGTTCAACAGACCCACCCTTACAGTTAATTATTCACTTCAGAAACCTTTTTAAGGTCAATAATTCACCTTCCTTCTTGCCTCTGGACTACCACAATTACTAATAAGATAATGGCTACAGCACTGTTATTCAATGAGGCAAAAGGAGGAAATGAGGGCAGGGGAAGATAAAGGTGCTGAGGTTGAGGAGAAATATTGAGAAGGTCAGATGCCAATTTTGACTGCTTTAAGAAAACCAGCACCTGGATTAGCTGTACTTCAAAGCAGAATGCTGTGCTGAGATGTTCTGCTTTGAAGTACAGCTAATCCAGACAGTAATTTTCTAAAATAAGTCAAAACTGGCATCTGACAGAATTTCTTTTAAAGTATAGCAGAGTCGTATAATATTTTGGGCTCCAAAATTTGTCTGGATCTGCAGTTGCACTTCAAAGCAGCACATCTCAGTGCAGCATTCTGCTTTGAAGTACATCTGATTCAGATGCCAGGTTTCTTAAAGGAGCTCATACCATCATGGGAGTACCAACTGTACTCTAAATGTTTAATAGCGATGATTCTTCATATATACTAGTAATGATGTGTGATATTGTATCTGTCATAAACCATGATCAGGTTAGGAAAAATCAGTATGACAGCTGTTTATTATAATGATACGTAATAGTCAGACAAGCTCCAACATAGATCCCACCCAGACAGGAACAAGGAATTAACTCTGACTGAAATGCTTTACTGTCCCAGGAGCTCACTGCTGCTTCATTTTGTGGGTGCTTTGTGATAATCTTGGGATGTAACTTCTCCCACTAGCATATGGAATTTGGAGAGAAGGGGAGTCTCCCTCTGGCAATTCAGGACAAAAATCACTGAGGAGACCACTATGTTCCCACACAAAAACAAAGTCACAGAGTGGTCCCTTCAAAGGAGCAGTCTGGCAGAGAGTGGAGACTGATAGAAATCTCCCACACAAATGCCTAAAAACTTTAATTAGTCTTGATTTATGTTAAATATTGCCATAGAACTCTAACATAAGTCCCTTCCTCCAAATAAAATGTTAGCTACCTATAACACAAACCCACAAGTTAGTTAGTAATCCATGTAATATCTCTAATTAAAAACTGGGGTTATTTTTATTTGTTGTCTAGATTCTGAGCTTTTAGGGCACACTTGGGTTACATTTTCTGCTTTTCTCAGCAACTATAAGAGCTAGAAATTTACTTTAAAAATGAAAGCTGAGATTCTCATGTAATTACCTAATTCCAGGAGCTAGGGCTTCAAGAAAAATGCAATTATTGAAAGACTTACGATAGCATCGTGAGATTTGGCAATACTGGAATACTTAGTGCATGAACAGCTGCTTTTCTCCCAACCCATATGTTGCCAGCTGCCTGGGGTAGAGAGAGCACACAAGAACTTCATTATTACTGATTTTTTTACTTGACAAAGACTGAAGATTTATTATGATCCTCATTGCTGTTTGAAGGAGCAGGAACTTGTCATGTGAAAGCAAATGTTATGGTCATGACCCTCAGCCCTGGTTGATAATGCACAGACTGGATTGGGGTGCTTCTGTCACAAGACAGAAGCAGAAGGGACAACTAGCACCTTGAAATGGCCTAAATTTCTATTCTGATGTCATTTTTAAAAAACGACTAAGATTGGTCACTGACAATATAGCCTCATCAGGGTCAGATGTCACCTGCAGAGTCCCATTCTCTCCCTCTCCCCCCATCTCACCTTTTAAAAAAATAAATGAATGAAATTTAAAACATTTAGAAATAATAATTTAAGCCATATTTTCTTTGGGCCTCCAAAAATGTGCAGGCACAAATCTCACCATTTTGCACAAATGAATAAGGCAGCGAGGTGCCCAATGACCTCTTTTTCTTTGCTTGTGCAAATGAGAAATAAAGAATGTAACTGAAAGGGATGTGCATCTGCAAAGTAAGTAATTGCACACCCAATTACTGATTTGTGTGTGCAAAATGCTGCATTTCACATAAACGGTTTTTTTCTTTTTTTTTTTTTAAACTAACTGAAAAAATGTACAAACAACTATAACTGCAAACAACGTGGGTGCATTTTCAGGAGGCCTGCTGAAAAGTTGATAGGAAATTGCAAGTCAAAGATGCAAGGGGAAGTTACTTCCATTTGTGAAATGTGAAACAAGAGGAACAGGGGCAGGTGGGAAGCAAGTGATCATGAAGATGTCCATGGTGTCATTTTTCTGTCCCATAGCAGATCGAGTGGAGCAAGAGGCCATTTTTCCACCCTTATAGCAAGGAGATAGGAGAGAGTTTGGGGAGAGAGAGAAAGAAGAATAGAGCAAAGAGGAGTAAGGAGGGGTAATGGAAGTAAGGAAATGAGCAAGGGGGAAGATAGGTAGGAAAAAAGAAGAGGAGGATATAAAAGAAGGGGAAGGGAAGAAGACGAGAGGGAAAGCAAGAGGAAGGGAGACACCTGGTGAGAGGATGGGGTGAGGATGGTGGGGGAGGGGAGAGGTGGCATTCTGTTCCCCATGGCTCAGGCTGAGGCTACAGGGGAATGGGAGGCTGAAGCCCCCATGGCCCCTGAGGCAGGGCAGGGTGGGGTCTCCAAGCGAATGTGGGGGAGGCTGTGGCGATGGCAGCCACTGAGGAGCAGGCTCAGGGCCCGCGTGTGGCCAGTCCAGTGGGGAGCAAGGCCAGAGCAGGAGTTGGCAGGGTGGGCCGGGCCTAAGCGCAGAGGCACCGAGCAGCTCTTCCTGCCGCCCCTGCACCCGTTCGGCAGCAAAGAGGCGGTGCTGAGAGAGATCGAGCAGATACGCGTGCTGCGGGTCATCCACCCCAACTCCCCCTTCAGGTACCACAAGACACACAAAACACCACACTGACACACAACCCCCCTCATCATCCACCCCAACTCCCCCTTCAGGTACCTTAACACAACAGACTGATGCACAGCCCCCTCTTTACCCCCACACTCCTCCCCATCTGCACCTACTCCCCCTTCAGATACCACAACATAACACAACACACTGACACACAACCCCTCCCCTTCCCTATCCATCCCTCGTCTCCCTTCAGGTACCTCAGCTGACCACCTCCCCACACACCCAGCTCACCCAAACTACTCTCCCTTTAGGTACCACAACACAAAACATTGACACACAACCCCCCATACACTCCTGTTCGTCCACCTCTACCATCCCCTCAGGTACAATGTACATAATACAACATCCTAACAACACCTGTCCTCCTTAGCCACCCTTCTTTCCATTCGGGTACCACCCTGCCCCACCCCCATGGTACATATGCATGATACTGGCACAGCTCACCCTCCCTCCAACACACCCACATCCATGCCTCCTCATTCATCCTACCCCTTACTCAGGTACCCCGCACACCACAGAAGATAATGCTACCAACCCATCTTCCTCAACTCCCCCTCTTCTCCATTCAGGTCCCATAACACACACCCCTCTACCCTAGATTGAGGTACTGCACACACTACAACAGACCTCGACACACAGAAGTACTGCATACAAACACCACCACACTGACTCCAGTGCACAATCTCTTCCCTTGTATGTGCGTCCCCTTAATCTCTAATCATGTTCTCGATACACCACACACCGCAACACACACTGACACATGCCCTTCCTCATCGACCCCTAACTCTCCATTCAGGTACTGAATACACACACATCCTCTCCTTACTCCCACCTTTACTCCCCATGTGGGTATCACATTCCATCACACCAAAACGCATACTACCCCTGCACCCATCCTCATTCATTCCTACACCCCCTTCAGTTACCACACAGTGACATACAACCAGAAATGCTACTGAACTGTATTACACAACTTAATATAAATGATTTAATGATTTTAATATAAACTTAATATACAGAAAACTTAATATAAATGATTTAATGAGTCATTTCAGTGAAATTTTTTTTTTAACTTTAAACATTCTTCTGCGGTGTTTGCCTTGTGCTAATGCATGATTTTGGTTTGGTTTGGTGAAATGGACCCTGTAGTAATTGTAGATTAGGTTCATTCTCATGCTGTTGCTTGGACAGCTTAGAGGCCAGTATGTGTGTGCTGTGCCTCCATGATGTTCTGTCCTGAGCCAAATCATGGGTTAGGATGCCTTTGAGGCATAGGCATCTTTTACCCCACCCTGCCATCATGTTTTAGGTCTTCTGGGGGTCTTTTCCATCCTGCTTTCATTGGGTCAAAGTCAAAGATGATTCTCACAGGGAAGTTGGTAGATGACTATTCCACCTTAGAGCACTCTGAGTGACGATTTGAGAGAGTGGGGTCCGTTGAGTTAGAAAATAGATCTCTTCATTCAACCTGAATTTGTGCCATTTGATGTTTTCAGTGATTTGGAGGTGCTTCATCTGAATGATATCCTACTTTTTTTCCATCTTGACAGTGAGGCACCATGTTTCAGTCGTATAGATAAGAAAACTGACCACCAAACTGTTATATATCCTCAGCTTTGTCTCTCTACTTATCAGGCTGTTCGATTTGCAAAAGACGTTCTTGATAAAGTGCTTTATTAGTGATGATGCTTTTGTAATGTAGGCTTTAATTTCTCTGTCAATGCTGCCCATGTTATCAACAACAGAGCCAAGGTAGGTGAAATCACTAACAATCTCAACGGAGTGCTCACCCACTTAGATGCTAGAGCCTGCAAGTATGTTCAAAAACACTGAGCAGAAGAATTTTGGTTTACCCCAATTAATTTTCAGGCAGGCTTTTGCTGCTGAGTGTTCCAGCATTTTAAGTGCAGCAGCTAGCTCATCCTGTCTTGAAGATACTCCCAATATGTCATTGACAAATCAGTGTAGGTGAGGTTGTTATCATCAAGGCATATGCCTAACATGCATTTACTGAGTATCTGATCAAGCGCATAGTCTGTAACAGCACGAAGATTTCCAGGGTGGCAATTCATCCTTGATGAATGCCCAGCCCAGTTCAGAAGGTGGTTCTTTTCCCATTTACAAGAATGCAACTTGAGGAGCAATCATATAGGAGAAAGAATATTGTAGAGAGCTTGCCAGGGAGGCCTGCAAGTTTCAAGATCAGCCAAAGCTGTCAACAGAGTCAAAAGCTGCCTTGATATCCACAAATGCAGCGTGAACTGGGCACTTAAATTCTTGTGCCTTTTCAGTGAGCTGTCACACTGTGAAGATTTGCTCTGTCGTGGAATAGCTGGTAATGAAATCAGCTTGTTGTGGTCTTCTCTGGCCCTTAAGGTTTCAGCAGCTTGGGACAACAAGACAGAAGCAAAAACTTTCTCTGGGACGGATAAGAGTATAATGCTGCGATAGATGTATTAGTCTTGTTTGCTGCTTTTATGTATCCAATGCTGTAAAATAATGCCTTTTAGTCAGTTGGACAGAAGCTTTTTTCAGTAGATGTATTTAACAATGTCTTCAGCCACAAAAGAATACCTGGTCCAGCACTTTTAACAATTCTATAGGAATTCTTTAGATTCCTGCTGCCTTATTTCACTTACATCTTTGTGTAATTCATCAATAGTAAATTCAGTGGGATCATTTTGTGCAGAATGGGTCAACTTGTCGGTTGCCTTAATGTCAGGGAATTCCAGAGAAATTGGGGATGCACTTAGCTGCTGGCTGATATGTTCACATACAGCAGCACTCTGCTTCTGTATAGACCAGAAGAGACCACACAGAGTGAATGATCTTTCTTGTCAGTAATGTTGTGCAAGTCTTTAATACAACAAGCCAACGTCATTCCTGACAGAAGCTTCCTCAAGTGCAATGGCTTTGGCTTCCATAAAAGCTTTGCAGTTCTCATATATTGCTTTATTACAAGCACCATTTAGCCTATGATACATATATGACACACTCAAAAGAACACCCTGTATCCTCATATTCACTACTAGTATATGGTTATGATATATTCCGTACAAAATATGCCTTGTGAGGTAACATTGAAAAAATTATAATCTTTTGAGCACCATTGTTCTGTCAAAATGTGCATCATCACTATACATGGAGTTATGATATTTTGCTATATGTTTGGCACTGAAACATTATGAGTCTGAGAAATGCCCACAGACTAGCCCCTCAGAGAGGACAAAGAAACGGTAAACACAGGGGCCTAACATGCCAAACCTCACATAGACAAAAGGTGTGAGCAAAGAATTTGCAATTCACCTGGGAGACACTACATATCTCATGTACACCACAGACTGAGTTTCTGCACCCCAGCCAGGGGTGTTCCTGAACACGAGGAGAAGACTATAAGTAGGGGACAGTGACATCACCTGCCTATATGTAATTCAAGAGTGCCTGGGCAAAGCACTCTGGTATATGTCTGGGGATAACTTGCATGCTAGAGGCTGCAAGGTGGCCGCTCACACAACAAAGCAGAGTATACTGGGCACCAGAATGGAGAATTAAGGGGGACCAATGATCCAAATAGCCCAGATCGTACCCTGGGGGATGTTGCAACATGTCCATATCACTTCTCAAAACAGCCATGGTGTGCTCTGTTAATAAATTACCCGTCATTCAAAAGATCAGGGCTTCTTAGCTCTTTTTGGGAACCAATGGCAATAGCCATTGTTCCAGCAACAAACGCAAGCAGCCAGAATAAATGGTGAAAAATAAAAATGTTTAAAAACTATTTTGATGTTAATAATGTAAGGACATATTGTAATCTTATAGTGGGTGTGAGTGAACTGAATGGTGTAGAGCATTGGTTCCCAACCTTTTTGGCTCAAGGGCCACAAATATAATTTTTACAACCCAGCAGCTCCCCTGACCCCCCACTGCAACCAGAGGGAAGGAGTTCAGCAAGGAGAATTTCCCATCCCCCTCGCTACAGCAGGGAAATTATGTGTTCTACCTGTGTCCCTAGGCAGTGGCTCCCTTCTACAGCCGGGGCATGGGAGATCAGTGCTCCCCTCTCTCTGGCTCCAACAGGGACTCCAGCACCGAGGGACCCAGGCAGAGCGCTTTGCTGTGCTCCTTGCTACAGCCAGGGGGAGCGCTGATCTCCCATCCTCTTGGCTGCAGCAAGGAACCTGCACTGGCACCGCGCTCTGCCTGGATACTTAGGCAGCAGCTCCCTTCTGCAGCCAGTGGGGGAGGAGCTGCGGGCCACTCCAAAAGACCCTACGGGCCACTTCTAGAGAAGGAAAATGCAGAAAGCCTCTTCTACCTAGTGAATCTGTACAGTGGACAGCCATAATTTGACTTCATTGAGCTAACTAGCACATGGGAGGGGAAGGGCTGCTATCTCAGGTCTTACTAGCAAAGATGGGAACCCTCAACTACTAAAGTTCAGTCTCAAGTTCAATTCATATTTTATGTACAGCATTATAGGTACAAACAACTCTGAGCCAAATTCTGTTCTATTACTCCAGATTTGCACCAAGAGAACAGATAGCAAACTGTTATTTTATTCATTCTTACATAGAATTTTATTGCTATTTTGCTCATAGGAGTGCAAAGGAATAGCGTAAAAGAGATCATAATAGTGTTTTTGTGCTTTTTTACCAACCATAATATAATCATCATTTACAAATTAAAGTAATTGTTCAATTACATTAGAAAGATCCTTGACCTCTATTTATTTTATTTAAATAAAGTGGATTAAGCAGTATGAATATTTCTTAGCTAGATTATGCTAATACTTATTTTTTTTAAATAATTTTATTTTTACACAGATATTACTGGATTAAGATGATCTCATTTCTGGCTCTTATTCAGATTCTTGTGATCCCATTTGCAGTCAGCTTTTCTGAGGATGAAATGTTGGCAAGCGCTGGCTGGAACACCTTTAGTGGAATATTCGATAGTATATTTTTAGTGGATATAATTTAACATTTTTTCACTGGATACGTCAGAGATCATGAGAAGGTATGAGCTAAAATTACTTACGTGAAATGAAATGTCTGTCATTTAAAGTACGGATAAAAAGGTTTTAATTAAATCAATTTTGTTTTCTATATAGGTGTTGTATTTAATATTGTTTTCCCAAATTTTCTTTTCCAAAAATTTAATGGTGAGTTTAAACAGCATCACAAAACAAATTCCTCATTTCCATATCAGTAAAATTATCAGAGTTGATAAAATTGTACGTTAGCTGGATGGTTTTCTGACCTTGAATTATTTCCCCTCATTTGTTCTTTATGCTTCCTACCACATTCATTCTGAGATGATTATTAAATTCTAGTTCATGTTAAATTAAAATGAATACGGTTTGGTCAGTGCAGAAGTCTGAAGGAGCCATATCCGCATGTACCTTGTAATATCAGCTACCAAGCAGGCACAGTAGCAAAATTTACAACATATTGCACATGGCTACTCATGACTGCATACAAAAATGTGGGTTAATCTCTGGAAGTTCACACAGTGGAAAGCTCTTTATACCATACACAAACTGGAAACTGTACTTGAAAATGATTACAGGCCATCTTATTTAACACTGCAGTATGATAATATATAAAAGTGTAAGGTACAAGTATTCTAGACTCATTTCTCTCCTATAAAAATGTTGTTTTTTGTTTCTTTTACTTTAAATTTAACCAGCCAATGGCAAGTCTATAAATTATCTATTGTTCAGGACATACAGGCGAATGAACAATAGATAAAGGAATAGATGTAAGCGGCAAGCTGCAACTTTATTAATTTAACACTGGGAAGGAGCACTATACATCCACCATCCACTCTCACATACAAGCCATTTAATTGGCTCTAATGTAGGATTATAGGACCATATAACTAATGACTCAGGTAGACCCTCCTCGGTCTACCCAAAGGACTCAGTTCACTTCTGAATCCTCTCTTCCTAGTCATGCATGGAGGTTGGGAGTAGAGGGTGCCAAGGGGGGACCTCAGTCCATGAAGATTTCAGATCTCTCCTTCCCCTATAGGTGCAAAGTCCACCAGCAAATCCTGAATCTTATTTATCTCGGGAGCTGCCCACAAGTTATGACAAGCTAAATGGTCTCACCATTCCTAATACTAAACTTTCAAGTCCTATTGCTTTCAACCCAACTCTGCCTCCATGAGCTCTGAGGAAAGTGAAAAACCCACCAGACGTTGGTTAGTGTGGCCCAAGAGGAAAAATTCCTTCTTGATTCTACAGAAAGCCATATCTTCTGGCCTGCCAAGAGGGCAGACTCTTCCTGTCAATGATGTTCTGCGTATTGTTTGTAGCTCTTCTTGGCATTCTCCAGGTGAACTTTTAGGTCATCTTGAGTTTTACATATCTGTTGTGTCCAGCCCAGGGCTGCTGAGTTATGGGAAGTTGTGTGTAGAACTATGGCAGAACCCATAGTTTAAAAAAATAAAAGAGCTTTGCCTCATAAAAACATGTTCTGCATTATTTTACATGAACTCTATATTAGGCAGCAGCAAGGACCAGGCACTCAGGTGGAAATTTATGTAGCATCATAGATACTGCTCCTGGATCTGGTTGTGTTCTCTTCTTCACCATTTGTTTGAGGGTGGTAGGTAGAAAAGAAGCAGGCGTGAATGCCCAAAATCTGGAGAGCTCCTTGCCAGAAATGGGTGATAACTTGCGCACCACTATCGGAGATGATGAGCTTCAGGAGGCTATGGAGGTTGACTTGTTCTAACCAGAGCCAAGTGGTTTCCTGAGAGGATGGCAACCCAGTGTAGGGGATGAAGTGTGCCATCATTGTGAGGTGGTCCACTACTGTCAGAATGGTCATGAACCCACTGGACTCAGGTAGTTCTACCGCAAAATATAAAGTGGGACTGTCCAGGGGCCAGGTGGAATCTCAAGGGGCTGCAGGAGTCTGAAGGGCTTATTGTGAGGCACATTGGAGTTGGCACATCCATTGCAAGAGGCCTCATAGGCCAGCACTGTCGTTCACATGGGAGGCCAAAAGACATGAGAGACTAGGTTCTGAGTTTTAAACCAGCCAGAATGTCCTTCCAGGGTGGAGTCATGATATATTTGTAGGTTTGTATCCCTCAGAGGCCCAGGAAGAACATACATATGCCCTTTTATATAGGTTACCCTATTATAGATGTCATGGAGTTTCTTACTTATGGCTTCCTGCTTGTCAGGTGGGATCCCATGGGCTGAGGCTGAGCATATGAGGGTGTAGATCTTGGTGGGGAGCTGTGTCCAGAAACTTATGAGACATGAGGATTCAGGAGGTTTTAGGGTTCACGTCTTTTAGGTTGTGTAATAGTTGCCCTTTTGGGCAAAACATTCGCTATGTTCTTTTTGGTTCCTGGAGAATAGGAAATTACAAAATCAAAGCACAAAAAGAGTAAATCCCACTGAAGATGTTGGTTGAGGGCCTTGATGCTATGCAGATATTCTTATGACTGATATACTCCTGGACAGGGTACAGGCCCATTCTAGATAGTGGTGCCACTCTTTGAAGGCTGCCTTAATTACATGGAGTTTTGTCCAAAATTTCTAAATTTGGTCCATGGCTGTGAGTTTCCTGGAACGAAAGGTGCATGGATGCAAAAATGGTGAGGACTGTGCCTTTGAGCTAGCACTGCCACAATCTTCACACTGGAAGCATCCATTTCAATGATGAAGATTTGTGTACTGATGGGGTGAGCCAGTATAAAAGCAGTGGTAAATGCCAGTTAAAATTACTCAAAGGCCTGGTGGGCCTAAGGAGGCCACAGGAACCTGGTGTTTTTGCAGAACTGGGCAGTGAGAGGACTGATCCATGCTGAGAACTTCAGGGTGAACTGGTGATAGAAGTTCATTAGCTCGGGGATTAATGGCAACAGGTAACGGTTTCTAAGATGACCTTATTTATGGTCCCATAGTCCACACATAGATTGGGGTTTCCATCTTTAAGAAAAAGGATTGGCATGCCATCTGGTGGGGTGAAATTCAATGGGGGGATGTGGTTGCGACACCTCTTTTTCTTCTTCTCATTGCTCGCATAGACGATTGTCAATATGGAGAAGATCTATGAAGGCATTCAGACCTGTTGGGGTCTCGACTTGGGCCAGATCATCTTCAACCTCGTCCTGCAAGCCCCATTGAAACTGAAATATATGGGCTATCTCATTACATTCTGTGTCTGCTATGAAAAGCGGAAGTGAGCTATGTAGGCAGTGGTTATGCCAGATCCCTGTTGCAGTTTCTGTAGAGCAGTTGCAGCAGGGCAGACACAGTTGAGGTCATCAAACCCCAACTGGTTGATACCACCTGCTGGAAGGCATCCCAGTTGGACAGAACTGGACTATTGGCTTCCAACAAGAATGAGGCAAAGTCTAACACCTTCCCTGTCAGCAGACATACTCCCAGGCCTACCTTGGTATGGTTGAAAGTGTACATCTGTGGTCAAAGCAAGAACAAGAGGCAGCACTGATTTGTGAAACCTTGGCAGCCTTGCCTCCCATCAAAGTGCTGTGGGAAAGGGATAGCAGGTCCCAGCTTGGGTGACAATGGAGCTGGATGGGTCTGGAGCACAGCATTTTCTGCATGGAGTTAATGGACTTGCTCCCACAACACCTGACTCTCAGTGGCCAGCTGCGTGTCCTGCATGTGCAATGCTTGGTTGTCTGACTGGAGGCAGATCACCTGCTCATGCAGTGCAGATGACGCTTTAGGTACAGGCAACTCCACTGGGTCCATCGTTGTCTGGGTCCACTCGGAGAAATACTAGTCCAAGCAAGCTGCAGGGACCAGGGGATAGGAAGTTATGCCTAATGGTTAGAGTCAAATGCCTGGAACCAGAGCTGGGGTTAGTATCCGGTGTCAAGCCAAAAGTCAGAACCAGTACCAACCCAGTGTCAGCATTAGGACTAAGAAGTAGGAGCAGAGATCAGGAGCAAGGCAGGAAAGCAGGAACTGGGAAAGGTAGGGGTCTGGGATAAGGAGGACAGGAACAGGCATGAAGTTAGGCAAGTAGTAACAAGCAGGCAGAGATCACCTAATAGCTCAGACAACTTCCCATGCCTCTTTCTGGTTTTAAGAAGTGCATCCCAGCTAATTGGTGGGGCTGGACCTCTCCCCTAATCAGGAACTTCATAGGCAGATCCTGTTGCAAGCTAGAGGTTCGCTGGCCCCCTTTTTCATTGGTTCAGGTGAGAAGCTGGATAGCAGTCATGGTCTGAGCACTACCTGGAGACCTCACAAGAGATCCCAAGGAGAAAGAGGAGCCAGCTATTCACCATACATGTGCTCTCAGTTCCCCCGCCCTTCCAACCACTGTGTCTCATCCCTGCTGGTCAGATCAAAATTCTCTCCCTTTGATGTGTGTGGTGTGTGTGCGGACCATTGTGGGAGATAAGCACCAGCAGTACAGGAGGGGGAAAGGGGCAGGCACCAAGAACAGGTGAGGGAAGTGACAGGATGGCACCCATGGAGACAACTTCCTAAGTTAGAAATGAGGTGTATTGGCATTTCTGAGTGCAAAGGCTCTCAAGTGATGCCAGTCTCCAGCTGTCTCCTTTTCATGATTCCAAAAGGTAATATTTAAAAAGCTTTAAAATATTGTTACCAAGTGAAACTAATTAGGTATATATCAGAGTTCTTTAACAGCCCCAAATAATACCGTATCACAGGTAAAATAAGAAATTCTGCTTAGATTTAAACTATTCTTTAGACTTAAACTACTGTGGACAAGCTTGGGCAAGCTTTAAGGAAGGGTGTTCTAGGACTACAGGACTGGACCCAAAGGATCAAAGGGTTTCAGATGATCAACACCTGTCAGATGTTGGCCCCGTATTAGTGAAGATTCTGAAAAACCAGCTGTGTAGAGGTAAAAATAGAAGTGGGTAAGCTAACTTAAACTAAACTCCATACGCCCCAAATGAGAAGAGGGTAAACTCAGTTTACCACAACAACACTAATGTGAAGAAACAAACTTTCTGAAAGGATCTTTGAAAACAATGGGCCTGACTCTTTTCTCACTAACATCAATTATACACTGGTGTATCCATCGACTTCAACTTAGTTACTTCTGAATTACACCATTATAAGTGAGAGTAGGATCAGGCCTATTATACATGAGAACATTTGACCTTTCGAGAAATAGTATGATAAGTAATGCTCTCAAAAATGCATCTAAGTCATTTTTTCTTTTAGTTTAGGCAGTGTAGATTACCCCTAATTTTGAGGAGAAAACGGATTTTCATTGGGTAGGAGGCTTCTTTTTTCTGGCAGTTTATTTAGAACTATAAATTGTTTGCATTCTTTTAAGTCTGAACATTAATGTAAATACAGGAACACATTCTATCTTGAATTAGATTATTAAAATATCTAAGTTTAGATTATATTAAATGAATGTATGTCTAGATTTCTATTTTAATAGTATTTTGTTCAACTTTTCCACAGGATATTGTTTTAGAACAAAAGAAGATAATGGTCCATTATATAAAAACATGGCTTATTTCAGATCTCTTAGGCATTCTACCAGTTGATTACTTTTTGAGAGTGAGTAAAAAAAAATGTTGCTTAAAGTAGACTATACAAGTTAAAGTTAAAAATGGTAACTTTCTTATATAGGATTTTATTTTTTGTCTTTTAGAAAGGAAAACTGGAGGGGATTCTATCAACAAATGATAGTAGTTCTCGAGTAGTTTCTAACAACAAATTGGTCAGAATTTTTATCCTGTTGCGTTTATTTAGATTTGCAAAGCTTATCCTGTATGTGCACTACTGGGAACAGGTAAGTAACAGTCTTAATAAATAATCAGACTTGTCACTTTACCTGTAGTACTTTCTATATTCCAAATACTTTGCAAACATTACTAACTAATCCTCACACCACACCTGTGAGATAGGTAAATATTATTATTACCGTTCTATAGAAAGAGAAATTAGGTAGAGGTTAAGTGAATTGACAAAGCCACATAGCAAGCACATCTCAGACTAGAATTAAGGAGTTTCTGGATCCTAATCCATGGTCAGTTTACTAGACCAGGCCTGTATCTTTTTTTCTATTGTTTTAGTAAAAGGAAACAGATCCCAGCAGAGAATCATAAGTTAATTGCAAACAAAACTTTCTTCATATACAGTACAGCTAAAGAATGTCATGTAAATAAGCAAAAATATCTCACTAATACTGTAAACAAAATGATCCTATACTATCCTAATACCCATGCCTTTTTATTATTGTTGTTCTGTTGATTACTTAAGTGACTGCTGGAACTTTAAGTGAAAGAATGGCAACAGGAAAGGAAGAGTGAAAAATTTTATTTTTGTGTGATATTTCATCTAAAGTCTTATGAAAAATATACACTTAAGTGTTTCACTCATCATTTGTACTTGCTAAACTGAAAACAGATGCAACCTGACTTACGTTGTCGCTACTGCTCCATCAAAATAGTGACAACATTGTGGTTGATGCCTGATGCTGTGCTTCAAACTTGTTATTTTGATAAGGGTTTGGTAAATGTGTGAATTAAGATATGAAGGGCAAGATCTTCTGTGGTAGTTCAGCTGCTTTATACTGGGCTTCAGTGGAATTTGGCTAGAGAGCTGGCATATCTGGCCCCGGGAAGATCGCTCCAGCATAAGAGGTGCTCTGTAATGTAGGCAGGCAGACTGGATAGGTGAACAGCTAGGTTGGCAGAGTGCAAAGGTGAGTATTATGCCAATGTTGCACGCACATCTGGACCTGTGCTATATGCTCTTTTGCTGGACCTGAGGATTTGCTACAATATCTTATAGGAGATGTAAAGAGAAAAAAGAATTCACCTAGGGGGTCTTAAGACGACAGTTCTCTCCACAATGAGTGCTGAGATGATCTCCTACTTCTGTTGACTTAAAGTAGGAGGGTCTTGTTTTTTTCAATAAAATGCTGCTTTTCAAGATGTACCAGAATAAAAATGTTTTCATTTAGGCCTAATAAGCGCAATTTGGCCAACAGTGTTATGGAAAAAATTTGTAGTTTGATGTAAATATACTTAGTGTGCATTTGTTGAGGACAGTTTTGTTACTGGACCAGCATATATAGGACAGAAATACTCAGGTCGTGTAAATTGTCATAGTTCCATTGAAATCAGTAGACAAATGACAATTTACCCAAGCTGAGGATCCAGGCCACTGTCTTCATAGGAAGAAGAATAAAATCACAGTCCAATCCTGCAGGAATAATCAGAACAGATGGCAGCTACAAGAGATGTTGACTTCCATCTGTCCTGTGTTGCTGGTAGTAGTGGGTAATAATTTTAATCTCAGTTTCTTCTTTTCTTTTATGTAATGGTGCTGCCATTTAGTGATGATCCACAGAGACAGAAAGTGAAAAACAGACAGGGAAGACTTCTCTATTACTAGCATGCTTCATCAATCTATTCAGATTATTTAAGGGTGTCATCAAGCAAGTGGATAAAGATGATCTGGTCGATATAGAGTACTTGGACTTTCAGAAAGCCTTTCACAAGGTTCCTCGCCAGAAGCTCTTAAGCAAACTAAAAGGGTAAAAGTGAGAGTCCTCTCTTGGATCAGTAATTGATTAAAAGTCAGGAAACAAAGTGTAGGAATAAATTATCAGTTTTCAAGAGGAGAGATGTAAATAGCAGGGATCCCCCAAGTATCTATACTGGGACCAGTGCTGTTCAACATATTCATAAATGATCTGGAAAAGGGATGAACAGTGGGTTGATAATGTTTGCAGACAATATAAAATTATTCAAGGTAGTTAAGTCCAAAGCTGGCTGTGAAGAGTTACAAAGGGAACGCACAAAGTTGGGTGACAAAATGGTAGATGAAATACAGTATTGATAAGTGCAAAGTAATGCACATTGGAAAACATAATCCTAACTATATATACAAAATGTTGAGGGTCTAAATTAGTTGTTACCACTCAAAAAAGAAGTCTTGGGGTCATTGTAACTAGTGCTCTGAAAATATCCACTCAGTGTGCAACGGCAGTACAAAAAGCTAACAGAATGTTAGCAACTATTAGAAAAGGGATAAATAATAATACAGAAAATATCATAATGCTGTTATATAGGTCCATGGAATGCCTAAACCTTGAATACAGCTTGCAGTTTTGGTCACTGAGCTCAAAAAAATATATTAGAATTGGAAAAAGTACACAGAAGGGCAACAAAAATGGTCTGGCATATAGAACAGCTTCCATATGATGAGAGATTAAAAAAATTGGGACTGTTCATTTTAGAAAAGAGATGATGGTGGGGGGCTATAATAGAGGTCTTTAAAATCTTGAATGCCATGGAGAATGTGAATAAGGAAGTGTTATTTACCCTTTTGTAGGCCAACACCTTCAGAACACATGAATTGGTGTCACCCAATAAAATGAATATGCAGCAGGTTTAAAACAAACATAAGAAAATATTGCTTCACACAACACACAGTCGAGCTGTGGACTTTGTTACCAGGGAATGTTGTGAAGGCCAAAAGTATAACTAGGTTAAAAAAAATTAGACAATTCATGAAAGATAGGTCCATCAGTGGTTATCAGCTAAGATGGTGAGGGACGTTACCCTATGCTCTCGGTGTCCTTAAGCCTATGACTGCCAGAAGCTGGGACTGGACAACAGGGGATGGATCATTCAATAATTACCTTGTTCTGTTCATTCCCTGTGAATAATCTGATACCAGCCACTGTTAGAAGACAGGATACTTAGCTAGATGGACCATTGGTCTGACCCAGTGTTGCCATTTTTATGTAGTAGGTAAAAGCCCTAACCGAGGTCAAGGCCCTGTTATGCTATGCACTGTACAAACACAAAGTAAGAGACAATCTTTGCCCTGAAAAGTTTACACACTAATTTGATGAGACATACAAAGTGTAGGAGGGGAACAGAGGGATAAGTGACTTGCCCAAGGTCACACAGCAAGTCAGTGGCACAGCCAGGAATAATATCCAGATATTTTAATTCCTCCTTCAGCTTTCCTTGTCTAGAAGTCATTCTTTTCACAGTCCCACAAAATCAAAACACTTCCTGCTAACACCTTACCAATGAAAAGACATGAGGTCTCAGGTTTTCGTTTCTGAGTTCACCCAGGAAAATGCCTGAGTTTTTTTTCTGTTTTGTTGATGGAGAAAGAAGTTTCTTAATCAGCTCTTTGTAAGGCCTAGCAAAGGATGGAGTCTATTGTCTCAAGTAAACAAAAATAGTTACAATCTTCATTTAATATAAAATGGACTCAAATTTTATGACCATGGAAGATACTGTGGGAATCTTTCTAATTTAATTGATATTCATAGACAAATGCATTTGAGGCTCTTACGTTTCAGTAAAAGACAACACAATGCTTTGTTGAAGAATGAAAATTTAGAAAATTTTCTTAACTGATTTATGAAATATGTAGATAATAGACTAGGATTAAGGATGAGAATTTGCTAATACTATGTAGAGTTTATTTTCTCCAGGTACACAATGAGTAAAGCTACTGGATACTAATATGGTCTGACTTCCATAACATCAGTAGCAATAAGCTTTTTCTCTGCTATTGGATTTGCTAAACATGAAGAGTGAGATCCTGCCCCATTAAAGACAATGGGAATTTTACCATTGTCTTCAACCAGGTCAGGATTTCACCCTAGGAATTCATCTGTTATGCAGAACATCTTGTTACTAAGTTTCTGTTTCCACACTACCAGAACTGAGTATTTTAATGTTTTACACAAAATCACACAATATTTGAGGGTCAGAGCATTTTAATTTTTCTCTGTCGTCTCAACCTTCCCCCACCCACCCCCAAAGTAAACCAGGATATGCTTTTACTTTACAAACAGGTCAGCGTGGATCTTCCAGGAGAACACTCTTTACTCATTTTTGTAGCAGTGAAGATTTAGGTTTTTTTTTTTACTTTTTTTCCTGTGACACAGACCATCTTTGTGAGTGTATGAGAGGAAAAGCTGGTAGCATATGACCTGAATTGCCATTCAGCTCTCCTAAAGTTGATGGTATCTTAGCAGATCTGAGGATATTCTGAATCATAGTATGAAATCTATTTGACTTTGAAACTTAAATTTTCTGTAATAATAAATTTTAAACTAGTGGTATCACAGCTCATTTAATTTTTTAAAAACTTTTTACTTTTTTGGAGTAGGTACGATAAAAAAATGATCTTATCTTTCTGGATGGGTAATTGCTTTATTTTCTCCTTTTGTGAACAGTTTTGATTAGGTAGTTCATTGCTTTGTCTCTTGTCCTGATTGTGGGCTTAAGCCAAAGCTCATCTAAGAAATACTGAGTAGACATATCCTTGTTTCTCTGACTTTTAGTTGTATATCTGGGTTATCTGTGCTACCTATCTTGATGGACAAAGGAGGGCATTTTGTGACTCCTCCAACAGGCAGATGAAGAGGAACTGAGGGATCACTAGAGGGGACACAATATTTATACTTTTAGTCCATGGAAAGTATAGCTTGATGGAATTGTGTACACTTCCTAGCTATCAAATACTGCTTAAAAATTGTTTAGTGACCATGTAGCTATGCATTCAGGTCCTACAGTGTGACTTTCTGAAAGTAACATCATGAAGAAAAGGCATTTTTGACTACAGTCTTTATCTGGGGAACGAGGAGTAGTTAGGAATGTAGCAGAACCCCAAGATTACCTTGAGAATCTGAGGACAGATGGTCTCCACTGAGGGCCGGTCCTACTTAAATGTTCCTGTTTCCCATCAATATCTGTCTTCCCTGAATATAGTTTCAAATAGCTGCTCTTCATTTTTGAGGAGATTATACATTTGGTTAATTAAGGGAACTGCATAGATGCAATATACTCACGGGCAGTGACAGCCTCTTGCCGGTGTGCGGACTGAGATGGGTTAGACTAAAAAGTGGGGTTTTGTGCTACACATCTTGTGGACACATGTATTTATGTATTTATATAGCAATACGCACTTAAACATTAATTTTATCTAAGTTATCCTCAAAAGGAGAATAAAAATATATACAAACAGATCGGTTTTAACCTTCATCTATGGCAGCTCATTAGTGTAACATTTGTTCTCAGAAAATCAATAAGAAATAATCTAAGCCAACAAATAAACAAACAAATATTAACAATAATAACAATAAACAAATGCAAACCTCTGGAAAAAATTACTGGTTATATAATACCAATAGCTAATTACTTTAAATCAGAGAATGCACTGTATTATATTTTAAAATTAGCCATTTGCACATGCAAAGAAAACAAAACAACATACACACTACCATTTAAAGCAAAATAAACAACCACCAACCAAAATCAAGTACACCTTTTTTCCTTAGCCGACTGAGCCCGTATTTTCATTCCAGTCAAATCAAAACCCAACCAAAATGTTCATTCTGAAAATTCAAAACACTTAAAATTGTGCTTAACTTTAAGACCAAGCAGTCCCATTGACTATATATGTGCTTAAAGATACGCTAAAAGCTTAACGATAAGCACATGTTAAAGTGCTTTCATGGATAAAAGGCCAGCGTGCTCAGCATCTTGCAGGATTGAGTCCCATAACATCTGTCATTAAACTATGAACTAATAAAATTGGCACAAACTGACTGGGTAATAGCTGCTATGAAAAAAAAAAAAGTAAAAATAAACCAAATAAAGAGTTATTGAAAAAGAGAGTCAATGATGAGATGACCCAAATAGAAAGATGTACTAATTCCTGGAGACAGCCACTGAGGGACTCAAATGGAGAGTTCAGGGAATGATTTCCTCAAGCAAGGGCCTTCTTGTTTCTGGGAGCTACTATTGATCTGTTCCATTTGGAACCTCAGTGCCCATACTGGACAGACCAACAGTCATTCAAATACCTGAGGCACTGATAATTAATAAATTCACATCTTCTACCTAAGGAACAGGATTTGGCATATAACTATAGGTGTATAAAAGCCTATTATTAAGGGTCAAAGTCTGACCAAGGATGTACTTTTACTCCTATGTACCAGTTTATATAATGGTCAAATGACATGAAAACATTTAGGGACTGAATCTCATTTACATTAAGGGCCCTTTTACACTGCTCTGACTGTGTAAAGTGGGCCCTTGCAGTGGGCATAAACATCATTTACTCCCAAGTTAAGACCCGTTTATTTTAACTGAATTGTGTAAAAAGGACTTAGTGTAAATGAGACGCAGTCTCCATATTTAAAAAAGAAAGAAACTTGCTTTTTACGTAAAGTAAATAAATGAATTAATCTTTTCTTTTTGCATTTACAAAACTCTAAAAACAGATAAAGACTTTTCTAAACAAAAACAAACAAACAAAAAAACCCAATCGCAAAAAACCACACTATCAAAATTATCATTTGGGCTAAGATTCTTTAATCAAAAATGCAGTCTGGAGCAAATATCTATGCCTAACAGATAAGATCCTAATGGGTGAGATATATAAAATAGAACTGTTACAGAGCTTTTGACCATAACAGCACTATTATGCAATGGAACTGAAATAATATATCCAAATATATTTCCATAAACTCACTTTCAAAATACGAGAAGTGAGATATATAAAAAATAGCTGTTGCACTAGTTTTAATTATGAATTAAATTGTACAGATGTTAGAACTCTTGCAGCCTATTATGTTAACAACCTGAGTATTTAAATTTCTTGAACATTTACATAAGATACACTTTTAAAAATGTGTAAATGTGTTTATAGAATACAATCTAATGGTTCAGCATATAAAGAATTGATAGGATAGTATGTTATGTGGATTTTCCCCTAAAAAGCAAAGAGAAAATAACAAATGTGTAAGACATCTTAAAACTCAAAACAATCCTTAACTCTTGGTGTTGCAGGGTCTCAGGTCAGGGTGTGACAATACATACCATATGTGCTGCAATAGTTAAGGATAATAGGGGAAGTTCAAGAAAAGAGTGGGGAGAATTTAAGAATGGTGAATGTTGATTTTAAATTGCACATTTCCTTTGTAGATGTTGATTGTAATAGCAATGTAATACATAAAAAGAGTAAAACATATCTCTAGTTCATTAAAGTACTCTCTGATATGTATTCATCAGACTTGAAAGCAAATATAAATTTAAGTGGAAACAAAGGAGAAGTGGGGGAACAGTACTGATTGGAGCCTTTGTGATTTGGAGTCCATGACTCCCGCTTGAGACTGGTAAAACAGTATTTTTACCCAGGTTCTGATTCAAAGCCTGCTAAAGTTAATGGGAAGCTTTATGTTGAAGTCAGGCCCATAATATATACATGTACTTGAACAAATTATGGCTAATGGGTCAATTAGGCACTATTCTCATCTAAAAATCTACTTGAGTTAAACAGTATTTTTCCCAATAATCTTTGTCAGCTTTATTGCAAAG
This sequence comes from Mesoclemmys tuberculata, assembly GCA_007922155.1. Lineage (NCBI taxonomy): Eukaryota > Metazoa > Chordata > Testudines > Chelidae > Mesoclemmys > Mesoclemmys tuberculata. The sequence goes on along the minus strand of ML675604.1, from coordinate 23,300,759 downwards.
CCAGTTATGCTGCCATGATGAAAGAAGGCTAATGTGTATCACACTTAAGTTATTTAATAATACCCTTTAAGTAAAAGGAACATTTGGCTATTCCTCATAAATAGTCACCAGGTTAGGACAATGCAGAGAACTAAAATAATTTGAGTGAACTAATGTTGGTGCGTCTGGATGGATTGAGTCATATGAAGGTGAAGACAAAGATACACTGCTAAATTTACTACATTAATTTCACCAAAGTCCAAGTGTCATTCCAATATCTGAAGCCACTGAATTGGATAAGGGGAAGCATCCTCTCCCCTTTGACACAAGCCCACCAGGCTCTAGCAGAGCACTTCATTTCCCAGCATTGGAGACATAATGCACCTTCCCCAATGAAGAATAGGAGCAAGTACTTGCCACCCCTGAACCTGCTGAACAAAGTAGAAGCTTGCTGTTCCTGGCAAAAGCTGGCTTTCAGAGAGAGGATCGGCAGAAGTCACGGGGACGGGAGGGAAGTTTAAAGCTTCTGGACAAAGTATTAAGTAAAGGGAGGGGGAAAGAAAGGACTTGAAAGAACCGGAGAAGCAGCAGGGGTGGGGAGTTCCCACATGAGTGGCGCAGGGCTGGAGGACTTCAGGGTGGGTTCACCCCCATCCTCCCTTTTTTTTGGCTGGTCTCAATTTGTCCATGCCTTTGGAGTTTCTGCTTCAGGGATTGCTCCAAGGCTGCTCCAAAGGCCCCCATCCTGTGGGAGGAATCAGCTACACCCAGTACTCCCCCATCCCTAGCTACCTCTTACCTTGCTTGCGGGTGCTGCCTTCAGCCAGCACTACCATTCCAAGCCAGAGGGGCCGTGCTCACAGTGCCAGGAGTTGCCTTGCCTAGGGGGCAGCTGCCCTCGGGGGGGCAGTGGAGGAGCTGGGGGCTTCTTCCTTTCAATCCCCCAATTCCCTCGCAGCCTCTTGCCACATGGGTCAGTGAGCAGCCTGGTGCTGCTTTAACCCTGTGCCAGCACCTTGTGGGGCTGGAGATACTGGTGCCAAGGTGCCCCCACAAACCAAAGGCACCAGCAAGCCACTACCACTGCTGCTTCTAGTTGCAGGTCCTGGGAGAGCCTCATGCACCTCCAGGCTGGGTCCTGGGAAGCAGAGGAGCAGCAGCCTGAGCTCATACTAAGCAGAGCTGGGAGGAGAGTGAAGAAGGGGCTCTGGGGCATGCTCTCCCACCAGCAGTGCTGCGAGGGGTGGCTGTGGGGGGGGCTAAGGCAAATTTTGGGGTTGCTATAGCCCCCACAAGCCCCGCCCCAGCATCATTCCTGAATATACTTAAGTTTTTCTAAAGCATGGAGTGGTAAATAATGATGATGATGGTGCAATCTGGACCACTTGGTAAACTGGGCCCATTCAAATAAATGAATTTTGATATAGCCAAATACAAGGACATCTAGAAGCCGATACTGTAGACCATACCTACAGAATGGGGGACTTTATACTGGATAGCAATGACTCTGGAAAGGATTTAGGAGTCGCAATGCACAAGCCACTGAATATGGTGTGGCAAAAAACTGCTGTGGCAAAAAAGGGGTAATGTGGTCCTTGGATGTATAAACAGGGAGTAGAGACTAGGAGTTGATTTTAGCTCTGAATATGGCTTTTGTGAGACTGATACTAGAATATTGAGTCCAGGACTGATGTCCATATTTTGCAAAACTGGAGCAGCTGCAGAAAAGAGCCACAAAAATTATTCAAGGACTGGAAAAAATGCCTTACAGTGAGGCTGGGTCCACATTGATGGTGGCAAATTTGCCGCTGTCACATCGATTGCTCTGGATCGACTGAGCGGTCTGTATAGACGCGCTCAGTCGATCCAGGAAGCGACGCAGGAAAACCACCCCGGTAAGTGGCGTAGCACTGTGTCAAAGGGAGCGCTGTTCCCGTCAGCGCAGCGCAGTGTGGACGCCGCGCAGAGGAGACGCCAGTAAGTCGACGGGAGATACACAAGTGATTTACGTCACTTGTGTATCTCCCGTCGACTGCTGCCAAATCGCAAAGGTAAGTGTAGACCGGGCCTGAGACACTTTAAAGAGCTCAATCTGTTTAGCTTATCAAAAAGAAGTCAGAAGTGACTTGATTACAGCATGTAAGCACCATCCCAGAGACAAAGTGCTGGGTAGTAAAGGGGTTTTTAATCTAACAAAGAAAGGCATAACAAGAACCAGGGCTGAGAGCTGAGGCCCAGACAGATTCAAATGGGAAAGAAAGCTCAGATTTTTAACAGTGAGGATGATTCACCACTGGAACAAATTACCAAGGGAAACAGTGAATTCTCCATTTCTTGATGTCTTTGTATCAAGACTATATGTCTTCCTGGAAGATATGCTTCAGCCAAACACATTATGTTTTAATCAAACACAAGTTATTATATGTTGTACACTGTGATACACAAGTCAGACATACTAGATGATCTAATGGTCCCTTTTGACCTTAAAGACTACATCCTTTTATCTCAGATATTGGGATACCAGGCTAATGGACTACTCACAGCTTTTTAGCTGGTTATCAATGTGTTCCTGGCACCTGGTCTGTAATGTTTCATAACTTTTCCATATAGTCAATAGAATAGTTGAATAATCTAACATACTACACACATGCTGAATAGGGACAGGAGTGCACATTACAAGATGTTACATAGGAGAGCTCTTTTTTTTACCCTTTATTTAGTAGCCTTTGCAACCCAAAAGAAAAACACCAAAAGGTTAAAATACAGGGATTGGGCGGGAGATTATAACTCTTTCACTGCGCTGGGCTGCTCCAAGGACATCTCAACAACACGTTGTCTTTTAGTGTGGGTTAGCAAACAGACTGACTACCTATGCCCCTGGGTTTCTCAAAATTATGTTTCTTGCCCTTTATTTTATTTATTCTTTTTACAGAGTAAAAATACGTCATTACGGGGTTCTCTCACAACACGATGGCATTCTTTTCAAGATAATTTTAAAACAATTCTATAAACTAATCTTTTCCTTGTATTTTGTTGTGTAGATTTTGGAGACTAAAGCTTTACAAATGGAGTGCTTTTAAATAAATCCTAATTAATTTCTTACCCAAATACTGGCTAAATTTAGATAGGCAGATTTCTAATATTTCACAAACATTGAAAATGGCACATTTGGGGGGTTAATACAATAATTTAGGTTGCTTGATAAGTAGGTCTTGAGATTATATTTTTTCCCAAATTTGCTGAGGTGAAAGTTATATGGTGTATGTGCTCGAGATTCCTAATGCCTATTTTTGTGGAGGCCATTAACTGAGAAATGACATGAAACCCTGCCCTAAACATACTGACCTACATTAATTCACACAGGGCAATGCCTAGCATTCCACTAATTATCTGAATTATCTGAATGTGGCAGCAGTCAAGATAATCCACTGTTAAATACAAACTAGTAATTTGAAGAGTAAACTTCTATAATACAGCTGAAAGGACACTTCTGTCTTGTAAGGCATTTATAACTTTTGAATAACAGTCATCTCACTACCCATTCCAGTTCATTTTTAATTAAACTTGTTAAAATTCCTTTTAGTCTTTTTTCATTTATTCAACCTGTAATTTTATCTTTGTAGTCAGAGCCTGTGTATTTTGTATTTCTCAGACTACAGAACCATGCTCCAGAATCATAGCTTTCATTTTTATAAAATTGTCTATAGCTCTTATTGTTTTGAAGACAACCTTGAAATCATGCATCAAGTGTCAACTGATGTAATGATGTCTTCCTGAGTTTGCAGACAGGTGAAAATTGCTCAGAGGGCTCCATGCATCCTAATGGAGTGTTAACTTAAACCTAATGATGACAATCTGTGGCAAACTGAAAGTGCATGGACAGCATAAAATAAATGTAAAAGCAAATAAATAACGCAGGTCATACTATACTGAATGTATCATTTAATGTTACAGGTAAATTAAAAATGTATTTTACACTGCCACAGAATTGACACCAGAGTTCTGCAGAATACATGGGTCTTTACTTACTATAAATAGAAGGCTTAAATTCAGCTCTGGGGTATGTGGCTGCATCTCCCCTAGAAATCCCTGAGTTTAATTCAGCAACAAATGGGACTATATGTTATAAATCAGGTGTAAATGTCAGAAAATGGGACTATGTATTAAAGCTGTGCAACCTACATCAAGCTGGAATTTATTGGGTGCACAAAACCAGTGTAACTTTTACACCAAGAAGTCAGAAAGAAAAAGCAACTAGCAGAAGAATGTAAATTTTACTTGGGGAACTGGCTTTGACTTAAACTCTGCATGGCACATGCAAATTACACTTCTTAGAAATCCACTGAATGCCAAATTGGTGTTAATTATGCTAGTTTACTACTTTCATCCACATATGCCCATTTCGTTATCATTTTTACCCAACACATAACTTTTACATTGCTGTTGAGTTTGGTCTATTATAGTATAATTTTTGTGTATGCATATCCAGTAACTCTTCCAAATAAAGATTTGGTAATCAGTAATATGATTGTGTTAATATTTTGACTTTTGTTTAACAATTTTGTAATTATTAAATTTTTTCTTTTTTGTGTGAAGGTTGGATTCAGGACTAATTACAAGATAAATAGTTATCTGAGCCTGATACACATGATTATTCTGTTAATAATAATGTGGCACTGGAATTCCTGCTTACAATTTTTGATTCAGAGATTCCGAAATTTTCCAAGTACTGGCTGGGTTCAACGTGAAAACATTTTGGTAAAATATACATTATAATTCCTATAAAATGATGGTATTTAGTGGAGGGTGGATGGGATTGGGGTATTTCACACAATACTTATTCTTTGCTCAAAGGAAATTAATGGTTATTCGTACACACAAAAAACACTTTCAATTGACCTGAACTGAGAATAATCAAAAGTCTTTAAGGATGAATTTTCAATCTGATACCTAGAGATGTAATTGCATAAATGTACTTAATAGGAACTGTATTTCCAAAGTTGAGTGTGCATTTTTTAGTCTTTGCTGCTTTATTTTTCATAGTTAGCAAAAATGCGCTACATTTATAATATATTGTGAAAAATCTAGTATACACTTTTCAAATTTGTTTTGGTATTTAAAACATACTTTTTAAAACTACTGACTTCTCATGGGACATTTTGAAAACATGTTAATTTAGAAACAATTCTGTTTCTGCAGCCCATATATGCTTAGTCACTTTTCCCTATCACTACTAAAGATATTTGCATAAAAATAAGCTCTTAGGAATTCATCTGCTGTTAATACTTTTCCTTGACTTGAAATCAGAATCCCTCCGGAGTAAATGAGCTCTTAAACAACAGAACTATTTTCATACAAATATTTTTTATAATGAAAACAAGCATAGAAAAACACTGAAAATATGTCATTACTTTTGCAAAATAGTTTTTTACTGAAACACTTTTCAAAGGTTTCCATGCAGTAAACAAGCTGCTAAAGCTGTCTCTCTAATTTGATTGCTACCAGTGCAGTTTAAACCTTGTCTTCTAAATTCCCTAATTCAAACTCTTTCCTACTTCTGAAGTTGGTTGCAGGAAACAGTTTTGCAGAACTGCCCTTGCTGAACATTCCTTTCAGTAGACACTTTCTCTTAAAGTCTCCATAATATAAAACTCCAAGAAGCTTGTCAAATTTCACAGTTTTTCCATCTGATTTAACCAAGTGATTTCAGTTTGTGCAAGACCTTTTATTTTCTAACATGTACTCAAGAATTACCAATCTAGAGGTTGCGTAAATACATTCTATGAATACGTATTCATCTTTACAATTCTCCTGTAATAAATGAAGGAAATCCATTAAGATTACATACATTCAGATCCCTCTCAAAGTGGCCCTAGTCCTTAGTTGACTCATGTCTTTTTCTTCTTACTAGAAGCTAGCACAATGTGAAGATCTTAACTAGCCAAAGGGTTCTAAAATTCCTCTCCCAATTCCCTGATGGAAAGCTTTTCTCCCACTCTTAATAATTTGCTTCACATTCAAGTTCCCAAGAGTGTTTTTAGAAAATTACTCCTAATTCATGGTTAACTTGAAGAAATGAGGAGCCACTAAGGCCTCGGCTACACTTCCCTGGAAATTGGGTGACTTCCTAACTTCCCTTTAGTGCGCCATCTTCACTGCGCTGCGCCAACAGGAAATGCATTCCCATTGACACAGCAATATGCCTTTTGAAGAGGTGGTTTAATTGAATCTTTAATTGGGTCTTCACTTTCGCTCAATTGATCCAGATAGATCTATCTGACGGCAGCAAATTTGCCACCGTCAGTGTGTACATAGCCTAAGCCAATGTTGGACTTTAAGGAGCTCAATGAGCTTGTCAATTACAAGAGGTTAAAAATGGAAACACTGAAGTCCTCTGTGATTCAGACGGAAGTACAGGGGAGAAGGGATCTAAATGAATCATATGCAGTGGTTCTTAAAAAGCACTAAAGTTTTGTTTACAAACTTCTTCTTATCAATTAATGGATATAAAATACTTGGTTTAAAATGCTATTAGGTTAAACTACAAGTCTCGTTAAAAAGACCTCATATATTTTGTATGTAATAATGAGAACTCTATATATATATTGAAAACTCTTACTGGGAGTCATACATATTTAAAAGATCAAAACATAACTTAACAGATAACTCTTTGAAGTTTTCACTTTAAAAGTGAGATTTAGACATGTGCACTGTATTAATAAAAATTATTATAGTGAATATTTCAGTATCACCTCGATTCAATAACATTAAATAAATCACTTTGTATACACAAGTGTGGCAGAAACAATGTAATTTTGACAGACAATATTGATATGTATTTTTAAGCTTTTTTATTTTTATTGATTTAATTGTTCAGAGTTGCAGGAAATTAGGGGGGAGGCATAAGATAACGGGGGAAGTCAATATGTATTTAATGACAGTACACATTGATATTCATCCCATGGCACAGGCCTGCAAAAATCCATTTAATTGGTTCTAAAAGTCTTTTGTGGGGCCTTTGCCTTAGGGTGAATTTCATCCTTAGGGTGTAACACACAAGATTCTGTGAAAATGTAGGAGAGACTCACGTAATGTCCGGGAGACATCTTTACAGATATAAACGTGAGTAGATATTTATTTAAATCCACCACTTGTTCACTGGGGAATTTAACAAACTACAGAAACAATATTTTGTTCTCATGAATGTATTGATAAGACGCTATGATACTTGTCAAGACATTACACACATAACCGCATCAATTTTACTGCCTTTTATAAACAGAGAAAAAACCTCTTAACAAAATGGAAAAGGCAAAGCATGAGAAGAAATGTATTTGTTAAACCTCTTAAATTGTTGCATTGCAAACATTTTCAAGAAATAGTGCAATTACACCACAGCATAATAATTAAAATGTCCTTGACAGTGTCTCTTTAATCTGATAAGAAAGTGATTGAATTGCTTTCTATTTCACAGAATAAATCTGCTGGACACAGGTATGCCTTTGCTTTATTTCGGACTATGTGCCACATGATGTGTCTTGGCTATGGTACTGCTGATGTTCCAAAAGGTAAAATATCCCTTAGATTAAACTATATTTGGCTGGCTGGGGTGGAGAATGGAAACAGAAGTGGAGCTAGTGATTATAACACTGACTAAATTACTGAACCTCCTCTCCCAGCTGTCAAACATTTCCTTAATTGACCAAAGTCCCAACCTGAGACCCATTCATTCCTAAAATGCCAAATCCTTTTCCACTAACAAAAGTCCTGGTTCCCTGCCCATTACAGTGGTCCAAAATGATGCTGCTGACCCTCATTCCCTTACCTTGAAACAAAAGCCCTGATTCCCCTCCCCAATGTAAGCTTCAGTTAGTCATTTCAGGACCCAAAATAACAATCAGTCCCAGTTCCCAAACAAGCTAGCTCTTTCTTCCCTCAGTAACAAAGTATTTCCATTACTAGACAAACATTTCAAACAAGCACATGAAATATTTTAGTTCTACCCTAATCAATATGCAGATAGGTAATTATTTGACTACATGTATATTAAAATTACTATTATATTAATAACAAAATTCATACACCATATGAGTGTCCATACAGCAATAAACGCAAATTGGATATGATAAACTAGATAGCTGGTTCCTTTAACAATACTTTTTTAAAAATTAAAAGTGTTTGCTTTAAAAGACAGAACTTTTAAAAAAACTGTTGAAAATAGCTGAGCATAATTTATCAGATTCTTAGGCTTCACACTTTACCCCTCTTGCTAATCATAATCTCATTATGCATAACCCACCATTTTCCTACTTTCTTTCTTACTTTGCTTTTGCTATGCTGCACAGCTGGCTTCTGGTAGAGGCTCCTATCATTGCAAGTTGTTAAACCAGATTCTGACCCACCAATACTTGGGCCAATGAGCTTGTCATGAAATAAGATTCAAAGCCGCTGCAAAGTTGCTGCAAGTTGCACCAGCTGTAATGGCCCCCAAGAGGCTGCTCTGGTAGACGTAGGGTGACCACATAGCAAGTGTGAAAAATCAGGACACTTATTTTCAGTGAGAGGGTATAGTTGCCTGTATAAGACGAAGCTCCTAATAGCAGGATGTCTGCTCACCCTAGGTCGGTGAGGATCCCAAAAGTAACAGGGCACTTCAGCCACATCTCCTCTGCTAGGCACTGAGAGGAGGGTTGACAGAGACCATAATTTCACAAAGCATTTAGTGTGTGCTTAACTGTGAGCATGTGACTAGTTCACTGAAGCCAACCCATATGCTTAAATTTAAACACGTTTAAATTCTAGGGCTGTCTGGAAAACAAGATTAAAATTGCACATCTTTCTGATTCTTGACATTTTATTCTACATCTGATTTAACTTACATTTACTTTACACTTATTTTGAATAAATACAAGTGAAAAAATAAAAATTAGCCATTTTTGAGTCAAGAGCAAAAGTAAAATATTACTTTTGTATTTTCCCTGTTTAAAAAAAAATCACTTGGAAGTGCTAACAGTTATTGCTAATTTTAATTTAAATAATATAGTTACTACTGAAAAATTATACCCTAAAGAATTGCATTGTAAAATTTGTAATTTCTTTCCATTTAATAATTACTTTGCTCATCTCTTTTCAGCAATTAAAATGTAAACTGTTCTAAGATCTCTTTATAGTTATTGATTCCTAAATTTTTAATTTCTCTACATTATATCCTTGTAGGCGCTTCTGATATTTGGTTATTTAATATGAGCATTCTGGCTGGGGCAGCTCTCTACGTTTTGATGCTAGCCAGAGTCACCGGACTAGTTGCTATCTCTAAAAGAAGCACTCTCATGTATAGAGTGAAGGTATAGTAATGTATCTAAAATGTATAAATATCCTATTCATTGTTTTTATATTTGTTTTATATTAAACAATTAACATGACATTACACAAGACCCACAAAATATCTTTGCACAAGACCCATTAGATGTGATAGTAAAGTAATTCAGTCCATATCTGCAACAAATAGATTAATTACAGTAATCTTCTCTATTATATAATAAGCTCCCATTAGAACTGAACGCCATTAAAAGCTGTTTGCAGCTCCTTAATTTTACATGGTAAGTCTATCCTTCTAAGCCATCAGTTCTTTGTTTTGCACGTCATCTGCTAAGGAAAGACCTGGGATTTGAATGACATCACATTAGGATCTCTACAGCATGTTGGAAGCCTGAGTGTTCCAGTTCAGCAGGTACAAGGGATGGGGCATGTAGGGTGCGATGTGTGGACAGAAGTTAGTGCTGGTTGTCCTACATCATCTGTCCTTCCCCCAATCCCATGGAAGCCCTCAGTATAGTACATAAGCATTGGTCTCCACAGGTTGAAGGGGGCAAGACTAAGTGAGGAACTGCTCTCTCTGCAGTTTTCTTCCACCTCATGCCGGCAGGGATGAAGCAATAATATTATCTTACACTTCTCTATCATTGAGCAACCCTTCCTCACAAGGGATAGCAGCAGATGAGGAGTCATGTGGGCATAAGGGCTCAGGCAAGAACTGGGGAAAAGTATGGAGTCTCCTAGTTTTGGCATGGATGGCTTTAGCTATCTTTAGCTATCCTAGAGTTTAGGGAGCCATATCCACTGCACTGGGAATATATGGAAGCAAACCTTTCCCGCCTTAACAGAATCGTGATAAGGAATCTCCATGTGTCATAGCCTGTATAATGGAGAATATCATCCTAAACTATATCTTCTGACAGTAAATAGAAACATATGGAGTAGCCTCTTGACTGCAGGACTCAGCTGCACCTCTTCTCTCTCATTTGAATAGATCCATGAGGACAGGACGTTTAGCACATTTTTTTAATAGAAAATTATAAAAGAATTGTCTACTAAAACAATCTTGAAATATAGCTAAAATAATAAAGGATAAGATATTAAGGCATCAGTTAGATAGAGACAAATGGTCACAGTATACAAATAATTAGCAAGTGATCCAAGTGCAACCAGGAGAGCTACCGAAAAAGGAAGATTTAAACAAATATTGTCCAAGAATAAATTCGGTATTAAGATAGAAACATTCTAAGACCCAGGTCCCCAGTTAAATCTTGGCAGACAAATTCAGTTCAGTTAGAATAAAGAAACACTGGGCTGAAATAAAGAAGTGCAACCTTCAGAACTACTTAATACTTCCAGCTTTTCTTACCTGTTTAGACTGTAAGCTCTTTGGGACAAAGACTGTCTCCTACTATGAGTCTGTACAGTGCCTATCACAATGGGTCCATATAAATTTGGGTTCTGTAGGCACTCCCATAATACAAAACAATTAACAGTAGCAATAACATTAAAGCAGAGAGATTTTTAACTAAGTTCTCCAAGTTTTTCTCCATGTTGGGTTTTTGTTTATTGTACTCAAAAGATATAGAAAGAAATGCGTTTCTTTATGTGGTTGTAAAGCAACTAACATGACTGTCCACTTTTGAAACCATCCATTTTTCAGGTAGGTGTCTACGAAGTGTGTGTATGAGAGTGATTATAACTCTGCTCCCAGGCAGCTATCGATTCCACAATAACCTATATCTGTGGCTTCCATGAAGCCAAGAAGGCAACGGGAGTTTCTTTGTGAAACTTAATTCTAATTGGCACAGATTTCTGTCCATGGTGAGGTGCGAGTTGGAAGAGGATAAGCAGAAAAATAATACTATATAAACCAAAAAATAGACACATGAGAGAAAGATCGGAGGAGTGTATTACATATTTGAAAAAGTTGATAGTTCTGGAAATCTCTCCCTAACTCATTTTAAACTTTGGCTGATGGAAACCCTATGTTGTTTATAGAAATCGTATCTGAAACAAGTCTTATTGATTCCTTTTATACTTTGGCCAAAGCAAGCCTAATTTTTTCTAAAGACAAAACAACCACCTATTATTGTGTTAAAATCCTATTGTACAATTTTCCTTTCTTTTGGTGTTTTGACTGGCCCACCCTAATGTTTATTTGCAAAGCATAAGCTAGGTTTTGTATGAAAAGAATGGGAATTGCAAGTGGCACTTCAGACCTGTATCATTACCAGTTGTAGTCGTTTGCAGCCACATTAGTGAAAAGTGACAATTTCTCACATAGGCACTGCAGGAATCCAATATATAAAGTGTAATCCAGTTTAATATTAGCCAGTAATGTTTAATATTAAAGCAAATATTTAACCTTACACATTAAAGAACATACTGATTTTTAACTGGCATTGAAAAATGCTCTACATCGCTTGCAGTGTCTCAGTTTGTTGTATGCAGTGTAGTTGTAAACATATCAGTTTCAAGATATTAAAGTTTCACCCTGCACATAACACCCCCCACTTCACTTCATTCATTATTTCCATGAGGCCTAAAATGGTGACACCTAATAACCCATCCCAAAATAAAAAGAAAAAAATAATTTAACAAATGATACAAACTTAGTTATATATATAGTGTCTTTTTATGACGAAAAACATCAATTTATGTAATGCTTAAAAATATTAAATTATAAACTATTAAACTAATACAGTAACCACTCACTAACAATGACATCTTAATTTTGCTTCTTCAGTATAAGGAATGTCTTGTGTATCTGAAACAATGTTGTGTGTCACATGAGCTTCAAAAACGAGTTCTAGATCACTTTGAAAATAAATTCCAAAGACACTGGTTTAATGAAAAACGGATTCTTTGGGAACTTCCACAACAACTCAGGCAGGTGTGTTGTAAGGCGCCATTTAGTTTATAATGGAATAATTTTAAGTTTAGAAATGGAATATATTTAAGTAGTATGATATTGTCTGCCAACAAAATATATTGCACTGAAAATCACTAAGTGCTTGGGATAGATCAACATGCTTTAACGTTTATTTGTTTTTGTATTTTGAATAAATTAAACTTCCTTTGTTTTTCTGAGTCAGTGGGTAAACCTGCATCCTAAATCAGGTGAGATAAAATGATGAGAATGTTTTAATTTCCGCAGTGATTGGAATCCTTCATCTGAATTAAGAGAGGTGGTTAAAAAGACTATTACTAGCAAACTGTACTCAGGAGTTATTACATTCTGTACAATATTATTGAAATAGGGAAGAATTTGTATCTCATAATCTTGGCTTGCTTGACAACAGTTTGTTTTTATTTTTATATATAACATACAAATGACTGTTAAGAGAATGTTTAGGTTTCAAAGTCAAGCATTCAAAAGCTAGGAAATGTCAGCATTTAAAGTTGCCCACACAATTTTAATTCAGTCCCCTTGTGTGTCTGGACTCTGATACATGGGCCTAACATTGTCACAAAATCTGTGGCAGAGCCATGAACAGATTCCAGCTCTCTTGGGTTCTAACCCAGTTCATTAAGCACAAGAGAGCATTCTTTCTTTCTTACAATCCTCTTCCTCATTTACTGTCCATCCTGTGTACATAATGAAGTAGGGGCTCTTGTAAACAAATAGTATGTGAACAGATAGAGACAGTATCATAATACATAATACACATGAGGGCCACGTTAAGGATGCATAAGAAATCTTAATTCTGACATTTTATAATTTTTGAGTACTCAACTATAAAATTCTCTGAACAGTTTTAGAATGTTATTTACTAAGTTTTAAAAAACAAAAACTAAAAAGCAAAAATTATATTATGTGGAACCATACTGGCAGCCTGTATGTGTCACCAGCTGCATTTGCACCTGGAACTTTTAAATTCACAGTGCTTTGGAATCAGGGAATATGTTCGGTGCGGTTGGAACATTCAGAGATTTTATCAGCAAGGCTCTATAAAAGGTTACTAAGCATGCCCAAACGGTGATTTTTCAGGGCCTTATGACTTAGCCAGATCTGCATAGTTTTTTCATGCGGAAAGTAAAAAGCACTTGTCTGATCCAATGACTAGCCCCCCAGAGAACTTCAAGTTCATGTTCCAAAGCAGGGAGGTGTTACAGCTCTTCAAATAAATAAGAGTAAATAAATCAATAAAAAATGAAGCAGACTTATCTTCCTGGAACTCCTATCCCTCCTGCCCCACAAAATAAGTCATCCTAAGGCAGAGAACAAGGATGAAGAATTTCAGCCTGAATGGTTAGAGGTTAGCAACGTTAGAAGCAATTGAAAGCAGCGGCAAATTACCTAACAGTGTTGCTTCAGCTCTGTTTAATCAATAAGCCAAAATATAAAGAAACAATGTTAATAATGAAAACGTCTTATTAAATAATTTCACACAGATATTAATTGTTTTTAAACTTTAAAAATAGGAAGTGATGATTCACAACTGCCACCATGTAATGGACAACAATATGCCGTGGTTTAAAGATACAGGACATGTGATTATGAACAGAGTGATTAGCGAACTGGAATTTGAATTTTTCCAAAGTAAAGACGTTATCTACAGGGAAGGGTCTTTTGGAAATAAGATGTACTTCCTTGAAAAAGGAACAGTGATCATCTACACAGGTCATATACGAGATAAGTTAGTTGCTAGTGGCTATTTTGGAGGTAAATATCAGCTTCTTTCCTTTTAAAGCTATTTTATTATACAGATGGAATTCTGGTAGCATATATTAGGCCATCCTTTCCACTGTGCTCTAACAGAAAATTACATTGTAATTCTGCTTCTCTGAAGATATTTGGAAGGATTCTCACTCCTAAGACTTAGCTTTTTAGCACCCTAAGGGCTCGTCTACATACTATATTAGCTTACAAACTGAGATAGTTATAGTGATACAACCACTAGTGTGGATGCCGATATACCAGTATAAAGGTGCCTATACCAATATAGTAAACAAAGTGTAGACAAGTCTTTACTCAGGCACCAACCAGACAAGAACAATGCTAGTGCTGGAACATTTAAAACTCCATTGAAAAATTCCCAGGAAGCACCAAGATGCTGTTAATGAAGTGCCAGAACACTAACGATGAGCCAAAAAAGAATGCCAAACACCAAAAAAGGCACCAAAGCCTCACAGATATGCCCAAAGTGTCCAAGTCAACTGCTCAAATATTTAGCCCAGTCATACCAGACCTGGCAAGTAGGTGGAGTGAGAGATGGTAAAGGATACCCAGCAAGCCTTGCTGGAATCCTGAAAAGAATTTGAGCAATGAGAGAAGTAGTTTTCTGCAGAGAGTGCCTTCACTTAATGCCCAAGAGAAAGTGACTGAAACAATCAGAGGACAATGTTGATACTCAGCATGGGGTGGCATGTGATAATATTAGGGGGCCCAAGGTTGTAGACAAGAGGTAGCATATAGCAGAAGGTAGACATAACTAAAATTAATTATTCAGCAATAAAAGAATCAAATGTAATAATGCAAATACACACAAAAGCTATGTTAAAAGAACATTAAGGCTACAAAGTCAAGTGCTCAAAAGCTAACATTCTTTTAACACGCTTTTTATACACACAAAAAAGTATTTATATGGTGTTTGTGTGTATTTGTTATACATCTATGCTATCTCTTATGGATGGAGACCATTCACTGAAACAAGCGATCATGCATTTATTTCCATTTAGTTTATTTCTTGTAAAACATACTTCTTCTGTGAAGTTTATAAATTAGACTTTTCACCTGTAATAAATATAGAAGAAAAAAATCTAGCACATAAAACATACAAGACGTACTAAATACAACTCAATCACTTGCTTTTGTTACATCCCATCCTTCATCTGTGTTGTTTATTTAGATTGTTAAGTTATTTGGGGAAGGCCCTGGCCTCTGTATTTGTCTGTAAAATGTGTTCGCTGCTATATAAATAATTATGCATGCCACAGACATACAAAAACACTTAATATTAGACACTGACAATTTGTATATACTCAGATGCATCACCATCTATCAGCTTGGAGATACTTTTGGGCAAGTACCAGACACCAAATGCAGTAATTCTGCTGGGTGTTACTTTTTTGGACACTAAGCTCTCTATTAGAAATAGGTGGGGGCTTCAAAACAAGTTATTTTTGCATGGCAGTTTGATCTTTATTCCCAGGCTGGGTGGGGAAGGTCTATTTATATATACATAAAGTGTCTAGTTAGTGGGATTTGGTTTCCTGTTACTGCCCTTCCTTTCTTTGGTGGACACAACTTCAGAAGCTGGCCATCACCACATAAGAATTGTCATGCTGGGTTAAATCAATGGTTCATCTAGTACAATATTCTGCCTTCCAACAGTGGCTAGTGTCAGAGAATTCAGAGGGAATGAACAAAATAAGGTACTTTTGATCCATCTCCTGTTGTCCAGTCCCAGCTTCTAGCAGTCATAGACTTAAGGACACCCAGAGCATAGGGTTACATCCATCTTGGCTAATAGCCATTGATGTACCTACCTTCTATGAATTTTTTTTAAACCCAGTTTTACTTTTGGCCTTCACAACATTCCCTGGCAACAAGATTCATGGGTTGACTGTGAATTGTGTTAAGAAGTACTTCCTCACGTTTGTTTTAAACCTCTGCTTATTAATTTCATTGGGTGACCCTGGTTCATGTGTTATGTGAAAGGGTAAATACACCACTTCTTTATACTCTTTCTCCACACCATTCATGATTTTATAGACCTCTATCATATCCCCCCCCACTCATCTCTTTTCTAAGTTGAACAGTCCCAGTTTTTTAATATCTCCTCCTATGGAAATTATTCCATACCCCTAATAATTTTTGTTGCTCTTCTCCGTACTTTTTCCAATTCTATTATACCGTTTGGAGATAGGTGACCAGAACTGCATGCAGTATTCAAGGTATGGGCATACCATGGATTTATTTAGTGGCGTTAGGATAGCTGCTGTCTTCTTATATATCCCTTTCCTAATAGTTCTTAGCATTCTGTTAGCTTTTTTGACTGCCGTTGAATGTTGAGCAGATGTTTTCAGAGACCTATGCACAATGACTCCAAGATCTCTTTCTTGAATGGTTACAGCTAATTTAGACCTCATCAATTTATATGTATAGGTGGGATTATGTTTATCAATGTGCAATACTTTGCACTTGTCAACAATGAATTTCATCTGCCATTTTCTTACCCAGTCACCCAGTTTTGTGAAATCCCTTTGTAACTCTTCGAAGTTCACTTTAGACTTAACTTTGTAACATCTGCAAACTTTGCCACCTCACTGTTTACCCCTTTTTCAAGATAATTTATGAATATGTTGAACAGCACTGGTCCCAGTCCAGATCCATGGGGGACCCCAATATTTACCTTTCCACTGTGAAAACTGACCATTTATTCATACACTTTGTTTCCTAACTTTTAAACAGTTACTGATCCATGAGAGAATCTTCCCTCTTATCCCATCCTACTTATGGGCCTTGGTGAGGAACCTTGTCAAAGGCTTTTGAAAGTCCAAGTACACAATCCATTGGATCACCCTTGTCCATGTTTGTTGACTCCCTGGAATAAGTCTCATAGAATTCTAAAAGGACAAGATACCACTGCCCGTATGATGATGGCCTTTGTGCTGCATGACATGTCAAGCACCATCTGCATATGCAGCCTTTAGAGCAGCTTTTCCCAGGCACAGATTTTAACCAGCTTGCTCCAATGAGTTTGCCTCTTTACTCCTCCCAACATGAGCAGTAATGGGCAACTAGCAACCTAGCACTTTCTACTTGCCCACTGAGTGAGGTGAACAAGTGTGGAGAGCCAGTAAAAGGTAACCAAACCATGTACAACTGATCTAGGGTCTCATTCCTGAAAAAAATTCCTAGTGAAAGTGATCTAAATGCAAAGATTCCACATAAACTATGCACAAAACCTGTTGAAAAGTATTTAAATTTCTCTGTTCAATAACATATGTGACATCATGAGATTTAGCTTATGCTTTCAAACTTCTGAGACAAATATTTTAAGATCCCACTTGGTACAACTTTCCTTTAATGGTCATAAGCAGTTTGAAAAAGCCATGGGAAGGCAATTAAAATATCAGTGGATGCACACTTTTCATATTAAATTTGTCTATACCAGTACCTTTAATATCTTTGTACAGTATATAGAAAAGACAGGATGGTTGAGGGTCATGAGTTATGTTAAGTGATCTAGGACAGTAGTTCACAAATATTTTTGCACCAAGGTACTTCAAAGAATAGTTTTAAACAAACCCATCTAACTTAAAGAGAAAAAAAGATCACAAGGTTTTGTGTTATTATTCAGTGCTATTTTAAATCAAATGTATCATGGAAAATTAAAATTGTTACAGTGCCGTCTCTGTAATTTAATCACTGGTTAATTTGATTTTTGCTTTATGAAATCAAAACCACTGGAATCAGCTCACTTGTAGTGTAAATTACACAATGTCTGTCTTTTATTTTATATATTAGTTATCACTTATGGCAGATGTGATTAGATAATTCAATCACTCGCCATTTGAAATTGCCATTTAATCAATACCCATGGTCAAAATTTCAAAATATGACACAAAAAGAAAATATCTAACGAAGACGCAGGACAATAAAACTGACTAAAATTTAAATATTTTTTTAGACATTGTTAATGACTATATGGCCATTAATAATGTAATAAACTGTCTGGTGTTTTTGTGTGTTATTGTCATTTACTGGTTGGCTGGTCAAACCTGCTGCACTATTTATTGATTATGTTTAAGCAGTGATTTAATGGAGTTGAGCCTTTAAGTCACTAGATGGTGGTCTGTATGTTTGGAGTCAAAAGCCTGTGTTGCGTATGTGTAATTAGCTGATAACTCTGGTTTCAATTTATTTATTCAGCCATTGAAGATCTCACTGTGAAAGAAATATAAGCTGTTTTTTGCTTTTTTATTGATTCTTCTGAATTGTCATTTCATTTTTGTTATTTGTTGCTACATGGATTACAACTAGTGGGAATTCTCTAGAATACGCTTAGCTCTTCTTGTAACATCACAAGTCTTGTCACCCTGGAGACAGCACACCATCTTGACATGGTGTTTTTTTGAAGTCACAGATGTCTCAGGCCAGGACCTTGTCTCTAGAGTTAACAATTAGTATTACTTGCCTCTTTCCTTTGGGTTGCCTTTCTCAGCTTGCCCTGTCAAGATTGATCATCTTAATGACATCCTAGACTGTCCAGTCACATCCTCTATCTTGTCAAATGTTGAAAATCATTGCAGTATCTTGTTTAAATTACTCCACATGGGTACACATTCTGTTCTTTTTATTAGTTCCAATCTTTCTTGATGGAGTAATCTTTCATCTCTCACATATACCCATATTTAAAAACATAAGTTGTGTGTATGTGCTTTGATGTTGCTTCCTGATCTTCTATGCTCTGAGTTGGCTTTCCTAATTTCTTTCAGGCATTCATTTCAACTTTTTATAGCTTTTCCACTATCTCTTCCATAATGGAATGCAATTTGTACTTCATAGGCTAGAACTTCAGCAGCACACAAGGGATTTAAATCTGCCTAAAGGTAGCACCTAAGGATTCTTCTGTAATATTGGGATCCCTCTCCTATAAATTTAAAGGGCGATCCAGGGTTGGAAGTGATGTGTTGAGAGTGGAGTCTGTGTGCAATGCACTCCAGTGATTCTGCTCAGCACTTGGCAACCCCCAGGATTGTGGGGGAGATAGAAAGCTGAGAATCCAGCCACATATATTTTATCATGCTTGATATTCATTTATAAACAGAAAAAATGCACACATTCCATATGGACCAGCTCAGATCTTTTAGTAGCTATCTATGTTCCATTTGTTGCTTCTCGCTTTAGGATTCTCTCTTCCCTCCTAAGAAACTCTTACCCAAGAATGTCTATATTTGCTACCTCAGAGCTCAAAAACAATCACAGGCAAATGTTTTCAGTTTCCCTTCCAAACTCATCATTCTGTAAATATTGTTAAATAGAAATAGTTAACCACTGACCACCAATTTAGAGCAGGGTAGGTATTTTTTCAACAAAACTTTTTTTTGCTGGAAAATGCAGTTTTTGAAATACCACTTTTGATTATATTTCATAAGAAAAAGATTCTCAGGCTAGGGTGGAATTTTGGGCCAGAGAGAGACTGACCCCACTCATTCACTCCAGAAGAGCCAATAGCCTGTTGGTTAGGTCACTTACCAGAGATATAAAAGACCCAAGATTCAAGTCCCTGCCTGATTCTGACTAGATAAGTTGCTTAACCTTCAGGGTAGTGGCTGTTCTTAGGTGGGCCTCTCAATCTTTCCTGTTGGAACTGTTCCACTCTGTATAACTAATTAACTAAATATTGGAATATTTGAACCTCAGTCTTCCACATCCCACTCAGTGCCCTAATCACCGGGCAACAAAGTCAGTCTCTCTTTCCCTCTGGTCCAGCAATTATTTATACAAAGTGAAACTACTCCAATGGGGAGGGGAGAGGAGGTAGGAGAGACTGACTCTATAGCCTGGTGGTTACAGCACTCATTTAGGATGGAGGAGACCCAGATTCAAGTGCCTGATCTACCAGAATGCCATGAAAACTGGGCTATTGGCTATCCTAAGGTGATGTGTCTCTCTCTTTCTGGTTTTTCACTGATTTTTTTCTTGGATGTGTCATAATGAAAAATGAGAAAATTTTGGAAATCTCAAAAATTCTCCTGGGACAGGAAAACCATTTCTCACCCAACCCCACTCCAATTTCTTTTGTCTTCTCTTTGGACCAAATACAGGTCATATTGAACCCAATGGAAAGACAACCTTGACTTAAATGGGACCAGGATTTGGCCTTTTGTTGCTGTTTCCCCTGAAGCTGGTTTCTTGTGGCATTTTGGAGCAGTCTTTAGAATACATGATGGCCAACCGGGGAACAAATTCCTTGTTAAAACGCCCTTTAGTACTCAGAGTTATCATTAAAATCACTTCGTAAAAAGGAAAATATTTAATTCATTTTAGTTGTAATTTACTGTGTGCTTTTATTTGTTTTGTCAATGTAACTCTATGATTGTTTATAAAACAATCTAATGAACTCTGCATTCTCTTCAACTAATCAAAAAGATAGTGAGGAAAACTAACATTGTTTAAGGATTATAGTAAATAAATCACAATGAATTTTGGTAAGAGAGGCTAAAAAGATGAAACATGTCAAATCCCACCTGCAAACCTCTCAAGGTTAACAAGACAGTAAACTTGACATTGCATAGTGTTTGACATACAGCGGTATTTCCACTATTTACATTTTATCCCAAAACATTTACCTGAGAAAAGGTCATGGTGTTAAATTTGGAGACATTTTCAGCAATTGCCAAATGTTTACTATCTACATGAATGTCATGTTTCTTAGTCAAAAGAAGGTTGATGTGCTAAATGTCAGTTATTTCAACTTGTTTGATGGCAGCACAGTTTGCCAAGCAACATAAAAAGAGGTTTAATAAATATAATATACACTGCTAACCATTAATCTTGCCTAGCAGAGGTTGGAGTTTCACATATAGAAGATTTATGACAAGTAACAGTATAGGACATTAAAACTCAATTATTGCTATCCTGAATGAAGGCTTTATCATTGACTGGTGGAAGCAGTATCTTGTTTCTTCTGGTACTGCTGTCAAATTTGGGAAAGAATCAGGGACAGTGAAATTATTTTAGGAAATTGTAGCCTGATGTTTTTCTTTGTACTATTCTGCCCCTTCTAGAATTGTATTTATGAGAAGTCTACCTATTCTTACTATTCAGGATAATGATGGGTGCTATGAATAATTACATTTTGCTAGAGTTCTGAATATTCAGAACTAATCCAAATGTTACACTTTTAAAAGGAAATTTAATTAAATGAAAGTGTTAATATTTTAGATTTCTATAACACTTTTCATACTGAAAGAAACTAAGCCACTTTATAAACACAAAAAGAGCACCATTAAAACATAGCTACTCCAGGACAGATGGAATTTTGGTCAAGTCCCCAGTGCTAACCATCTGAAAAGTGTTATGGGACCTCTAAAGTCTGTGCACATCAATCAGGGCATCTGTTTTTCAGGCTCTCTCAAAACACTGTACACAGAGTAAACTGCATGGTGCTTCATTTATCTTCCTCAGAAACCTGAAGGTCTGAGCTATTCGTATTAGGATTTGAACCTGTTGTTCCAGGAATTCTAAGCACAGAATTTAAAACATAAAACATGATTCATTAAGCTGTCCCTTCTGGCAAACAATGTTTTCAAGGTAAAATTCAATTTCATCTGATTGGCCTATCAGATTTTTTACAGATTTAAAAGAATCCTAATCACTGTAACAAATGAAAAACTGATCAACATCAATATATGAATACCAAGAAATGAAAAAGTTCCAGTAAAACATCATCTTAGAGAAATACAGGTATCATAAAACCATGAGACCTTTGTATAATATTTCCCTAGTGTGTCTGTAAAAATTGTAAAATGAGTTACATATTTCTAGAAGTGAAGAGGAATCATTGTTAAGTACAGCCATAAGTTTCTTCATCTTGAAAATACTAATCACCTTAGAAGAATAAAACATTTAGAGGGTGGAGTATTTGCAATGAACTTCCTAGTACTAAGAAGGGAAAGGAAAACCAGTTGAGTGAAACTTACTTCCATCATTCCACAAATGATTGTGTTTTATCTCCAAAAGAAACAGTGTAGATGATTTCTACAATTTCAATCTGGTCATTAGTTGTATGTCTGGTTTATAATAGCCATGAAAACCACATAGATAGGCTTGAAAGGATTATATTTTCCTCAGTAAGTGTAGATGAACGTAGGTTTCACTGTATACAAACAAACCAACAAAAATATTCCATTGATAACGGAAATTTACAGATATGCAAAGTGTAAAATATGCTGATTGATAACATACAGTTTGATTTAGGGAAATTTACTTTGATTTTGACATGTGATGTTGACAATTTGTGTTTTAATAGTTATAAAAATCTTGACATCTACTTCCATTAAATAACTATTATCTGATAGCTGCCCCCCCCACGACCAATTTCCCTCAGCTGTGAAAATGATTAAAAAAAACTGCCTAAAACAAATAAATTTCACAACAGTGAAAGTTTAATTAGATAAAACTAAAAAAAGTTTAAAAACAAACATTAATATTAATCTTTTGAAATTATATGTATATTAAAATTGAATGCTGGCAAACCTCTCTAGAGTAGGTATTTGAGATAGGACATCTTCTAGCAGAAAGTCATTAGCAAATTAGATAGAAATCAGAGAAAATCTCTATTTTGTTCATGCTACAGAGGAAAACATTATGACCAATGCATTATATAGAATTACCAAAGAGAGAGGATACAAAGAAGATTTATTCGGTTGGTATAAATTGTTCCAACTACTCACTTTCTCAGGGGTTTTTTATTTTTGCTCCAGCCCTCTACCTCTGGTTTCCCATTTCATTCCTTCCAATTCCCAATCCAATCTGAATAAACACAAAAAGATCATAAAAAGGAGATGATGGAAAGAAAGTCCTCCCAACTAAAATCATCTTGCAGACTGAATAAGACACGGTGAACAGTGTGAACCTAAACAGCTCACTTCATTTATGAACCCCTTGCTCTGGATCCCAGCAGGCAGGTCCTTTAAAGGGAGGAGTTGCTGCAGTTCTGCTTCAGGCCAGCATGCGCCCTACATTTCTGTTAAACTTTTTAACTGCCTAAACCTCACGAGTGTGGAGTCTGCAGCATAAGGGCTCACTTCTTAGGGACTATCTACCTTGGAACATCAGTTCTCTGGCTAGGTTTCCAGGGTATCCCACTTCCTCCAGACATTCTCCAAAACTGCTTTTGGGAAACTGGGACACTGCACCAAGCTTGCTGGAAACATCTCTGATTCTGAGATAGCTGGCTACAGCAGCTTCCAGTGCGTCATGTGCAAGCCACTAGAGGAATAGACAAGATATCAGGAAAAGGTACAAAAATGTTCAGACTACCCAGCCCTGAGTGCTCTGCAAGCCACCACACCGCACTGACTGCCATCTTGGCCACCCTATCCCCACTTCACCTAGGGCCACCCGTCACCACCATTTTCTCACACTGCCATAAGTAGCCAGCCACGGAGGAATGAGTGAGAGAGCATCCCAGACACAGAGCCTCCTGATAACCATTTACTTTAGCTTTCTCCACCCTCTTAAAAAAAGTATAGATCAGCTCTTATATAAATCTTCTTTGTTCTCAGCAAGACAAAATGGATGCCAGTTCAGCTGATTATATAACCGTACCTCTTCCTCTAGGGGACTCCGTGGCTGCTCCATGAGAAGGCTTCTCCTGCCCTTTCCTCTACTATGGCTAGGGAGCAACTATAAAATCCAAAGAACCCACTTAGGAATCAACTCAAAGAAGAGAACTCTTTCAAGTATTCCACTTTATTTCTATTGCACAGCAACAGGTGGGGTTCTCCCTTCATATTCCTCATAAGGAATATTCCATTACATCACAAAATTGAGATCACTGTCCCTCTATCACAAATTAACGAAGGGCACTAAGGAATTGAGCTGGTCAAGTATTTTCTAGCAGAACAACTTTCCACACAGAAAATGCAGTTTCTGCAATCAAAATTCTTATCAAGAAAATCTGTTTTGTTAAAGCTTTCCACTTTTCCATCAGGAAAATCAAAATGAAATATTTTGTTTTAGGTTGGTTTGACCAAAAGCCAAATATTTTGTTTTGTTGACCTGACCCAGAACAGTTAGTTTCAAATCAGTTCAATGAAACATTAATCAACATTTCCCTATCAGCACATTATCTTATAGGAGTTGTCGTGCGGGCACTCACTCTCTCCTATGGGCCAGTGGCTGGTACAACAGGTGGCCCATGCGTCAATACAGCCTGTAGGAAAATTCCTATCATCCCCTGAACATGTTCACCCTGTAGTAGACCTGCTCTATAAAATAATGTCCTCCCCACAGCATGACCTATCACACACATCATATCTATGAAGTCATGCTGCACGTCATGCCTCTTCACAGTATAACCTTGCACACATGAGAAGTCATGCCAAATGGAGGACAGCATTTTGTTTCTGTATGTGGTCCACAGAGGTGCTACACAAGTATGTGTGCTGCCTGAACCACTTAAAAGGTTGGACTATCTAGTTATTTTCCAGATTTTCCAGATTCCAGAATGTTGAAATGTTTAGATCAAATTTAAAAAATGTACAGCATTTCTGTTCTGGGAAAAATCTTGAAAATTTCAGCTTTTAATCCCCATTTAGGACAGAGCAAAGGTTGATATGTTAGATTTCCCGCAGGATGGAAATCCCAAATTTTGTTCAGCTGTACTACAGGTGCTGACCACAGAGATTACCATTTCATGGAGGAAATTGTTAAAGTTTTGGTTTCCAGTAAACTAAGGAAAGAGAGCTGTAAGGACTCCTTTCCTTCCTCCCAGTTCTTCTCTAGTTATTCAGGACACATATTTTCCAAGAATAAGGACATGAAAAGTGACAGGAAAAGGTCCAAGAAGCACAGAGAGGCTTCCTCAGATCCGCTTCCTTGGAGAAGAGAGAGCTTTTGTGCTTGAAGAAGGAACCTCAGATTAAGCAATTTGAGTAGGTGTATGTTGAAACCATTCTGAAGAACAGTAGATGAACTCTTTCCTTTAGATAAGCCCCTGAAAGAGGTAACCTCAGAGGATGTGGTAAGGAAGGGCAGTGAGACCACTCACAATGAAGTCTGAACTGGTTATACTTTCAAAATCAGAAGGAACTCTCTGATCTTTGTTTAAAGAAATGGCGATTTTTAAAGCCACTTAAGAAGTTTTTCATGCATCGGTTGCATCCTCATCTTTTTTTAAGAGCCAGGCTGGCATGGCCTATCTGGAGTAAAGTTGAGTGTATATTTTTAGCAATATTAAATTCACTGAAAAACATTTGTCAGGGTACCAAAAACATTTGCAAAACACAGATTGATTTCAGCAAGTAGTTCAGTCTGGGAAAAAAAAAGAAAGAAAAAAGTCGAATCAATTTGTTCTGACCACTTGGAAAATAAATGTTTTGACTTTTCATTTCAATGTTTTGTTTTGAAATTTAGCTATATTTGTTTAAAAACCAAACACAAATGGGACAAGAAACACTCCAAAACAAATGAAAAAACCAACAAAATAATTTTAGGTCAAATGAAATGAAATATTTTGTTTGACCAAATTGTTTTGCTTTGTTTTTTATTTCTGTAATCAGCTGAACATAAGCTGCTAAAGTGATGCTTTGGCCAAAAATGCTAATGTGATCCTCAAATGCATAAATAGGGGAATCTTGAGTAGAGGGTTAGAGTAATTATTTTACCTCTTTATTTGGCTCTGGTGCTACCACTGTGGAATACTGGGTCCAGTGTTGATCAAGAAGGATGTTGATAAATTGGAGAGGAGTCAGAGAAGAGCCATGAGAACAATTAAAAGATTAGAAAACATGCATTATAGTGATAGATTCAAAGAGCTCTATTTAGCTTAACAAAGCAAAGGTTAAGGGGTGACTTTATTACCATCTATAAATGCCAACATGGAGAACAAATATTTAATAATGGGCTCTTCAATCTAACAGAGACAGGTATAACACAATTGGCTGGAAGTTGAAGCTATACAAATTCAGACTGGAAATAAGGCATCAGTGCTTAACAGTGAGGGTAATTAACCATTGGAACAATTTATCAAGGGTCATGGATTCTCCATCACTGACACTTTTCAAATTAAGATTGGCTGTTTTTTTTAAAGAATATGCTCTAGGAATTATTTGGGGAAAGTTCTATGGCCTATGTTTCACTAGAGGTCAGACTGGATGATCACAATGGCCCCTTCTGGCCTTGAAATCTATTAATCTCATCTAAGGATAACTGACAGAGCTCCAACACCGTATCAATTGGGTCAAGGTCAGAGCAATCAGATATGTGTAAATTGTCCTAATTCCAATCCCAATCAACCAAAATGAACCGGCATTGTAAAACAAAGATTTAGCAGTGGTTTACATTAAAAAGAAAGGAGATACCAGTTCCTCAGCTCTGCTACAGATGTGGAAATCTTTTGTTTGTGGATATAAAAAAAGACTACTTTTCTTTCAACTCTTATATACAAAATGGAAGCTAAACATGAAAGCAGACAAAGTATAGATCCAGGAGAGTGAAATCTGCATTCCAAAGTCTTTGAGTAGAGAGCCAGGTCTCGAGAATAGACATCAATGGATCTATTTGCATCCAGGATCAAACAGAGATACCAAAATTTTTTTCCACAGAGAAAGATCAACACTCAGTAGCCATAGTTCCATAGTTCACTCATTGACAAAAACAGAAATTATACATAGCTCTCAGATACAATTCATTGGAAACCACCAGTCTGAAAGGAACTGCTCTCAAAAGGATCACTTCTGCTCCGCAGCCCACAGAACTTGAATTGGAAGATGGATCTAGTCAAAAGCAAGGGTGAAACATATTTTGGAGTTCTTACGGCAGGTTTTATCATGTACCTAAACTTGAAAATTCCAAGTGCCATTCTTGTCCAGCATACTTAGGGACACCAATGTAGCGTAAGATTTCATCTCATCTGGACACCAGAGGATTTCTCAAAGCTGCTTCTCATGGCAACCCTCCAGTAGTACAAAGAACTTCCCCTGGGGCTGAAGTCTTCTATTAAACACCCTGACTAAGCAGTTCTTTGATTACTTATCAGAAGCGCTCTTATAGTCTCTCTCATTAAAGATTGCAGCCAGGAAGGCAATCACTTTGGCAAGAAGATTTTTCTTATCAGTAGATACGTAGCAGTATTGCAACTCTCACAAAGGCATAGCTACGCTAAGAGCTAACACAGTGTTTACCACTAAAACATACTCTATGTTCCACAGATCACAAAAGTTCATTCTTCCATCTTCTTGCCCATATAAAAAACATGTTCTAAAAAAACTCTGGCATATTCCTCATTGTGCTAAGGTCTCCATATCCATTACAATGGATACCTCACCCTGCCGCTTTCAGCATGATTCAGCCAGAACCAGACTTTTCATTCACTGGTAGCAGAGGACTACTCTGCTCCCTGAAACACCCTCTCTGCCCAGTTTTATCTGTCTAGCAGCTCAGTCAGACCTCCCTGCTGCAGAGAGCTTTTATGAGGAAAGTTCCAAACTTTCTTTCAAATTTCTACTAATGTTTTAGCTCAACAGTGTGTCTGTCTAGTTCCCAGTCACATCCCAGGGCTGTGAGGACATTATCTCTTCATCTCTGCTTCCCGGTCTCAGGTGTTTGCAGTGGATGGTGCCCCTGCAGGCTTCAGGAAGCGTGCTAGGCCAAGGAAAGCCAGAGGTAAAAGGAAGGGTCTGTGTCTGCCGCTTCACCCCCTCAAATGTCTCATTGAGGAGTTTGGTCTGCTCTGTGGGCAGACCGCAGTTCCCCATTTTGCCCCTGCAGGACACAGCTGCCTCACACACCCCCTGTGGGCAGGGAAGGAGCCAGGCAGGATCTGAAAAACTGGCTCCAGAGGCAAATATCTCCCCCTCCCTCATTTCCATGAGAGGAGTGATGACAAAAGGAAGGAACCTGATGGAAGATAATGCCTAAGACCCTACAGCCTGCATCTGCAACCATGCTCTTGCCTGCAGAGCTCAACCTAGGCCATGAATGGAGGGCACTGGACACTATGTGGACACTGCCAATGCCAGAGATTAAGTAAGGCGTCTTCAGGTCAGCTCCCTCCCCTTACTGCCACCTCTCTAACAGGACCTCCCAGAAGTCACCAACTGATATCCCAGGCTGGATCCTCCAAGGGAAATACAGATCCATCTGGCCCATAGGGATTAGCATCCTGGATCAGACACAAGGTCCCTCTAGTCTGGTATCCTCTCTCTGCTTGTGGCCAGTGCCAGATGATTCAGAGGAGCGTGTAAGTATCCTATAATAGGTGGATATGGGATAATCTGCCTCCCTCACCCCCCCCTTAAGTACCATCCTGGTTTCTAGTAAGAGATTAGTTTAAGCCCTTACGCATGCAGTTTAATATCCCTTCCACATTTTTTTCTTGTAATTAATGAGTGCAGGTATTCATGATATCCATAAAAATGTCCAGTCCTTTGTTTTTAAATCTTCTTAAGTTTCTTGGCCTCTCTACGTTTTAATTTCATGGACCTCTCGTTGTTCTTGTGTTATGAGATTGAGAGACCAGAAGTTCTCAATCTACCTTATCTATACCATACTTTTATTATGCCCCATCTTATCTGTCTTCTTTCTAAAGTAAACTATCCCAGCTTTGTGTATATCTCTTCATATGAGAATTTTCCTAAGCAATTGATAATTCTTCTCTGTACCTCCTATTCTTCTGCAATAGCCTTTTACATATGCAGTGACTGCACACAGTATTCTGGGTGAGGCTATGTCATTGATTTATAAAAAGGCATTATAAATTTTTCTGTACTATCCTTTCTTACATTCTTTATGCATCCTAACATCTCCTTAGCTTTTTTGATTGCAGCTGTGCACTGAGCAAAGGTTTTCACTGAGCTGCATACAATGACACCAGATTGCTCTTTGATACAGTTTAAAAGCTGTAAGATGTTCAAGTACTTTAAATTTTTCCCTTCAATGTACATTACTTTGTATTTGCCAGCACTGAATTTCATTTGCCATTGTGTTGCCCATTCACCTAGTTTTTTAGGTCTCTCTCAAATTCTTCACAGTCCTCTCTGGTCCTGACTAACCTAAGTAACTGTGTCATCTGCAAATTTTCCTACCTCTCTATTCACACTCATTTCCAGATCATGAATAAATATATTAAGCAACCTAGGACGTAATGCAGAACCTTGAGGCATTCTACCGTTAACCTTTTTCCATAATGAAAATAAACTAATCCTATCCTTTACTTTGTTTCCTAGCAAGGAATGCACAATCAATATAGATGGCTGCCATACCAGTCATAAATAGCCAATTGAAGATTGTGAGAGAGTCACATCCTTAGAACCCAATCTTGCCAGGTGTTGAACACTCAACTCCCAATGACATCAGTTTTTGTCTTCTAATAATATACATTTTACAAAAAAGAATTTTCTTGAAGATATGTTAACTTTGAATCAGAGAAACAGATCCTTACTTAATACACATGGGGAACATCCATTCTTGCAGGTCATCAGCTTAAAAGCTGTAACCAAGTGCCAACAAACATACACCGTAGATGTTGTTTACCAAATCACATATTGGATATTGAATTCAACCTTCAGTCTGAAATTCCTATCCTACCATTCCCATGCCTTGATTAGCAATCTCATCTCTCTGGTAATTAGATAATCAGTTAGGAGCTCAATTAAACAAAATAGAACATCCAGCCCAGTGTTTTAGGTGTGATAAAGAGTTCTCTTTATCAAACAAATATTTGGCTCCATACATCCAAAGAAGGAATCAAAAAGGGCTTCTCACAATTTAAGTGAAGCCTGGAGCAAAAATATTTTGCTGCAAAATATGAGTGGTAATCTAAAGACCTACAGCTCATTTTTTGAGCACTTACTGTAAAATCAGTGATCGCTGCAGGTGTTTAACACCGCTGACAATCAAGCCTCCAGTCTGTCAAAACACAGGATAACCATCTGAAGATAGTCTTGACTTCATCACTGTCACTTGTGGTAAAGCTGACACTGATCTTACCACAGCTAAAATTCAGGATAGTAATCTGTATCTAAAAATTATACTCTCTCTTTTATCATTGAAAAATTGAATAGATATCAAATATCAATATTTCAATTATTCATTAGGTTATTTCACTTACTGGAAAAATGGCTGCGGGCAAACAAGTGTCACTTGTATTAGAAACTGTGAATGTCTTTGTGAGATTTGCTAATCAGGTCTTTGCTTCTTAGACCACAGACAGTCTTTATTCAAATAGGAAAACCCAATAAAATCACTCAGCAGTGGCTGCAGTAAAAGTCTGATAATGAGGAAGCTTTTTCCTTCTTTCAGGAACTCTTCTTCCTTTGTTTCCTTTTCTGTTAGATCAGCCCAAAATATTGAGAGGTGATCTTTGGTACATGCTGTATGTAAATGTGAGAGACAAGATGGGTGACATAATTTCTTCTTTGGACCAACTTCTCTTGGTGAGAGAGACAAGCTTTCGAGCCACAGAGAGCTCTTCTTCAGGCCTGGTAAAAGAACTCCCAGCATCACAGCAAATTGCAAGGTGGAACAGACTGTTTAGTATAAGTAGTTAGCACTTATTGTAAGATATCATTCAAGGTAGAGTGGCCCATTACCAGCCCTGCAGTCACAGGACAAAAAGAGCAGGTTAGTGGGTTACAGACTGTTGAAATGAGCCATAAATCCAGTGTCACTGTTTAGTCAGCCTGGGAGTTTAATTTCATTAGTCTGCTAGACACCAAAAATCATGGACAGATGGGAGGGTTTTTCTGTGGGCAGGAGTAGTTATAAAGGGCGTACTTCTATGTTCAGAGTAAGAAAGGAAGATGATGTCCGTGGTGTATGAGAGGATTTGATATTAGTATTAGGTGCTGCTACATCATGGCCACCAGTCAAGAACTTTAACTAACATGTTTCTTTGTAAATAAGTGTTAGATGAACCATTAATGCCTGATTCTCCACCGAGTTTCACACCGTGTCTCAATTGCATATGAACAACACTGAGTGCAAAGCAAGTGAAGAATTCTGATTTGGTTGAATTTTCCACCCATTTTCCACAGGTTTAAATGACTACACAAGGTGCAAGGCAGTGGAGAATCAGACCCTTTATCTCTGTCAACTTCATATGAGGGCCTACCACTTAGGGGACCCAAGAGATTCATCAGGTCCCAGACCACCAGCAGAGGAGCTAAGGAACAGCTTGAGAACTTGTTCTCTAGTCATTCTTTTCAAATTTCCTATGCTGCTAAAGTGTCAGTGCATTCCAGTGTAACATGCTGAAGTGACATACATAGTTATTTTCTACTCATGATATATTGTATGGATATATAAGGAAAACTGTTGTCTTATAATTCAGACAAAAAAAGTATAGGCCAAAAATATCCAACTTTAGACACCCAAATTTGATATCTAAATAAAAATGGCCTGACTTTCTGAGCTTAAGAACATCCATAACCCCTTTCCTTCAAATCAGCCCACTTTTATTATAGACGTTGCATGTCCCCTTTTCAATGCATTTTTGTGGCCTCTTCTAACATAGCTGTACAACAGGGCACTGCTAGACGACAGAAACTGGCAGCTCATCATTACTTGTTATTTCTTGGGCCACCACATTTATATGAGCTTCAGCACTTTATATAGGAAGTTGTTTTCCTATTAGATGCAGTTTCTGTTTATACAAATCAGTAGACTCCAAACACCGACTAGAGATGAATACATCTTACAGTTATGTTTATAGAAACAAGATAGTACTGCGCACCTCTATGTGCTAAATTCCTTGCAAGGGGGTGTTGAGAATTCCATTCTAAATAAAGCAAGCAATCAATATTCCTTCTCTGCTTACACGCCAATCTTCAGAATTGCCGGTTACTTTAGCTAGATGGATTTACTTAGAATAGTGAAAGACATTCAGAAAGTCCATCCTATTTCTTGATTTATTTGCTATTGATGCATAAAATAAGCTTGTCTGTGAAATAGCCATGTTGAAATTGCTGTTCTCATGCATTTTTCATTGTTTTTATTCAGCTAGACTGACTCCTGAGGGTCAGATGAAAATTCATTCATCCAAAACTACAGTAATGACAGTAGATAGCCTCACATTGGTTATTCCAGTTAAGACCTATACTAGTATTTATAAAACCATTTAGACAGTGTTCAGACAGGACAAAAAACAATTTAAACAGAAGTTTTACCCATGTGTTCAGAACAATTTAGAAAATTACATTCAGTATTCTAGACATCTAATTCAGTTTATTCCAGCATAGCATTGTCAACTTCACAAAGTTACTTATTGCTAGTGATGAGGGATCATTAGTTGTGTGGCAAACTGCCAGCCTCCCCCGGTGGGTCTCATGCTTTACCTCCCTGTTTGTGGCCAGGGCACCCCCAACTACCTCACCTCCCCTGGCTGTAGAGGAGCTCTAACTCCTGACCTGGGAGGAAACCTTCCCCTGAAGCTGCTCCACACCTTCTGGCAGCCTCTCCTGTGTTTGTTCCCTCCCCCTCCTTTAGGGAAGGCAGGGTTTAAATACCCCTGGCCCCGCCCTTCATTGGGTCCAGGTGCCTTTAATTACCCTGCTGTGCTTTCTCTTCTGCCTGCAAGGCAGGGTTTTTTTAACCCTTTCAGGCCCACATTCCGGCCTCGGCACACCCTTTTAAAGCCATACGGCTTGACTTTATCACAGTTGTGAGATAACCACATCCCTTCTCTGCAATATTAGACATACCCCTTTAATGCAATTATAAAGCTTAACATTTATGTAGTGCTCTTTGGCAAAATTGAAATTCTCTTGAGCAAATATCCCATTATTCATTATCCCACTTTTCCCCAATCAGGCTGTTTTTCTTTTTCTTTTGTGAAACTGAGCCAATGAGTAGGCAAAGCACTTCTCCTATAGAAATAAAGGCATCAATACTGTAAACTGCTTCATACAGGCAGAACCCTGCACCTATGAAAAATAGCATGCAGGAACGGGAACGAAGTCCAGTGGACAATTTTAGTTTAAATGAATGCAGTGGTAGTTCTTCAGTCAAGTGCTTTCATGCCAATACATTTCCAGTAAAGTTAATTATACCATTCATATAACTATAAATGTTGTGTAAATTGTGGTATTATAATATATCTAATTAAAAGCTCCAGAGCTCCAATGCATCCAAATGCAGTAATTTTCAGGCACATTTTAGATTTATCTACCTATCAAGTGCTGATCAACACCTGCATACATTTTGCTATGGAAAAATAGTTTATAAAACAAATATTATCTATTAAAATATGCCAGGTAAATGTTCATTTAACATTTAAAATATTTCATCTAAGTTTTCTTATGACATCCTAGTCTCTTCATAATTTTAAAAATTCCTGGCTTTGTGATAAATTGAATATATTTTTGAAAACTTACATTATTTCCCTGACAGGGTGATGGGAGGTGGGGGGAATATTGTCCTTATGCTTATCGGTAAATATATGTTCTTTAGTTATAATGATCACTTTGGAAAGTCTCTTCTGAATACTGTTGGTGATGTGTATTACCAAAGCAGATTGTGCACAAACATTTTGTCTTGTGAGTTAAAAACATAAAATATTATATGAAAAACAAAACCAAAAACCTATTTTGCACAAAACCCTATAAAACTATTACTGTTACAAAACCAAAATCCACTTTTTCTGTGGGGTTTTAAATTAAAATATTTTAGAAGGAAACAATATGCTGAAATATCAATCTCATTTTAAAATAAGACCTTAATCAACTCCTAAGAAAACAACTTGGAAATGATCACCTCTTCCAATGCACACTGCACTCTCTCCCACTATCTCACTGAGACATACACTTAGTAGTCATTATTAACCCTTATTTCATTGAATTAAATGGCAAAACTTGTTGATTTTAGTGAGAGCAGAATTTGGCCTTGAATATGCTGCTACTTCTGCATAAGGTGCCCTATTCTACTTATTTGGCCTGCTAGAATAGGCTGCCTCATGAATAGGACAATTACTTTTTATGCTTGTTTTATAAAACATCTACCAAAGAAAAGTCAAAATCCCGTTAGCACATCAAACATTTCTATTACAGATACACTTTTAAAATGTAACACACAAACAAAGAACTTTAAATTATTGAAAATTCTTTAATCTTTAAGAGATTTGAAAAGATATAGGATGATCAATAAGAAAAAACTGATAGTCTAACTTTTTTTATACGTAGGCATATTAAACAATATTTTAGTTGTAAGCCATAATAATGTATCCCATCGCCTCTATTCCTCCATTTTGTGTGGGGTTTTTCCCCGCACATTTTCAAAAATATTGATTTCAATTACAACACAATATGAAGTGCTCACTTTATATTTATTTTTATTGAAAATATTTGCATTGTAAAAAAGAAACAAAAGAAGTATTTCAATTCACACTCACTCACTGACTGAATGAGAAGTAGGACTGAGTGGACTTGTAGGCTCTGAAGTTTTACATTACTTTATTTCTGAGTGCAGTTTTTTTTACATAATTCTACATTTGTAAGTTCAACTTCCATTATAAAGAGATTGTACTACTGTACTTGTATGAAGTGAATTGAAAAATACTATTTCTTTTATCTTTTTACACTGCAAATATTTGTAATAAAAATAATATAAAGTGAGCACTGTACAGGTTATATTCTGTTTTGTAACTGAAACCAATATATTTGAAAATGTGGAAAAACATCCAAAAATATTTATAATAAATTTGAGTTGGTATTCTATTATTAACAGTGCAATTAAAACTGCAATTAGTTGTGATTAATATTTTTAATCTAGTTAATTCTAAACAAATTAATCGCTTGAGTTAACTGCAATTAAGTGACAACCCTAATAATTAACAGAGATGCTCTTATGGGTGAAATGCCTACTCTTTCTAAAAGAAACTGACTAAAGTTAGATTATTTTCTAAACTCTAACTATAATAAAAAGTAAACACCATTGCCATCTTGTGGCTTAAAGATGCTTTAACAGATTCATGCTAAAAGATTGTATGCTCACTCTGAAGTTCTGTAAACATAACACATTTTCAATTAAATAGGAGAATCAACGTGACACAACAAAGAAACAAGGCCCAGACTTACACATCAGAATCAATTACAGAAATGGAGAAACAATCCAATTTGTCTAGAAGAACTGATCACATGGCCAGTCATTAGAAATGAATGTGCCCAGGTGCTTATTGAATGAAATAGTAGTAGATGTGTTTTGCTACATTGTCATAACAGCAACTTCTGACAGAATAAAACTTCCAAATAACTTTATACAAATTTAAAGAAGAAAAATTATAAGTAACATAAATATAGTTTGTGCCCAGGCTGCTACCATTTCAGTCAATGAAAGTTTTGCCATTAACTTCAGTGAGGAAAAAAATGGGCCCCTTTAAAAAAATTAAAATGTTCTGCTATAAATAAAAGTATATGTTTAATATTATAGTGCACACACACACACACACACACCCTCTATCTGTCGCTAGCAATTTGGGTTTTGGTTTGGGGGTGTTTTGTTTATTTTAGTTTTTTTGTATTTTACTTCTATCTATGAAGGATCTGCTACTGTGACCTCTGTAACAGGCAGTACACTACAAGATTAAATGGACCATGTTCTGAGCCAGAATAGCATTTCTGATGTGTTTTACATGTGAGATTTATTGGAGGCCTAATACTGAATGTGTTTGTCTTACAAAATAATTTAAGTTTTGTAAATCATTGAACTGAAGAACTTTTGGCAACCTATGACAGAAACATCTAATTTCATTTCCCCCTCCCTGTACTCAGTGGGCTATAACAAGTGACTACACCAAATTTCAAGATTGTAGAATTAAACAGCACATGAACACTTTAAATC
This sequence comes from Mesoclemmys tuberculata, assembly GCA_007922155.1. Classification (NCBI taxonomy): domain Eukaryota; kingdom Metazoa; phylum Chordata; order Testudines; family Chelidae; genus Mesoclemmys; species Mesoclemmys tuberculata. The sequence goes on along the minus strand of ML675604.1, from coordinate 23,264,947 downwards.
TGTTAAAAAAGAGTGATAACCTATGTGGAAACTTCAAAGTTCAAGTTTGAGATTATTTTTCCTTAAAATTATCTTAGACTATCATTTTAAGGTCCATAATGAATGAGTGGATCACTGAGTACAGAAAAAACTAATTGACCCAGATTTCAAGATTCTAGCTCAAGTAGAAAATGGATATTAAAACCCCCTATTCAAAAAAGCAGTGAACCATGTGCTTGATTTTAAGCATATGCTTAAGACTGAAATCAATGGGATTTAAGCATTGTTTAAAAGGTAAGCACATGATTCAATGTTACCTTGAAGAGGGAAGACAGTACAGTAGAAACTCAGAGTCCTGAACACCTTGGGAATGGAGGTTGTTTGCAACTCTGAAATGTTCATAACTCTGAATGAAACATTAAGGGTGTTCTTTCAAAAGTTTACAGTAGAACATTGACTTAATACCGCTTTGAAACTTTACTATGCAGAAGAAAAATACTGCTTTTAGTTACCTTAATGTAAATGAAACAAGCATAGAAACAGTTTCCTTACCTTTGTCTAATCTTTTTTTTAAATCTGTTCGGTTTTTTTTAGTAGTTTATATTTAACACAGTACTGTACTGTATATGACTTTTTCCCCCTCTGCTGCTGTCTGATTGCATACTTCTGGTTTCAAATGAGGTGTGGTTGGCCGGTCAGTTCGTAACTCTGGTGTTCATAACCCTGAGCCTCTGCTGTAAGCACCTTCTTAAGTTTTCCTTGAACTGAGTCCTATGTGATTTATGCCTTGATCCACAAAAGGACTTAGGTATCTAACTAGCTCCCACTTCAGGCATCCAAATCCAGAATTTAAGTGCCACTAAGATCCTCAAAACCCTGCTGCCTAGCTCTGTGGGTGCCTAAATGCCATGGCGCCTACATTTTTTCCATAAAAGTTCCTTTAGTGACTACATTGCTGCCATTGAGCACATGCAATGGTATCTCCATCTAGGCACCTATCTCATGCTTAAACTGCGCTTAATCCTTCAACCAGGTGGAGATAGGTGTCCATCCCACCTATCTTGTCTACAGAGCTTGATCTGATAGGCATTCTCAAAGCATACCTTCTTCTTTTGTATGCATCACAAGTTGATATCTAGATGGTTTACCCATCTAACTCGGGTCCCCAAACTATAGCCCACGGGCCACATCTGGACAACTGACACGTTTTTGACCAACCTGCTTCCCCCTGCCCCTCTCCCATGTGGGCCCAGCTTGCTACTCCCGGCCCCAAGCAGCACCATGCAGCAGCCACACTCCCCTCCTGGACTCACCCCTCTTCCACATGGGCTTAGTAATGCCCTGGCCAGAGCTGCACCGCTCCCGTCCCCAAGCAGCACCATGCTGCAGTCGCTCCCATCCTGTCACCCTGCCTGTCTCCCACATAGGCCCAGCGCACTGCTCCTGGCCCCAAGCAGCACCATGCAATGGTAGCTCCCCGCTCCAAGCCCACCCCTTTTCCTTGCCCCTCTCCCATGTGACATGGGCCCAGCCGCTCCAGCCCCCCATAAGAGCAAGACTGAGTGTTGTGGCCCCCACAGCTCAAAGTTTGGGGACCCCTGATCTAACTGCTTTATCATCAAGAGTCGCAAGGTATTGTATTCTACCCATCAATTTTCTAATTGGGACTCCTCCATCACATATTTGACTTTCTGCATTACTACCCTGCATTCACATTGTGAAGACTGGGCTAATAAACTTTTTCATTGTGGCTCTCACATTGGCCATTACAGTTAGCAACCTGTTAAGCCTAGTCCAGGATCTGCATCCCAGGTGCAAACAGGTGGATGTTAATTAGAACTTCTGAAGTTAGCCAGCATGCCTGTCTCTCTGTCCTAGAGTTGCTGCCACTCTGAGGACATAGCTGTCGGCCCTGATATGCCATTGTTCTTCTAAGATTGGCATTGGGTCAGCAGCACTAGACATGAGTGCATGAATAGCTGCCGCAAAAGGATATCTTTAAGTCAGTTGTGGCAGAGGAACTGCAGGTGTGGTGTTTTCTTTTGGAGGTGGGCAGATCTTATCATATGCTGACTTCTGCCCTAAACTCCTGCACAATATTCCAGTGGAGCAAATACCAGTGCCAGAAGGGAGATAGGATATGCCTACTGCCTCCTTGTGATGTCTCCCATGTAAACAAAAGTAAACAAACCATGGAATACAGGTTTGCATTTTTCAAGGCATGCCTAATTCCAAACAACACAGCCAGGAAAGGGAGGTAGGGCCACCATTATCATCTTTAGCCCAGTGGTTAGATCACACACCCAAGATATCAGAATCTCCAGTTGAATTCCACTTTTTGCATGTGAAGAAGGGATTTAAATGTGTGTCTCCAACCTTTATGGTGACTGCCTGAACCACTGACCGCTGGGATAGTCTGATATGTGTTGTTCTTAATCTCTCCTGTTGAAGCTGTTCCACTACACATATTTAATTAATAATGCATTAGGCCAAAGAGAAAGTGAAAATAATTCTCTTTTCCAGTGGTTGAAACACTTATTGGAGAGGCAGACATTCAAATCCCTTCTCCTCATCAGACAGAGGGGGAGATTGAACTGTAGTCTTCCACAGCCTGAATGAGTACCCTATCCACTGTGCTAACGGCCATAAGGGAGGCCTAGGTTCACACCAAATGTGCGCAACTGCTGTTATGGCAAGAATAGTTTAAGCCTGATTCCAGGAGGGGCTCCATGATTGTGCATCACAAATAGAGATAGATGCCTCTCTTCAGCCCAGATTGAGATGCCTAACTCCCTGAGAGGAGCAGAGTTTAGGACACACCCTCTCCTCAGCATCTGCTATTGGCTAGCTTAGGCAGCTCCCTGTCTAAGGAGGCTGGCTTTTGTAGGTCCCACTGTCAGTGCCTATCTCTTCCCAGACATTGTATGGGGATGTAGGCATCTAACTCCAGCTTTGTTGATTCCATTGGGTGGTTAGGCGCCTAAAAGTTAGGCATGCCAACATGGAGAATTGCAGTATCTCAGTCTCTTTGTGGATCTACCCTTAATCACCTCTGTTACAAATGTTGATATTGAATAGGAGAGATATATTATAACATCTGAGGAACTTAGTTTGAGTAACTATAGCAAAAATTTGAGAAACAAAAGAAATGTATAGTCTTCAACACATTCCTTTCAGCAAATGTAGATGAATCACTAAAGCCTCATTCACGAAATCACTTCAGCACGTGCTTAAATCCATCTCTCTTCAGAAAAACAGTCACATGCATGTGACTAAGTCTCATTGATTTCCTTCTCAAATAGGGACACTTTCTTGAGAGTCAGATGCATCAAGCTTCCTTTGACTCTCTTAGCATCTCATAGGATTGAACCATTTAGTAGCAAATGCACATTGTGAAAAGGATTTCAGCACACTGCAGTACATTTTTTTATTTAGATATTTATACAAATAATAAAAATATCAACTGCACTTACACTAGCTGGGATGAAAAGTTATAAAGCTATTAGCCCATATACCTCAGGACATAAGCCAATCACTGCCTGAAGTTAAAAAGCTTTCCTGTTGGTATGCTGTTGCCTAACTGTTCATTATTAGGGTGGGTTTTGGGGTTGGTTGATTTGTTTATGCCTGCCTGTGAAGGATGTGCAATTGTGACCAATGTTATAGGCAAGAAAGATACCAGACTAAATGGACCAGCGGTCTGAGCTAGAATACTATTTTTTATGCTTACTAACTAGCTGAATACATAGATATATATCAGCATATGCACAATGTGCCCAGCCATTTGATACATATTTAAGACAACAACATATACTTCTTATTGAAATTTCAGTTCTTGATGTCCTGAAGCTGCAACAATTATCCACACCTTTATGTTAAAAATATTTTTCTCTCTCTCCCTAATATGAATATTTTACATTAAGTTTCCTCATGTACACAAGAGACAGTATGGTAAATCTAAAATTTACAGTTAAGAGACATGTGGTAACTTCATATAAATATCTCCAGAGAAATAATGCAGAAAAGGGAAATAGCTATTCACATTAGACAATTAACTGAAATTTCATGCATTTTCTTACAGTTGAAAGGACTTTATCTTGCACCAGTTAAACAAATTAGAGATGGAGCTGTGATTAAATTAAATTAAATCCCCTCTGCCACATTTTAGTATATTACTGTAACCTGAATCAGGAAAAATTTTTTTTAAAGTTTAAACAATTTTTTTAATCCAACTTGCTTTACATAAGATTAAGAAAAAATAGTGTTTCTGATTGTTGTAAAATAAATTCAACGTGGCTGGCAAGTCTTCAGAGTTCAAACATCCAATCAACTAGTCCTTCATGAGAATTGCTTTAGAGCATAGTTTGTGGGGTAACTTTCAAATTAAAGTCAATTTGTAATGTAACTGGCTATGCATTGGTGGCTGTGATGTGGCCATGAAGTAGTTATGCATCAATTACTTTGACGAGAGCTAGTTACATGCAATATAACTGGAATGAATCAGTCAATGGTCTCTAACTTTGATCAATGGCAATTACAGGCTATACTGAGGACAGATTTAGGTTCATTTAAACCAGGCCATCAAAAGTTCCTATAATTTGGAGAAGGAACTATGGTAATAGCACTGGGAGAAAATAAACCTTTCATTGTACATTTTAGAAATCCAGAAAACTTAATTTCTTTCTCTGAAGACAACAGATTTTTTCATCAGGTTCCTGGAAAGGTGCCATTTTGGAGTCCAAAAGTTATTTTTTGGCAACATAAAAGTAACAAAACATTTTATTACCCTCTCCCTATCCAGAATAGCTCACAATTTTGTCACTTCTTGCCAATTTGAGAAAATTCCAGTTTTAACATAACCAGCCTTTTCTATCTCATCTGGGACTGCCTAGAGATCTGAAAATGTGTGAACCTGTTTTTCTAATTAATTAACATGTTTCTTCCTAATTGGGACACCAGTACAGACACCTGGGCTTCCATTTGAGTAGTAGACAGACATACCAGTAGATCCTTAATAATTTTTGCCACCAGCTGGTGGCAAGAATACCTCAAGATGGATCTTTCAGCTGGCAGAAATGTTTATTTCTGAAAAATTGATTAAAAATTGGCATAAATGCCCTGACTAAATCACAAAACTGCTTTCTACCAATGTGGGCCCCTCTTGTCCAGAGTGCAGCACAAATGTGTAGCCTACAAGATAGGATTCTTTTGCCAGTTCTCAGAGATCATCCCTTCTCACACGGATGCCAGTTCTCAATCACACAGTTAAAAAACAAGTTATTATGGAGGCTTGGAAAGAGAAGTACTGCAGATCCATAAGAAAGCCTAGTTTTCTCTCTTTGAAAACGTGATTCTATTACATCCTGCAAAGTCTGGGAGGGGATGGGAAACAAAAAGTGGACGACATCATGGAGCATATAGACTTGTGAAAAGTTGGGAGGAAGGGAACCAAGGTCTGGGCGGGGCATCTGATCTTTTGTCCCATAGGAAATGATGCCACTGGAAGAAACCAGTTGCACACATGAAAAACGGATTCTGCAGTCTTTGCTCAGTCTTTGCTCCCTTTGAAGTCAATGAAAGTTTTACTTGATTAAAAGACTTCAGGAATGAAGTGGCAGAAATTGAATAGAAGAAAACCAGAAAATGCGTCTCTAGAGATTGCCATTTCTTGACGCAGATCACCTTGTAATATAGGTCTGACAAAAGAGAAATTTCCTCTTACTTCTTCCTCCATGAAGAAATTCTGATAAAAAAACTGGCCAGCTAAGTCATATAGTTTGAGGGACAGTCAGGTATATTTATTTGATGTATCCATATTTCATTTTAAATAAAATTTCAACTGCCTTTTCAACTGTGCCAGGTCAAAAGAAATTTGGTTCCTTAAAATAGACATTGGTGCACTTCCTTAACAATTGGGGTACTTTAAACCTCCATTGTCTATTAAAAAGATAGATTGTGAGTATCAAATGCTCCCAGTCTATCTTTTTAAATAGAAAATGAAAAGTAAGAGCACTGGAAGTGCAAGCTGGCCAGAGCAAAGACGACTCCAATCAGTGAAGCACAAGTTATAACAGAAAACAACAGGGGGAAAATTACATTACTAGCTTTATGCAATTTTGCTGCCCTAATGCTTTTACTATGTTTCTTCCATTTGCAAGTTTCTCAGAACTCCTAGCTGTTTTCCTCTTTGGTGTATGATTATGAGGGAGCATGCATTCTTTGTTCACACAAAACTTCAACGGAAGATTTAAATGCAAAGGGAATGAAGGATCAGGACCACCATTTAGCAAATTAAGTCTGTTAAAAAGAATGCACTGTTGTACATTATTTCACATTTAAGACTCAACCTTGAAGACACTCAGGTGAGTAATTTTACTTATGTGAATAAATCTCATTGAAGACACTGGGGAATATTCACGACTGAAGTTATTCACATGCACTAGTGTTTAAAAGATCAGATCTTCTGTATACAACCATAATATAAACACAATCCAAGCCTTTTATTTTATTTTTAAGTAAGTGCATTGGACTAATTAATTATGCATGTCATAGAGGCTGCACATGCACCTTTGTTACTGAACAAATATACTTTTAATATGTTTTTAGGGTCTTTGAGATACACACATTTTGATGATGTACTGATTGCAATTTTGCCTTTTGTAATCTTGAGTGGTTACAAGCATAAAATAGTTTATTTATGAGACCTGACATCTTGCCCAAAGAATATGAATAGGATTGCTGAATATTCTGAGTTTAATAAAGTTAACATCTGCAAGCTTAAAACAAATAATTTGTATTCAGTTTTTGTACAGAAATATTTTTTCCAACAAGAAAATGGTGCCAAGCACTTTAACTTGACCACACTCATTGATGATTCACTTAAAAAACAAACAGTGATCACATCATTCCTGTAGGAAACAAACCAGAATGAATCTTTAGAGGAAAATCTGAGCCAAAACAATAAACTATCCATGTGGAATAGTTTAACTGTGCTTATTAGCATAGGCTCATCATCAGAAATGATACTCTTCATCTAAGTAATACGAGTGAGGACAAAATACATCATGTTGTCTTATATAAAAGATTTTAGAGACATAACTTTAAGATGACTGCATTATTTTCACGTTTAGAAGCCATGAGCAAACCATGCAGGTTTTGCTCGGAGAATACTGATAAATATTTGCTATACCACACCATTATTTTGCCTGCACATGCAATGTATTTTGCAGAAAAAATAAAATTTGAAGAGAGGAAGGATGGTTCAGTTGGTAGGTCAGTAGCCTGGGAGTTGAAAGACCAAGTTCAATTCTCTGCTTTGCATTGATTTCCTGTGTGACTTTGGGAAATTAACGTAGGCCTTGGCTGCACTAGAAAAATTTGTCGATATAGTTATATCGACTTCCTATAGTGGTGTCTATTGTCCATGCTGCTCTCCTTGGGTCAGTGGAATGTGTCCTCAGCAGGAGCACTTCCACCGACCTAAGGGGTAGTGTGGGGGGAACTGAGACACCACCCTACTTCCTGGTCCCAGGTGGGAGCACCCCTGCAGCTGCCATGGCCCTCCTGGCTCACAACTGGGAGGTGGCCACCCATATCCCACCCAGTCTTGACTCACAGCTGGAGGCAGCTGCCCACCACCGCTTCCCGCCTGCCTCCAGGCTTGCAGCTGAGAGCTAGGGGGCAACCACCCATGTCCCAGCATGGGAGCAGGGTTGCAGCTGCCTGCGTCCTGCCTGGTCCCAGCTCACAGTGGGTGGCAGCCACCCACCACTGCATCCCACCCGTGTCTGGGCATGGAGCTGGACTGCAGCTGCCCATATCCCACCCCACTCACAGTGGCAGCAACCACCTGCGGCTGTGTCCCACTTGGTTGGAGCTTGCAGCTGAGACCCAGACTCTAGCCACCAGTAGCTTGCCCGGTTTTGACTGGCAGCTGAAAACTGGGCTTCTCACCTCACTCCCAGCCGGGAGCGCACCTGCTTTCTTGTCACTAGCAGAGTGGTGAAATTAACAAGGATGACAGCCCCTCCACTGCTATAAGAGGATGCAGCATCTACACTGACACTGCATAGCCCTAGCTCTGCCAACAAAAGCCCTGTGCCTCTAGTCAAGCTGGTTTTATTTTGTCGCAAGAACAGGGCTGTTTTGTCGGGGTGGGGGGAGGGGGTTGGCTGCAGGATTTACACCACCAAAAAGCTGATTTTTTAAACATAACTCTCTAGTGTAGACCAGGTCCAAGTCTCTCTGTTCCTCAGTTCCCCATCTGTAAAATGGAGATGATCATACTCCACTGGGATGTTCTGAAGACAAATACGCTAGACTGTGAGAGGCTAAGACACCATGGTGACGGGGTAAATTAAGTACCATAGACAGATGTTATAGCGTGCTTTATATTTTATTATAACTAGTTTTGTAGCCCGCTACTTGTAAATAATGGTTGTATTAATTCAGAGTCCAACTGTGTTCGTAGAGAGAGGAAAACCATGTCAAAATATATGCAATATATTGAAAACTGCTCTAAAAATGACCTTTTTCCATACATAAGAATATCACATTTTTAAAGTCCAGTATCTTGAGACTTTCCAGGATTAGAAACAATGTTATGTATCCCATTGGCAAGACTGGATTCTCCTCTTTCTGATTGTGTTTCTAGCACTGCATCACCGAGAGATATAATATCAGACTATGAATGAATCACTAGTCCAATTACTTATCCTAGGGTTTAGGCCAGTGTAATTTTGGCAGGCTGAGAAATGAGCGGATGGACAGAGGAAATTTCCACATTTGTGGGGAAGGAAGTCAACATTTTTGTGGCAGGTTGATTTAAAAAAAAAAACCAACCACCCAACATTTGTATAAAGTAACTGAGAGATCCAGAATGTTAGACCAAGGACAAAATGGGTTAATGGGCAGAGTGCATTTGACACAGTCAAATGTGGATGACAAAGACAATTGCAATTGAACACATAGCTCTATTACTTACCACATGGATATTATCATAACATGTGTGTTTATTAATTTTTTTTTCAGGCAGGGCTATCTCCTATGATTTATTTAGTCATTTATAATTATGTTGTCCAACCACTAACAGCTGCTTCTTATCTAGACAAAGGTCTTTTCATTTTTAGATTGATATAAGCTGTGACCTTAAATCTTACCACTGTGATCCTAGTGCATTTTTTGTACATACGCTATTATAAACTTTTAGTTCAGTGTGACTGTCAAGAGCAACTTTTCTAAAAATTCTGCATCTCCTTCTGAAGACTGTGAAAAGAGGGGGCAGCAGATTAATTAGTGAGTAAGTGAACCAGTTAATTAATATTACAATTAAAACTGCCTGAGGTATGCTTATAGCATCCTTGGCAATGCTGCAAATGTAAGTAATGAAAAATGTTTGCTCTCTCCCTCCTTCTCACTGTAGGATTGAAAGTACAATTAATTTAAAACAATCCTGAGGAGTGGTCAGAATCAGGTAGCCTTACTGAGTTACCATAATGTCAGATATATTGTGTGTCCTATGACATAATTATAGGACAACTCCACTTCTACTCACAGGACAGAAATGAAAAAGAAAATTAGTAATCATATACAATATGATCAACTTTGTTGCCTTTGGCAATCACTGATGATTTTTTTTTTTACTTTGCAAGAACAGCATAATGTTTTATTTCTGCCCCCATTTTTAATAAAAAGTTAATTTGCATATATTTCTGCTAGAATGATCCATGTTCCTATGGAAAAAACCTAAGAACTATTTAAAACAGATAGTTTATCATACGTAAGAAATCTGTGAACTAATATTGTAAAGCACATTTCAGGCTGTAGCTTTCCCTTTGAAAAAAACTGTTGATTTTCTTTCCCTTAATAGTATATCCCTGTTCATGATAGTAAATCATGGCCCTATTCTGTATGCTTGGTCCTCACATGAGCATCTGGATATTTATTTGGCTACAGGAGGGCTGTGAATATCCTATGGCAGTTTGTAAACCAAAGAAAGGCTTACTCTTCCTTTATATGGAATATTTTGCATCAGTCATCAGCTCCAGCTCTAGGATTCACTACCAGTTTACTAGTCAGTAGACTAGCCTGCTCCCTGTATGTGGGAAAGCATGTGTAGAGCAGCATTTCTTGGTTAACAAGAGATAATCCAAGTAAATCTCCTAAAATCTATCAAACAGCTTGAAACAAGGGGTATGGAGGGAGCAGTACTAAGTTTGATTCTGTCTTATTTATATGCCCCATTCTGAACTACTAGACCCGTTATCTGCACTACGGTGAGCCAAAAGGTTCTATGTGAGAGGAGAAGTATGTTTATATAATTAAAGATGGCTAGTCTTTTTCTAAGGCAGCATAGGATCTGGGGAAAGTCCACTGTCTCCCAAACACACCTGCTCTCCTTTCCATTCATACCCTATTTTGATGCCACTAATATTAGCATTTCCAGGTGCATGGAGTTGGGGAACTGTGAGCAAGTGACAGGCAAACATGCATCTCTTTTCTGAGCTTGCTGTACCACTTTTTGTACCTTCTCTGGAAGGCAATTCTTCACTTCACCTGCAAAAGTTAAATGTTACTTAACCCTTGCACTGGCCCCGTCCCTGGAAGTTAATTGTCTGTAGCAAACTGGATTTTTGCATCAGATAGACCTTTCATCAGAAAGTAGTATACATCAACAAGCTGAAAATAAAGATATAGCAGAACAAATTATTTACAGTTATATTGTAACAATAGGCCACAGAATGGAAGCCAAGCAGGAGAAGGTCTCTCACCGGCAAAGAGACCACATACTTTACTGAGAAGTGCTTCAAGGCAATTTTCTCCATGCTGCAATGCTGACAGGATTGGAGCCATGATGATCATAGAATCATATGGTTATAAAGGACCACAAGGGTCAATCTAACCCTCACTATTTTTTTTGTAAGCCTGATCTTTGATAAATATTTAATATATACACAGGTTCCAATACAAGTGTCTGAGGAATTTACATACAAAATATAGCTACGATCCAATGGACAGCCATTAAACAATTTTATGCATTCATCTCTGAACTTGATTTGATCCACAACAGCCATCAGTTTCCCTAGGAAATATTTTTGTTGTCCATTAGACCACAAGTAGTGTATTACACAGTAGATATAGAACAACTGCACAGAACATTTTATTTCCTTTAGACAAATTTCTTGATCTCATCATACACCACTCATAGGAAAGCACTACCCATGACTCTCAACATATTGGACCAGGCACCTTTAAAGAAAGCTTTGGATCCTTCATCTTCAGCTATCATCTTCCAGCAATCAATTATGCCCTTCTGCATAACACGATAATGATAATAATGATAGCAAGATAACGATAGCAGGAGTATGGTCAGTAGATCAGGGTGTTTTTAAAACATTATATATTTGTATCATAATAGCACTCAAAGGTGCCAAACAGGATCAAAACCCCATTAGGCTGTGTTCAGTACAAACATTTAAAAAGACATCTTCCCTAGAACAAAAGCTTACAATATAAGGTAAGAGGAAATGATACAAACAAGTGTTATGATGAGGTATAAAAACCCAACACTGGGCAACACACTGTTAATGAGCTAAGGTCAGGGCAGGTGGCACTGCCCCGTCACATCCCTAAGAGATGTCAAAACTGCAGGAATGTGCTTGAGAGAGAGAAATCCCGCTCAGTGTGAATCTCCCTCTCTTCTGTTCACTGATTGTCCACCCCTTCTAGGACTATCTGGGGCCCAGGTGGAGGGCTGAACCTCTTAGGTCTGGAACAGGAGTGGGAAAACAACCCAGACATTGCAGAGCTGTGGCCTGGGCTATTGTAATAGCCATGGCCAGAGCCTATAGGGTGCTCTGGGGAAAGAACTCTGGTGACAGTGTTAAAGCAACAGGAGAAAAGGAGGATTGAGGAAGGTTTCAGTTACATGGTCAGCTGTGAGAGATGGGTATTTTTGTAAAAACAAACCAACAAACCCTTCTATTTATTTTTCCAACTTTTAATTTTAACTTTTATCTTTTTCTATCAGTTATTGGCCAATAACTTGGAGTCCTTAACAGGGAACTACAGCACCCATAAGGCTGTAAAAACAGCCACAGAGTAGTTCTGCTGGTGCTTGAGGGTTGAAGGGGAAGATTGGCCTTTCCTCCAATCCCTGTGAAGTGCCTGTCACAAAGTTTGTTTACTTTTGCTTTGAACCTGTTGCAGAATTTGACCCTATTTCTTATTCTCCCCCTCAGTGTCATTTAAAAAATAGAAAAGCAGATATAGTCATGGGGCGTTTATTCAGAGCTCCCTAATTCTGACAGATTCTCCCTCCCCACAAGGTTTTTGGAAAATACCTGCTATTAGGTGCAACTACCTGGGTTCATAAATGTGTTTTTCGGAAGTATTTTTCTCCACAGCTATTGTTAAATATTCGGTAATGTCTATAGGCTACTAAAATACAGAATTAACCAACAATTAGTTACAGCAAAACTGAATTTCCCCCATTTAACAAATCTTTCTTCCACTGTGTCCAAATGATTAGCTCACAGTTGTTGCCTGAACAATGTACAAGTCACAAGAGAACTAGAGGCAGCTAAATAACAAGGGATTAAAAAGAGAAAAATGCACACATTTAAAAGGCTGTTTTAAATTTTAAAAAAGGCTTAAATGTCTGTGTTTGTGCTTTAATTGTTTAGAGCAAGATTTTAATTGCTTGTTCACAGTCTGAATGAGATCCTAAGACTTTTGCGTACTGTTTCATTTTAGGATAGGTCTTATTCTTCTCCTTTCAGATCCCTTTTTCCTCTGGATGGAGAGTAGTGCTGCAGCGCTCCCTTTTCTGAATAGTGAACCTGTCAGAGATGGGGTACCAGCATTGTAATAAGGGACTGTCAGAGAGACGCTCCTTATTCTGACCCAGAGTGAGAACAAGCCTGTAGAAAGGAAGAGTGCAAGTCTGGGAAACTTGTTTTTCCATTTAAACTAAACACTTCCCATAAACGAGGAGAAGAGGCAGCCTGGGCTAATACTTAACCCCGCACCAGCGTTGTGACCCACAGAAGGAAACAGCTTGTGCCTTCCCTAATTCCAGGCTGCCAGAAAAAGAGCTGCCCTTTGTGTAAATTTCGGAAGGCCTGAGGGCTGTCGTTTTCTTTCTGCAATGGGCCTGAAGAAGCAGAAAATCACTGGCAGATAAGAACACGCAGGCCACTCCTAGTGCTATTTCCAATGCACCATCTACCTGCTCTCTTTTCGAAAGCCTCCTGTGTGTGGTAGAGGGTTGAGGCAGTGCTGAGCCAACTCTGCCAGCTCCTGCAGAGGGCATCTTTTGCAGAAGGAGTTTATGCCTGCACTAATACCCCTTTGTGCTGTTGCAGATGGCACAAAAGGGTCACCAGACACGGATGAATTCCATGGTATGGTGAATGGGCGTGAGAGTGAGCAAATCTAGGTTCTGTTTCCACCTCTGCCACTCACCAGCTGTATAAGCTTGAGCAAGTCACTTCACTTCTGTGAATCTGTTTCTCCTCCCATCTTCTCTCTCGTCTGCTTTGACTGTAAGATGTTTGGAGTAGGGACTGTCTGCCTCTTATTACCTGTATGAATAGTGACTAGCACACGAGGCTCCAGGTGCTACTGTATATAATAGAATAATTGTGCCTCCTTATTTTTCCTCTTGCTCTTCTAGGTGAGTCCAGAATTCCCTTCTTTCTTTCCCCCCACAACTGTTTTTGGAAAACACCTGCCTCTTTAGTACAAGCAGATCCAGTCCTAAAAATATACTTTTCAGAAATATTTTTCTCTAAAGCTACCTTGTTGACTGGGTTCTTAACTTGGGTCTCATCTTACAGAAGGAGACCGGCTGTATCTCAGTGAGATCCGTGTCTCTGTATTACCTTTAGTAAGATCTGGAAACCCCAGAAAACCTTCAAGAGTTTGGGAAGTTCCAGTCCGTCTTGCACTGGGAAGCCAGGAGCCAACAGTCAGAATCCAGACAAATGATAATCCAGACAAATTATAACATCAGAGAAGTAAAATCTCAGGTGAGTAATTATACTTTAGGAGCCTCAGTCAAGCTTCTCTTTCTGAAAGATGACTTTACCACTCAACAAATGACCTGAGTTCAGCCCATGATAGCTCACATTTTCTAGCCCCTTGTCTCTTCCTTTTGTATTGTAATATTATTTTAAAAGAAAAGATGTAGTTTACAATAAACTGAGGGAATGATCCTGCTCCCAGTAAATCAATGTCAAAATTCTCATTGATCTCAATGGAAACAGGTTCGGATGCCACACAACGCTTGGCTTAACACCAGGGAGTCTAATCCTACAGACTTTATTCATATTAAGCCCCCATTGAAGTCAATGGCAATCTCGTCTAAGTAAGGTCTGTCCCTTGATTATCAGAAATATGGTGGTTGTGTACCAGCACAAATCCTGTTATTAGCAATTAAAACGGCTGGAACAAGAGCTGACTGGAGACCTTGTTAATCAAATATTTTAAAAATATATATATTTTTTTTAATCTCCATTTTGGGCAATACGAGGAAAGTGCAGAGATAGAGCAGTAGGGATAAATGCAAGGAACTGATAAGATGGAACTGATGTGACAATTTTTTTCTGTACCATCAATCTAGAAAAAATTGTACAATGAGGGCTACTTAGATTTTACTTATTGAAATATGCCTTGCACAGATTCTAGCCAAAGTGATTAGTCTTCCTATGGGTACCTATAGCCATATCTGATTTTCTTGTCACAATGAACAGGTGGATATTGACAATTCACTTCGTGCGTCAGGAGCAATATAAGCCACATCACTTCCTCAGAAGTCCCTTCGGAGGGTTTGAGCATATTCAAGAGCCTTTTTTTATTATTCAGTTAGATTGTTGGTACCATAGTTACACTATAAGATGGACAGTAACATCTTATCTGATTTAAGCAGGTAATACTTAGTTTGGTGGAAATATATTTCACCTAAGTTCGTGTTTTGAAATATGAATTTACTAAGATGCCAGTTAGATTTTAAAGCTGAATATGAACAAAACTAGATTTGCCGATTGGATAGCCAATATCTAATAGGTTCTAGCACAATAACTTCTATTTATTGAGTCCATTGCTAACTTACTAAGTTAGTAATAACTTACCAGTTTTAAACACTGAGGGGTTTTTGGGTTGACTTTTCATTTGAACAGTATTTCTCAAAATTAGAACTCTTGCTTATTCTTAAGCAGCCAACACTGTAACACACTCAAAACTACACTAAGACACAATCACCACTCAAGTCTAGACAAAACCAATGCTCTAGGCATGTGCTGCACACCCAATACAGTTTTGCAAGCCATTACCACAGACTAGAGTTGAAACTCAGCAGTTACAACAAGGAACAATGCAAATTACAAAGGGCTCTTATATTTACTTACGATCATCGGTTCTTCAGTTTCTGACATTTATCACAATGCCAAGGATGCACTTGTCTTTAAGGCACTTTTTAAGAGAGTACGGGTACTTCTATTTGAATGGATTGTCTAAGTGGAACAAGTTTAGAATGTTTAAAAGCAATTGCTTAACGTTATTGTTTTCAATCTCTCTTAGGTCAATTTGCTTGGACCTGTCAAGGAGTTAAGTCTGAAATATGGCTACTTGTGGTCTTACTATAGATTGCAAACTTAGCAAGATAACCTACAGTTATTCGTGGTCAAGAAATAGAAAAGGAAATCAAATCTTCCAAATGTAGTCTCACCACTTCTTCTTATCCTCTTACCCCTGGGATGGGGGAAAGAGTTCTTTCCACATAGCTGGTTCAGGCATAGGTCACACTTAGGATTCTGCAGCTTCGTGCTACACTTGGTCAACTCTCTGAGCACATGGTGACTTCAGTTTTAATATCCTAATTTCAGGGCTTTGATGGATAGGGCCACCTTCTGATTTCTATTGGACCAGTGCCAAGTGAACGCTTGGATTTCACCTTTCCCAGTTTCTCTGCTGTTTCCATTGGTATCCAGTAGATGGCAATACTGTGTAACAAATTTCTTCAATCCTTTTCTTATCGGAGGCTCTTTAAATTTGATTAATTTCAAGGATTATATTTCATTAGCAGCACCTGCTGTCAGTTGGATTCCCCACACCACCCTCATACACACTTTAAGCAATTTCTTTTAATATTCCAAAACTACACTCTGGCTTATATTGTATTCCTTCTTCCTCGTGCCAGACAAACTTGTATTACTTGAAGAGTGCAACAATTATTTACAATGAAAACCAACAAAATTCCTCTTTTCTAAATTTGGAGGACATATTCAATACATTCTTGGATTGCACATAAGCATTTCACATTATTTAGGACTTAAAACAGAACAAGAGTCACCTTCCATACATAGAGAAGGATGTTGATGTGACTCACAAGGCAAACATGCAGCTTCTAATTTGCGGTGAAACATGGATAATCTGTATCTGATCTAGGATGAAAATATTTATTTTATAATTTGGGGTGAAAACATGTGTCTTGGATTTCTTGGGGTCACAGGTAGTTTGCTCAATTTGATCTTCAATCTTATAGCCAGTCATTTCTAGTTTGCTCAATTTGCAGCTTCCCCACCCATCTCTTCATGTGCAATAGGTCACTTTGATTAAGAAAACAGGGCATCATCCTTACTTGGTAACTTGGGGCTTGTACACAATACCGTTTATGTTGGTATAATTTATGTCGCTCAGGGGTGTGAATAAGACAGCCCTCTGAGCAATATAAATTACATTAATCTAAGCACCACTGACGTAAGCACCTCTCATTGAGGTAGTTTTATTATGCTGACGGGAGAGGTCTCACTGGTCAGCATTGCGCGCATTCACCAGACATTCTAAAGTGGCACAGCTGCACCGCTGTAGCACTTCTAGTGTAGACTAGCCCTAGGCTGGGAGGGTGAAAGAGGTTTTATCCATATGCAAATTGAGATTCTTGCCTTGATTATGAACAATACTCTCATTTTGCCATTTTAGTTTCTATTCCTGGGGAGAGGAACACCTGACCTTGCCGATTTGTGGCTCCTTGGACAAAATGTCTCATGTGATGTGAATCATTTTCTTACTGTCTTCACTTCACATGTGGACCCTATTTTGGGATAACAGAGATGGATAGCTTTTCTAATTTTTTTGTTGAGGACCAGAAGGAATCAGTAGTTATTAATCATTCAAGGCATATCTATTCTATATATCCCTTACACTGCACAGCTTCCAACACACTGTTAGCATATGCACACAAGTAGTACTTCTGCAATAAATACACTTTACATATGACATTTAAAGCAGTTGATTAAGGGAAAGGAATAATTAGAAGTTAATAGAAGTGTTAGATTTCTATTGGTGCACTTTCTATATCTGATAATTGCATTAGTAAAGAACAAATGTATGCCACCATTCTGGACAGATATGACTTTCTGGAATATTGTCTGTAAAATATTTCAAAATCTCTTCCCCAGCACAAAAAATATATTTGAATCTACAATTTGCTGAGTAGCTGTTTCATTTGTTAGTGTAAGGGCACTTGCCAGCATAGTTATAATTTGACTAAAGGGGGATCTATGAAAGAGACATGGTCAGGTGTGTCCTGCTGCAGTGAATGCTAATATGCCTTCAGTGGAAGCACATTATGCTTTTATTTCTGACTGTACATTGAATTATTTACACCTTCAAGGCAGTTGATTGAACTGCAGCATCAGTCAATTAGCAAATCAAAAATTTATATGATTCCAATTTAGCACGGAGTCCTTCTCTCTCTATTTTTTTCTTTTTAGATTTTCACCCTGACAGTGACAAATTACTCCTCTGCTGGCTGAGATTGGAAATTAAAAGCATTTAGAGTTGCTCATGCATTTATGCTAATGAGAAGTTCTGATATGATTTGCATGCAAAAGAGGACAATCTGAAAGCTCATCAGTTTTTCATGCTTCCGCGTTTTGATGTAGTAGGATTTTCTGTTTTTCTGCAGAGCAAAAAAAAATTTTCTTGGGGAAACAATACAGAATGTGAACAAAAAGAGTTTCTTTTAAGTCAGAATTTTTTTTTTTTTTACCCTCCAGATTCTTGTCAAATCATTTGCTTTTCTGTTCCAGAACTGCAGCCCACATTCATTAGCATTTTAGATGTTTATCAAAGGAATGATCCAGTATCTGCCATGCAAGATTATAGCTCAAGCTTCATTTTAAATTCAGCAAGGAAAAAAAGACCCGAGGACAGAAGAGAAAAGAGACCTGCACCCTGACAATCTTCTTCACAGATGCACCCAAATTAATCCCATTTAGAGCAAAATTTGACTTATCACCAGAGGTGAAAGCTTTAAGTTTAGTGAAGTAGTTAGCACTGACAAATTTTGGGGCTCTCTTTGGCAGTCTTTAGTGTTATTCAAACACAGGAGATGGGTTTCAAAATGATATAGCAGATCACTAAGAAACTTAAAAATGGAAGCTGTAAAGCTTTTAAGTAATTATTTCAATTTTTGCCATTTAGTTTTGCTCACTGATTTGCTTTAATAGAAGACAAAATGGCAATAAAGGGCTTGGGAGGAACTGTAATATCTTTTCAATTTATTTATTCTGCTTTTGCAGTGAATAGTTGTACATATTACAAACAGCATACCTAAAATAATAATTTACTAACTTAAGCAAAGTGAAACAGCTTCCTGATTTACTCACTGTTTGGAAAGTTTGATTTAGATCTGTATGAAAATACTGATTTTTGTTCTACAAAAATAGTTTTTGTTGTTGGGTTTTTTTGTGTGCCAATGGCAACTTAAAAATTTCTCAAAATATAGCTCTAGTTTGGTCTTCCTTTACTGGAATCTTTTTGCTATAATTATTGTAGAACATTAGCACTACCCAACAATTATAATATGCACTGACCTCCATAGACTGATGTACAGACACCTGCTTTTTTTATTTTGTACCTTGATAAACTGAATGATAGTACATAGTACATTTAGCAAACCATGGACAAATATGGACTTAACAAAAGGCATCAAATTTTAAATCTGAGCTACAGATCATATCACATACAAAGCACTCTCCAGGATGCTTGGACTAAATTTGGATGCACACACTTTGGACTAAATTTTACCTATGGTTATGCTCATGTAGAGATCAAGGCCTTGGAAATTCAGAGGTGTATCAAAATAGAATTTGACTTATTAATGTAACTGAGATTGCTATGGGATAACTGAAGCCAGAATTTGACTTTAACTGTTTTTGTGTATATAAAATGCCAGTAGTCAAACAGAATATTTTGGTAATATATTCCCCTTTACCTGTGTTCTACTTTCTTAAGACAATGTGATGGCTCAACCTACGTGGAAGCAAAATCTCTGTCAATTATATAACCACGTAAGTTCCCTCTCACCTCGTGTGTGTGCACGCTTGTTATGCCTTAGAATTGCTTTCCTGCATCCTCCCTTAATCCATCCTCCCTAGCAGCTAGCTAGATGGCTTCCTCATGTAACCTCCTCTAGAGGTGATAGGAGTAGTTCTTTCAGTGCTCCCCAGGCTCCAGATACAAACTGGAAACCTTGCATTAATTGGCCATGTTCCTTCTATCGCTGAGGCTTTGGAACTTTCAAACCTTTGGCCTGACTTCCCACTAGTGGAAGAGGTAGTAAACCAAACTTCACCTATTTCTGAACTTTGCCAGTCTCACTCCCTCTATTGGCCATGGGGATTTATTACCTGCAGTGAAACAGGAGCTGACCTAATTACTATCACCAGCCTTTCAGCTTCCAATCTCATCCACTGGCCAGCCTGTCTCACCTGAAGCACACTCTGATCTGTCCTGGAGTTTTTTCTCTGGGGCCCATCACCTTCTCCAATGCTTCAGATTCCTCTCCTTCCTCTTCTGAAAGCCCAGGCTTGCCACCAAACCTATGGATGTTTCTATATCCTGTTTCATAGTACACACATCTGGCTTAGAGGCTGAAACACAATGGACTCAGCACAAAATCTTAATTAGCCAATGACTTCCGAGGGTGGAAGAACGACCTTGAAAAGGCCACAGAGACATTTTGAGTCTTACAAGAAATTCTTCCCCATCACTCTTCACCAAAGTCTTCCTTTAGCATCTTGGCTTAAAGGAAGGAGTTTTGCACATCCTTTATTTATTCCTCTTCTTCTCATAACCAAACCATTTGTGTTTTGCCAGGTTTCCAGAACCTCTTCGCAAGGGCATCTTGGATTGCACAGACTGAATAGATTAAACTCTTTCAGCTGACCTCCTCCTCTTCCCAGCTTCTAATCCTTCCAAAAAAAGTATCTGATATCAGGCCAACCCTATCCCATCCCCAACTATGTACTCTCCCAGGAGAGGGAAGAAGGCATTGCTGGTTCTTTTGGATAAGTGGAACCAGACTGCTGTGAGTTCTTCTTGTCTCCATAGCAGTATGATAAAAGAAATTACTGGGAATACTTTTTCATTCTTTAGTTTATATCTTAACACCATTGTAGACCAGGCCTGCTGACTGGGGTCAGGAGGAAGGCGAGGGGGCAATTGCCTAGGGGCCGGGTGATTTAAGAGAGCCTGGGCAGATGGGAGGAATCTCCCTGGAGAGTCAAAGGGACCCGGGAAGCTGAGTAGCAGATACCACTTCCTCAGCCACCCAGGAACCTGCATGGCACATAATAAATAAGTAAAAACTTCTGGCGGAAGCCCACTCGGATCTCAGCCATCCCTTTTTAGGGGGGACATTGACCTTGCTGTAGACAGTCAAGAACTTCAAAAGTATTGCATTATATTGTCATGTTCTCTATGTGACACACCGATAGAAGTCAATAGAAGTTGTGTATGCTGCTCAGTGGCATAATCAGTCAGTATATTATGAAATCTCTGCAAACATGGTACATTCTGTAATAAGAGAACATCCAATATCACATACCTTGAGTAAATTATAGTAGTAACAAGAATATCCATAGTTACAGTAAGCATTTTAAAACAATAATTTTGGAATGAATATAAATCCTCAGGCCTGAGAACCTAAGACACACTCTAACTGGTGGGAAACAGGATGAAAATTTCCTTAGGGCATCTTGTCCTATAACTGCTTATTGCAGTGTTTCATTAGCCTCTCTCTGGGACAGCTTGTACTGACTACTGTAGGAGATGGGACTAGTCTGATTTGGTATGGCAATTTCAACATTCTTATAGTCCTAGTACTGTACTTTGCTGAAGCCTAGATTGTTTCCACTGAAGTCAATCCCACTCTCAGAGTTAGGCCAATGCTGGGCAGTTCCAAAAATGTCACTCTGAACTTTTGTTCAAGCTAATCAACCACAAATGTCTTTGAAAGCATTCCTTTCATACAGCGCACCTTACATTAAACGTGGTAGAAACAGCAACGTTTTAACTGGCTGTGCTGAACTTGTCATTCCAAATGAAAGATTCTCAGACAAATTTTGAAAGATTATTTGAGTGCGCTTACAAAAGGGACTGAATGTTGTGAACCGGATGATGACTAGAAATAACATTTTGCAAGTGCTGTTTCATATCTGAAAAATCAATTAATAAACACGGGATTCTAGAGTTTTGAAAGTGCTGTAGTACTTACATTTGAGTCTGGCATTCAAACAATAAAAAAAAATGTTGATTTAGGTTATGGTCCTGTTCTCTTAGATGTTTGGAAACATTTGCAACTCTGCAAGATGAGGTGGGCTGAGATACTATAGCTGCTGCTATTTACCTTTATTTAGATATGGCTCAAAAGGTATCACCACAAGAAAGCCTGTCCAAAGATATGACTTGCACACACTCACTTTTCAAGAAACTAGACTCTCAAATTGGTATGAGGAAACCCCACACTTGCTTCCTACACAAAGAATTTTGTTAGGGGAGGTTTTTTGGACTTTGAAGCAGACAGAGGTTTCCTTGAAGAGGAGAATTCACCATTCCTGATTGAATTTTAAAAAGATTAAGAGAAATGCCACCAGCCAGTAATGTTTGTCTTCAGACTAATGGGCCTCATAGCCTCAGTTATGTTTGTAATCCCCCTGGCTTCATTCCTTTGGCTAGCAGGACATTATATGCCAAGATCAAGCAAGTTCTTGACATTCACTCTCTCAAACCCCAGCCTTAACTGGTCATGAGATAAAATACATCTTAAACTTGCCACTGGAACCAGACTGAATATTACCCGTGTTTTAACTACAGTACCTGTGCACCCTGATACATGATAATTGTGTAGTAGAAATGAAAGCACTTAGGAAAGAGAGACATTTTTTGGGCAAGCTGATATCAAATGTTTAAATATTCACTCTTTGAAGCTGCTCAGGAGTTTGGAATGTGAGAATAAGGCCAGGAAATGGCTTAGTGGGCAGAGAGCAGGTGAGGTGATCAAAAGGTTCATAATAAATGCAATGTATCACATGGTTCTGATTTCTCATATGGATAGCATCACATATACATTGTATGTACACATACACATATAGATAGTCAGCTAGTGCAGTAACTACCAAATGTAAACTGAGCATTCAACTACTACTATAAATAGTAATAAACAAAACAGTTATTTATGGAAGCTTTAAATGGATTAAATAGGAAGTCTGATGTGATGAAAAGAAGGAAAGATCCTATAATTCACTTTGATGTATCTCTCTAGCCACTACTGCATTGCAACTATCATGTTCAAGTTGTGAATACTTGACTGTATTATGGTCTCCCAAGTAAATTAAATAAACAACCTTCCTTTTATACATTTCCTAAGTTCCAGAACCTGATATTAAGAGGTGCCAGATGAGCAGCTGCATCTCCCATTGAAGTCATTGAATGTACAGATACCCAGCACCTCAAGATTTTGACCCAGAAAAATAATCAATATTTTTGTTCTTTGTTTTAACATCTTTGGTATAGGATAGTATCTTTCTTCTATTATGCCATTGATTTTTTTTCCATTACTTATTTTGAATGTCTTATGTAGATATTATAGCCTTTCATGTCTCTAGAGCAAACAAAATGGCTTTTACACCAATTATTTCAAATACATTTATTGTAACCATGTTTGGGGGTGGGTTTTGTTTTGGTTTTAGTGCAGAACAGTTGCTTATAAGTAGAATAAACATGTGAATTGGTGTTCTTATAACATACAAACAAAGTTCTCCGCTTAAGCGGGCCAGAACGCCAGCAAGCATAAATTGGCATTGTACCACTGAATTCAGTGGAACTACACATTGGCATAAGTGAGAAAAGAATTAGGCTGATGGTGTGTGAAATGCAAAAACAAATAATTGTCACTCTATCCAGAACTATTGTTTATCCTAATAAGGCGTATTATGTTTCCTTAGTTTTAGCCCTAGTTCCCCTAAACTAATACTATTTCCATTAAATAAAAATGTTTTCACAGTAGCAGGTGTACCCAAATGTATCCCTGTCTCACAAATAATAACTGTAGGTTTAACACTGTCAGTGATCTTGTTAACTACTTGAAATCACAGTATTTCATCCACTGATTCCTGTTGTACCAATGACTGCAATTTATACGCTTTCAGTAGTAAAAATCTGCAAACTTGACACATTTGAAGCATTGTTTGCCTGTAGGCATTTCATCGTGCTTTGGGATTCTTTGTTACTAAGATTTTACCTATTACCAAAAATATTAGTAAGGTGAAATTTTGCACCTTTCCTGCAATTTTTCGTATCACAAAGGAATACCTTAATAGTTTGGAAAATGGTATGTGGAAAATTGTTGTCTTCAAGATCATTTGCAGGGAGCAGAAAACTTTTTTTTAATTTTGCAAAACCATTGGATTAAATTCATTTTGTCCCTTTTTATATCGCCTGCATAGCTCTGGGTAGAATTATTTTGATGGTGTCAACCAGTATTATGTCTAGGTGCTATAGGCAAAGACTGGATGTGGTACCTTTAGTTACTCTCTTTTTGCTTCCATCCTTCAGAACAACATATCCAGTCCTCTGTCTCAGTTACTTTTCCAAAATGATGCCCTTTCCTCTGCTCAATCATCTGCAATGGGCAACTTTATATCTCAAACATGTGCTGGAATCTTTTGCACTGGCTATGGCCATCCAGACCTCAAAGGAACCTTCCACTCATGCCTGAGAAAAACATGGTTAGCTCATTAGACAGATGGAGGGGGAGAGCAGTGCCGGACACTCCACAGCTGCCTAAGAGCCACTCAGGATTAGCATGTGGGTATGTGATCATAGCAGTCACAGTAAGAATCTGCTACCCCTTTAAAAAGGTGTTCATGGTAGCTGCCCATTTAGCCTGTGTCTAAGGCTTCCTCAGTCTCTTCAAACATGCCACAATTTTTAAACAATGAAAAGTTGATTAAGAACTTTTCTTCTATGAAGATCATGTTTTAGTGACAGAATTAAAGGCTCTTTGAAAAGCAATGTGGTAAATGTTATATTCTGACTCATTTGAATATAGATAAGGAGCTATATGGTGTGGATTAAGATGTTTATTCTCCATTGGTATTCATTCAATCTTCTATGAACTTCTAATTTTTCATCAAGAAAAGAAAAAGATTGTGGGGGAAGGAAGAGAAGATTTATAGCTCTCACGAAGTGTTTCATAAATTTTTTTTTATTGCATTCCCCCCGCCCTCCCCCCCAATCCAGAAATGTGCCTGCTGGGCAATAAGAAAAGGACTAATACCGTGAGAGCAGTTACAGTATGCAGAATGTACTCTCTTTCAGTGGACAGCTTCAGAAAAATATTGGATGAATATCCAAGCCTGAGGAAAAATATTGAGGAAATGTACATAGCGACAGAGTTAGACTTACAAGAAGGTACTGTATTTATTTGGTTTTACTTTTTGGGTGTGTGAATAGCCCATATATCTATATCCCTCTCTTTACGATTTGCCAGATTCTGGACCCAAAAGATATGCATAAATCTTTACCCCATTTCATTGTGTGCCTGTCCAAGGACATGCAGCACCTGCCAGTGCTTGTGCTGCTTGAGCATCACTCATGAGGGAATGATCTCATGGTCAGAAGTGAAACACAGCCCAAAGTGATGAGGGTAGACACATTCATGGTGGTTATGGTCTTATATTTCTAAAAGAATACATCCTCTCTGTTTCAGTTTGTCCCCTTTTCTCAAACCCTTTGGCAGGGCAGTTTCTCATACCATCCTTTGTTAGTGGGTGCCTCATATAAGGACTTGTTCCTCTGGAGTCATATAATTATATCTTTCATACTACTTTTTTTCCCCCATCCTCTGTATCCTGCCCCACAAAGATAGTTTGTACGCACATACTTTCTGAGGAAGATATTATAGTCCTCTATGAAATGTCTGTTGTATGTTTCTAAAATCCATTCAAGATCATATTAAGATAATTTTGGTTCCTGTCTTCCCTGTACTATTTGTAATTTAAAAGTTATTTTGAAGATGTATACACAATACCTCCTAGCACAACTTTTTATTTCTAAATAAGCAACTTCCACTCCAAAGATCTTTTGGTCTTTGCTCAAGCTAGTAGCACTGCTTGTGCATGTTACTTGTCCAAACTGAAGGCATTAATATGAATCCAGCTGATTGTCATCTATAAAAAGACAAGGCTGATAATTTCTGACAATTCCCTCTTATCTTTGTTCTACTCTAACATATGAATTATTGACTGGTTTATACAGATTGTTAAATGGCTAAAGGCTTAATGGAGAGGCTTTCGATCTGGAAACACTTTCTGGAATTCTAATGTAAATAGTTGACAGCTGGACTGATATCTTCCCCTTTACTTTTCTTCTTCTTGTACTATTATAGTGTTAATCATGCCTATTGCATTCACCTGTTGGGGCATTTATTACATATCATCTTGTACGTTACATCTACATGTTAATGCTTTATATTGGATAGGCTTTGGTTGCATGCTGTTTTTATTCATGATTCAATTTTACTATAGTTAATTATGGTGAATGCATATTTATACATTATTCAAAAGTGCAATAACATTTTCATTGTAATAGAACAGGGTCCTAGCAAAAGAGGAAGAGCTAGAAAACTGATGTCAGTGACTGGGTAGTTACTGGCAGAGGAACACATATTTCCAATGATAGTTAGCTTGCCTTTAATGCAGAGAAGAGAAACTACAGGTTATTGAGAATGGAGACTATTTCTTATTGATTAACCAGGTCTGAACAATCCTTGACCTTTCAAAAGGTCAGAGAAAAACCCCTTTCCTCCATGGACTGATTACTAATTTCCACTGTAAAATCCAAAAATGTTATTTCACCCTCTCTCATTCCTTCTCCCCTTTCCTCCTCCCTTCCGCCCCCACTCCTCTTCTCCAACCCAATTAGTAGATTAGCCAGCAGGCTAGGATGCCTGAAGAAGTCAAAATTAAATTGACTTTCATCACATGCCAAGCTAAATGTAGAGTTATCCAAGAGTACAACCAAACCCCTAGAGAGCTTCTCCTTCCTTAAGGACCCCCAAGGGTGGATAAGAAAATCAAAGGTGCCATCAAAGACTCCTTCAAAGTTATGATGCTATCCTCCATAAAAATACCTCACAATGGATTATAGATGAGGCTATGATTATATAATTAGATGACATGCTGAGAGGCTATCAACAGAGTGAGAAAGAACAGAGTCCATACTAAAATGTAGTTTACCATGGGTAGGAATTAGAATAGAAGTATCTTAGATGAGTGAGTAGTAGAGGAGAGAGGTAGAAAACAACAAGCAAAACTTAATACAACATTTGTCTTTATTAGGAAAAAAAAGTGATTTTTTTTACCACGTGGTAACTAACATATGGTAAAAACCTAGGCAGTTACCAGTTATTAGTTACCAGGCACAGTTACACATGCTAAAAACCTACGTTTTAATTAGAGTGGGTGCACCATTAGAGGTGTGGGAAAAGTAACTAGCCACATAATAAAAACTAGGGTGAAGTTAGGGGAGATATAGGCAGAAGGTCAGCAGGAATTTAGATTTCAGGAGGGCTTGCCAATCTGTTGATTGTACAAAATATATGACTACATGACATGATCTAATGTGCACCTTGTACTTATATAATGTGCACGTAACCCATTGTACTTAGAAGTATACCTTTCAAGCCAGGATTGCTCAATTGCTTAATGATGGAGAGATTTTTAGACAAGGTATTTTGGTACTTATAACAGGTACATCTTAGAACCACCTGCCTTCATTCTCCATCTGAGGAGGCTAGGGTAATGACAGGAGAACAAAAAAGAACAGAGAATCCTTTAAAAGGTGCTTACATTCCAATACAGCCAGAAGAAAGGGCACCTGTCTGTATGTACATAGAATATTCTGAGAAACAGCCAGGAAGGGTAGCTATTGTGGTAGGAGATTTAGTAAGCCATAGGGCCACTGAAAAACACAGCACAAATTTAGTATCTGTACATTGTTGGTATTTCCAATGTTTTCTCCATAACCAACTTTTTTTTAAAAGGTTATTTCTAGTTTTTCCAAAATACAAAGATATCCCCTCAAATGTGCAACAATGCAATATTGCTTCTCTGTATGTGTCAGACAGACTGAACATAAAAGTTTGGAGAGGCGAGAATCAGCCCATCTCATTAGATTACTTCTAGACATCAAAGATGGTACTCACTGTTGATCATTTTAACGGAATTATCCAACCAATGAGCTTTATCAATGTGGTTGGGTTTATTTTAAAGGGCATTCCATAGGAAGAAAGTTCCAGGTTTTAAATTAGAAAACAAATTAATATTCTGCCAGACATCTTAGAGTTTGGGGACTTTTTGGTCTTCATTATAGAAGTCAGGAGGGAGATAGAGATAAGTTATGGAGTGTTCAGAAGATCTCTAAGAAGTGGGACAAAATGACTTAGAAGGGCCAAGATATCAAGAAGGTAATTAAAATGCTCTGGAATGTAATAAGAGATTGGCTAGGAAAGGAAAAGTTTAAAAAAATAATTTTAAGAGTAGGTAAAAGTCAATTTTAAATTTAAACCACTCAGATGTTTGTTTGGAGAACGTGTGGAAAAGAAAACTCAATTTAGCAAAACTTCCTGCACATTTCCAGTGACTCAAGTTATGAGAAGTGTAGAAGCTGTGGTTGGATATAGTCATTATAAAGATACCATGAAATAGTTTGCCTACAGGATGCAATATCACGTTCTCCCAAGAGTGGGAAAAAATACACCCAAAGTGTGGGAATTGGCTCATACTTCAAACTTTTGGAAAATTGTGAAACATGGCTTTTCTACATAATTGACAGGACTTCACATTAAGCAGGGCTCTATCTCATGTGCACTAGGAACCTACTCTGGCAAACAATTTCATGTATACTGCACAGAAAAGCCTGCCTCATTGTGTGTGTTTATATGTTATAAAAATCAACTTTATATGGGATATTGGAAGCTAATTGGACCTGAATTATAGAGTTCTATGCTGTAAAAAAAACATACAGAAGAAAGAATAGGTTATAGGATGACCAAGGGTCGTGGTGGAGTCTCCATCACTGACCATTTTAAAATCAAGATGAGATGTTTTTCTAAAAGATCTGCTCTATGAATTCTTTTCAGGAAGTTATATGGCTTTTTTTATACAGGAGGTCAGACCAGATCAGAAAAGTTCCTTTTGGCCTTGGAATCTATGAACTCATATCGTACTCAAGCAGAAAAAAAGCACATTCCTTTCCTTTCCCTACCTTTTGCCTTGCACAATTATTTATCAGAATCTCCTGGTAAAGATTTATACCTAAAGCCTTATTATGAAATATTCAGAAGTTACTATATTTTAATGCTGTTGAATGAATAGATTGCCAGAAGAACAGAAACAATTATAATACTCAGCATTGCTCCCAGAAAAAAGGTTAAACAATGGTATGAAGAGTACAGACTTCAAATAGCAAATCTTACAATGTACATACATTCTGAGCATGAAAGGCTTGAGAGATGCCCTGTACTGTCTGAAAGCAATGCAGCAGGCTGAAGAGACCCATTGTGGAATATCAAAAATGGGGTGGGAAAAGTTCCCACCTCAGCCACTTTGCAGCAGAGATGTGTATATCTGCTTGAGGGAACTGTGCTCTTTCAGATAACCTCACCATCCATAGTCTGCAACTTGCTATCGTGGTTCCAGTACTTCCCACCCCAGTCAGACTACACTGGGTGGCCGTTTGAGGATGTGCTATTTTATAAAATATGTATTTATATTGTAAAAGAACCTCCAGTTGTTAGAACACAGACTCTGTTCCCCCTTCTCTTCCTTGCCAGTCATTGCAGAAGTTGGCTGATCATTTGTGCCAGAGGCTCTAAGACTCCAAGAAGCCTGACGAGGGGTGTTTCCCCAAATATTCCTTTTGAGAAGAGGAAATTTGCATACCCCATTTCCTATCCTTGGCTGTGCTTCAAAAAAAGAAGGAGCATTTATTTTGAGAGTACATTACCATTTATGATTTTTGTCTTGGTAGATTGCCTCAATCATCCAGGGAGGAACCCATCTCCCAGTCTAGGATTTAGAGACTGCACAAAAACTCAGTGTAGATATCATTCTCAGGAACCCATTTAAGTGGGTATGGAAGAAAGATGCAGTTCTAGCCGGGGAAGCAACTGGTGTAAGCTTCTGTAGAAGGTCAAGAACAACATTGGATGAGGCAAAGGACAAGAACCACCCAGGCCTTCTAGTGGTATAGAGACCTCCAGATGGAGACCTTGTCAACTACCATGAAAATCTTATTAGCTATTGCCAGCATGGTACTGGAATCTCACAGATTTCTTATCCTCCGTGACCTCAGCCTTCATTAGATAATGCAAGGATATGAAAGCACTTGATCTCCTGCCCATCTCTAGACCAACACATGCAGTCAGACAGACAATCACTGGATCCTACATTTAACCAAGGAATTGCAATTAAGATGTATGCTGCATGCTGCCAGGGACAGGGATCTCTGAGCAAGGTAGAGCAAAACAGCCAGGCCTGCTGATGCAATGCAGGTATGCACACACATCTCCTGAAGCTGGTCATGGCTGTATCCATTTTCCATGAGAGGCAACACAGGGTTTCAAGAAGTGAGTGAGGACACCCTTTCACAGATGTTCCCTCCAGCTGACAGGTTGTCACTCCTAACTACTGAGGGCTGCTCTGGGCGTACATACTTTTAAATGGAAATAAAATATTCTAGACAGAGAAATTACTGAGGCATGTCACAACCTCTGTCTCTCACTCTTCAGGAGGGTTGTCACAGTCAGGATGGTTTCAGCAACACAGTTTCTCCTTTGCATTCCCAGGCAGGCCCTAGAGGGAACTATCCACTGAAGTACACCAAACCCAGATAAAGAACTAGGAAACTGGCAAATAAAAGTTAAGTTTAGTGGCAATGAAGGTTGAAGCAGGCCACACTCCATCCACCCAAAGCTTCTTAATGACTTGTACATTCCTTTCTATCTCCCTATACCTCTCTCACAGTGCTATCAGTAAAAGTCCAACACACCGTAAGGCTTACTCTAGATAGAGCATATTCTCTGCTTGTTGCAGCAGAAGCAGCCGTTCTTTCGACAGAGTAGACTCAACACTTAATATTTAGGCTTCCATGTTTAACGGGCAATTTAATTCAGGACCTTTAACTACTGGATCTGACAAACTTCTAGTACATAGACATTATACAACAAGAAAATAAGCAAAAAATGAAAGCACAAAACCAAAAATTCTGTCCTATTGCATCCTTTGTAATGACAATGCAATTCTCCTTCGCACGCCTATGAATGGTATGCTGTGTTAATTTAAGCTATGGTTATCAGTAATTTATATTTTTGGTGTCTCAGTTCCAGGTGTGTGACAATAGACTCAGTCATTGAGTTTTTAATTTGGAGTGTTTTGATTACCTTGTACAATTCTTTGCTTCCTGACTTTTTGAAACCTGCAATCTACAAGGGAAGTGGCAACAATCTTTAAAGCTGTTCCTCACTGGTTCTCATATCACTAAATTATCAATTGTACAGAGATGGCTGCCAGAAAGTATAATCATCCAGCTTTGTGTTTACAGTACTCTGGGGCCATCAAGTAAATATTACTGGTATATTAATAATCCCACAGTCCTCATTACATTTCTGATAACTCTCCCAGGATGTGTCGTGGCAACAACACACCCATACAAATCAGCGCTTTCTTATTTCTTACAAAATGCATGGATTTATTTGCTGCACATTGCAAAGACTTGTGTGTGGTTGTTCAGCTAGAGTAACTTCCACTTATTCTGATCACTGCTTAACGTGATCCTGCATGTCAATCAAAACCTGAAGTAATACATTCATTTGTATGTGTGTGTAGCCACAGTTTTTCCACTTAACTTGATTACATTCAACTGGAGGGGAAAAAACATTTTAAAATCAGATAATCCAGTTGGAAAAACTGTAAGCCGTCTAAAACGAAACAAATAGCTAACAAGAGATTGCTCTAAATGGGCACTACCAAAATGTCAATAAATAGGCTATTGTGTAGCTCTGCAAAAATATTTTTTGCACACAGCTGAACGGTGATCCCATTGTGCTAGCAAAACACTGGAAAGAAAAGGCAAAAATAGCAAAGGATTTCAGTGAAGAAAAAAAATCCAAGGAAAATCTTTTCAGTCAGCACAGGTTAACAAAGGACAATGGATTAGCACAGTGCAATATAAGTGTTTTGTTAAAACAATAGTGGCAATTCTTCAGCACCATGAGAGTGGAATAGCAAATCCCAAACCCAAAGCATAGACTTAATGGGTGAGGCATCAGTGTAGCGAGCTGCCTCGCGAGAGCACAAATGGAATTTCTTACATTGTTTACAGAGAAATGCCTTACAAATTTATTGGACAAGTAGATTAGTGATATGTTCTAGACAAATTTGTGGCTAGAGGAGGCTGACTGTCACTTTTCGAACAGAAATAATATGTTGCTCATGTGGAGAAACTATGAGGCTTATGATACTACCAAGATTGCACTGAGGCCTGCCTCAAGTCACAGTCACTCAGGAGTCCGGCAGATTTCTGCTTCACATCTCTCTATTCAGATATTGATGATGAAATGGGACTTTGTTATAGCAATGATTGAGACAGCACATTCTGCTCCAGAAAAGTCCTTATTTTGGACAAGGCTTGCCTACATGGCGAAGTTTATCAGCATAACTCTATCAGTATAAAATATACAATTTATAGTTATATCAGTACAACTTCTCATATAGACACTTTTTCCAGAAGGTCTGCCTTTTTCTGGTTTAGCTTTTGTCATTTTGGAAGTGGTATAAACTAAACAGAAAAAAGGTACTCTTATTCTGGAATAATAGTGTACACACGGATAACTATACTGGCCTAGCTATAGGGGTAAAATTACATTAAGTTTCCTCAGTAGACAAGCCCTAAATCCAATAGGATTCAATTATTCATGAATTTTAAAGTTATGCATGAGCTTAAAGTACCTTGCTGAATCAGGGCCTAAAAACTGTTTCATTTGCTTCCTCTGAGCAAACGTGACTGGCATTGCCAAGATACACCTACTTGAAAGCTGCCTTACCAGAATGCTTTTAAAGGGGCAGAAGCAAATATCTGGTTGAGTCTAATCCAATTTAACATCAAGGGTGGCTACCCCAGTCTTCACTGAGAGGGTTTCAGGAATCAGGGCCTGCAGCAGAGCCACTCTCCAAGGAACCTAAAGAGCACAGGGGAGCTGTAATAGGCTCCCTGACTGGCTACACTGTCTTGGTCGAAAGAACCAGCAGACCAGCTCTAAGCCCAGCAGCAGTTCAGTGACTCCAGTATCTCCTGTGCCTGCATGTTCCCCGTCCTGCTCCTGTCTTGTTCCAGCTCTGCTCCTGTCTTGCCTCACTCCAGTGGGTGAAAATACAAATGTTCCTTTGGTCTCGACAAACTTTACCCAAATGCTCCATTCTGAATTGGCTTTTTCTTCTTTTTATAATCTGTGATACATTTTTCTTCTAAGTATAGTCATGCAAATGTATTGTCTGGTATCTTCCACTCTTCTCTTAATTATCTGTCAACCAGCTTTCCCCATATTAATTAATGCTCCGTTCTCAAGCTTTAGGAGCAGCTTTCACCAGGTCATTGTTCACACATTGAAACAACAGATGCAAAGGGTTTTGTGAGTGACAAGATGAAAATTAGGCACTATCTTAGCATCAGGTTTCAGAAAGATGTTAAAAAACATCTCTGCGTTTCATGTTGGAATCTATTCCACAACACTGATTACTGTATATACTGTACAAATGCTTCATTTTTAAGTCTGCCAATATTGCCATTCCAATTTGTCAATCCAGGAATTCTTTTTAGTAAGTGCTACAAGTGTACTTCTCATCATTATTATGTTACATTAGAACGTTTGCCAATTTTGAGTTCTGTCAGATGTATGAGATAGCAATTGATGAATCGGTACTGAAACGATCCACTAAAAACGACATCCAATTTCTTGGAGTGCCTTCTCCCAGTGTTGGTAAGTATCTAGGTTTGAAATGCAATACTTCTAAAATACTCAGTCATATTGTACATTACAAACATTCATAACAAGGTTGGTATTGACTGCTTAATTAATTGCATTTACTCTCATACTATACTGGCTGTCAGAGAACAGCCAATCTAATAGCACAATATGCTTTGCTACACAATGGTGGCATATTCAGTTGTGTGACTCATTTGGTGATGTTTCCTATGTCAGGGTGCTTCAACCTCAGTGAACTTTCATTTGTATTTGAAGGTTCTGCATTTCTTTGATTTGGTACAGTAAGTTCAGCGTCTTCATTTCTGTAATCAGGCAGAATAATGCACAAGAAATATGCACGCAAACTCTCTCAAGCTAGTCATTGATCCAGGAAATGTCCTGTAAAACAAAAACATGCAAAGCAGAATATCTCAGCCTGCATATACAGTCCTGATTTAGGGTTGTGGATGCACATGGAGGGTAAAGAAATTTTTTAAAAGAAGGAAAACGTAGCATCTGTGGACAGTTTACTAACGTCCCTATATTCTACTTTTGATAAATAGGAAAATATCTTCGGAATCATTTTTTGGTAGATTACTTAGTATTTCTTATGATAGAAGTTGGACAGAAACCAGATTTTCCATTTTGTGAGAAATTCCATGACTAACATTTTTTCCATTCTGAAACAGAACAAAGCCAAAAACCACCATAACAAAGGTCATTTTAATTTACATGTTTTGTTTTGATAAAAATCAAAACATTTTATACTGCTTCTGACCCTTTAAAAAAAGTCTATTTATATAAAAACTCTGAATTTCATTTTTTAAATGTCATTTCAAAATGTAAAATTGAAATGGTCTACTCTGAAAATGTGAAAATAAGACATTTGGCTGTTATTAGAACACTTCATTGTTTCTCAATAATGTTTCAAATTTCAAACAATTTGACAAAAAAGCATTTTTTTTAATCCAAAACATTTTGATGAAAAATTTCTAACCAGCACTGTAAGGTGTATAAACCCCACACTAGAACTAAAGGGGTTAAGAGCAAATATGGGCCAAATTACCCCATCCAACAGGACCTGTAGAGCTGGAGGTGGAGCTTAAAAGGGGCCCGACAGCTCAAAAGGGGCCTGACAAGGCAAGGAGAAGGACCTGTCCCGAGAGCTTCTGAAGGATACCGCAGAAACTTTTTCTGTTGGAGGAAAAGGCTGTCTGTTTAGCCCGGAGGAGCTGAAGGTACAATTGGTATCTCTGCTCTTATGACTTTGTGACAGACTGCAAGACTTTGACAAGAAAGTAGGGGGCAGGAAGTGGCCCAGGGAAGCAACTTTAAGGCACCCCTCACAGGGCCCTTTGTCAGAGGGGGAGGACCCAGGCTCCTCTACAGACTCTCCATTTCATCAAGAAGGTCATGAAAAGCCTCAACTTCTAGACTTCGCCTCCATTGGTGGGAAGGAAGGAAAGGATTAAAACCTCTTGCAACCCCTAGCTGGGACTGGAGATGTGTGGGCAGTAAATAGCCAAACCCCACATCTCCCTAGAAACCTTGTCACACATGGGGAAGATAGGACTGAATGGTAACCTTACCAGAGGATCAAGTCAACTCTCAAAAGCCAGACTAACACCAGGTGTGAAGGTGGTCTGGGGAGGGTGGAGGGGGGAAGAATGGAGCACGGCTAACCCCCTCACCACTAGGTAGTGCCATCTGCAAATACCGGCCATCACAAGCATTACTTATTGTAGAAAGAATGGATCCTAAAAATTAGAGATGAAAATTAAAGGCTTATTAGGAGAGTTTGTATATCACACGGGGTGAGTATAAAGTTTTATCCTAATATCTACTCTAGTTTGTCTTGTCTTGTTTGTAATAACTCAAGAAAAAGGGCTTCTGGTACTTTCTGCTTATTAGAACATTTCTCCTACATTTAGCCTAAATTGTCCTTTTCTCAGTTTCATTCATTTCCCCTTGTTGGATTCCTAGAATATAGAATATATGCATTGTGTGTTATCATAGCATCTAATAGCCCTAGTCATGGACCAGGGGACCATTGTGCTAGGTGCTGTACAAACAAAACAAAAAACGTCCCTTCTCCTAAAAAGCTCCCAATTTAAGTAGAAAACAAGATACAACAGACAGAGGGAGTACAAGGAAACAAATCAGACAGTACTGGTGGTGAGCATGACCGGTAGTGGGCTCAGCACACCAGCAGCCTAACCACTGTCAAGTTTTTGGTAGGAATCATGACAAAGGAGAGTTTGAAGGAGGGTAAATGACATGGTTAAGGAGGTAGCTTTGCAGATATTTATGAGATGCTCCTACCCAGCACATGCAGCAGCATTAGAGAAACACAAAAGCCCTTGTGTGGAAATTTCACAAGTAGAGGCAGTTCCACTGGCTAATCAGCTGCAAGAGTCAATATTTTTTAGTGGGTGAGAATTAATACCTAGGGTAGGGATGGGTTGTGGAAGGCCTTGAAAGTGCATAGAAGCAGCTCATGTTTGTTGTGGTAGAGAAGCCAGTGGCGAGAGACAAAAAGAGGGGGGTCAAAGTCAAAACAATCGGCTAGAAGAATGATCTTTACAGCAGCTTTCTGAAGGGAAATAAACAGGGCAAGATTACTGCAACACCCTGTTCCCTGAATGCAATCAAGATGTGATGTGATAAAAGCCTGGATGAGAGTTTTAGCTGTGTGGATGAATAGGAAATGCCATATCTTACAGCTATTATGTAGAAGGAATCAGCAAGATCCAGAGACAGGCTTGATGTGAGGATCTAGAGAGAAGTCTGAGTCAGAGATGATGGCAAAGTTACAGCCATAACTGTAGTGTTTTTCCACTATGATTGAACATGGAGATAGAAGGGATGCTTGAGGAAAAAATTGTTAAGACCTGCATTTTAGCCATTAAAAATGGCTGCTTCTTGGAGCAGCTAGTCCTGGAAGCCACAAGAGGAGAGGCAATTCTTGATTTAGTCCTAAGTGGAGCACAGGATCTGGTCCAAGAGGTAAATATAGTTGAATGGCTTGGTAATAGTGACCATAATGTAATCAAATTTAACATCCCTGGTGGAGCAGGGAGGAAGAGAAGGAGAGGGAACACTAAAGCAGCCCACCACAATAGCATTTAATTTCAGAAACACCTGGCATTGGCCACTGTTGAAAGACAGGATACTGGGCTAGATGGATCATTGATCTGACACGATATGGCCATTCTTATGTTCTTATTAAACTTGAGCTGATGACTAGACATCCATGAGTAGATGTCAGAGAAACAGGCTGAGATTCTAGCTTGGAAAGGTTTGAAGTAGAATTGTGAATAGTCAGCGTAGAGGTGGCAGTTGAATTTTGTTTGTGGAGGACATTCTCAGGGAGAAGAAAAGAGGCCCAAGGATAGGTCTGCGGGATCCCATCAGAAAGCTGTAGGAGATCTAAGGAGGATTCTCTGAAGTACACGCTGAAGGAACAATTAGAGAGGTAGGAGAACCAGGAAAGGACAGTCACAAAAGCCAAAGGAGACAAAATTTCAAGGAGAGCATGGTCAACTGTTTAACAACAGATCAAGGAGGATGGGGATGCAATACTGGTTCTGAGCTTTAGCTTTAGCTTTTCCACATTCAAACCCTTCAAATATTGCCCCCAAGCCTGTACCTATTTTATGGGCACAAAATTATTTGTTTATGGGATTTTCATTGGCCCTTAATCACTAAGCATTTATAATATGAAGCACTTGAATTTATCCTCATAGCACCCACCAAGTAGGGACATCTTATTATTTCCATTTGGGAAATGATAAACTTGGGTCGAACAGATTAAGTGATTTGCTTAAATTTCTGGGTTCTGATCTCAATTCTGCCACAGATTACCCAGTTCGCAGACCAATGCTTTGACTCCAAGAGCATAGTTCCTTTCAAAAGCTGGCTCTGTTAAAAAGAAAGTTGCACAATTCTTTCCTTCCATTTAAGTGTGTTGAATGGAAGTGGGGACAGAATGATGTCCTAGAGATGGAGTTGTCCATCACAAGTCTCTGAACCTTGTCTGTGAAGAAGAAATGACACCAACTCAGCATGTTGCTACTTACTTATTTTAGGACTTTAAAATGAATGACCGGCTTTTCTCACTTGAGCTCTGATTTAAAGCTGCCATCTCTCCTGTGTCCCCTGTGTGACATTTCCCTACAGGAATTGGGGGATTTCTGGCACAAGGAAGTGTAATTATTCATTCCCATGCACAGTTATTCTTCAGTCATGCCATTCATTCATCCAAGATCACATCTCAATGGCTGTAGTTTGTTGCAACAAAACAGAAAACTAAACACTACTACTAATGGGTAACCCCTCTCTCAAGGCGTATTTGGAGGTTCTTTGCTCCTCCTCTGCCACATTTTCTCCTTCCAGCCCCTTTTCTTCATCTCTTGTTGTCTGTGATCATCTCCTTACTGAGAGGCAGAGGCGATGCACGGTGGACATGAGGGATCATTTGCCCCCCAACTGTTACTACTTGGCTTGTAGTGAGCATGCTCAGTAACATCTGCTGAAAGTGCAGCCCTCACTCTGTCCCCTCTGCCCCCCAACTATCAGCAGATCTGAGTCATCTCTGCTGAGAGGTGAGTTTGTGACAGAGAAAATTCACCCAGTTAACTGTCTTTTTCTTTATATGTTGTCTTGCACAATGGAGTCCTGATTCATGACTGGGGCTACACTAATACAAATAATAATTGTGACCATATTTGTGGTCACACAAAATCAGGGATGCTGTTACTGACCTTTCTACCCTCTTCCTTTCTCCTGAATTAATGTCTTCACTTGCAACTTCTCCCTCCTCCTTTGTCGTTCTTTCAATTCACTGCACCTTTTCCTCCTCATCTCTTTCTCCGCACATACTCTGACCTGATCTTTGACACTCTACAGTTGTCCAATGAAATTTTGACTGGTGGGACGATAACACGAGGTAAGTCAATTACGTAATTGACATTGTTAGCAATAAAAATAACCTTAGACTCCCAATGAAACTGACCCTTTAGAAATATCAAAGCTAGATAATTACTGATAGGATCTGTCTGATGATTGAGGCCACCTCCCAGCAACCACAGTACACAATCTTCCATAACAGAATGTATTTACTAATACTGCCCTGAATCTTGAGCAAAAGAGAAGAAAAACTACTAAGCATTTCTGCAAGTTTTAATATGTATCAGGGCAATACTGAATTTGTATCCATGTCTGTTCTAATCCAGAATGATTGAAATATCCCAGGGAATCATCTATCAAGCAGAGGCATCCAATTGCCGCTTTTGATTTTGTGCACTTTCACTCAGCTCTCTCTTGCTTACTTTAGCTTATCCTCTGAGGTGAGCAAAACAGGCAGTGTTGTCTCAATTCCACTGAGGCAAGTTCTCTCTCCACCTTTGCCTATAAATATGAGAAATCTAAAAAAATCTAAATGATCAGGCAAAAAGGCAGCATGTGCTACTGGAACAGGGAATGTAGCATCAATATTCAGCCAAATGTAAGTCATAATGTAAGGTGAGAGTATTAATTCCACACAACAGAGATATTCCACAACATCCAGATGAAGAAAAAGGAAGAGTATTTAGAATTCCCTCTTCCTACTGTATAGCGCATGCTTTCTCTGAATTTTAAGGCCTCCAAGAAGTTGCCATAGTAAATATGAAATAATTCGGAGCACAATTTCTTTGTCCCACCTCAATCTTGTTTTCTTAGACCTTGTCTAGTCTAGAAAGGGTTTGCTGGTTTAGGTTCTTCTAGTAGAGATGCAGCTTATACTGGCAAAAGTATTATGGCAGTATTGCTTATACGAGTTTACCCAATGAAATGTGAAAAGATAACACTTCTAACTTTATTAGACATAGCTATGCCTACAAAACTTTTAAGCATAGACCAGGCCTTAATGAAAATGTTCCTTGAGCCTAAAAACAAATCTGCCACAGCCTCAGGCTCTACTTAGAAAGAGCTCAAAGTAGCAATAACCCACATCAAGCACATTGATTTATATTGTATATTCCATGCAAAGCACTTTGTTAAAAGAATGTTGAGGTTTTGAGGTGAGGTACTCAGAAGTCAAGAAATACCAAAGTTATTTGTAGAAACAGTGTCGAAGACCAAAAGAAAATATAGGTTCCATTAAATGATTTACAGTAATAACAGTAAAATAGATTAAAGGACTAAAATATATTGACAGTTTATTGAATGCACTGTAACTGATGATGACGATAATAATAAAATCACTTTAAAACAGAATCCAAAAGGAGGGATCTGGAAGATATCTGACAAGAATGTGATGACTCCATATTAAAATCAGACTAATTATTTTTTCTTATAGTGCTGAAGACCAACCACAAAACAATAGGAACACAAACATCCCAAAGTGATTTTCATCTGGCAGGGGCTTTGGATCCAAAACCAGACGCCTCCTAATTGCTGCTGATTCAAGGCTGTCAACCACCTTCTGAAGCAAGTAATTAAAGCAATGGGGAAAACAAATCTGCCACTAAATGAGGACTTTCCAGGCCCAAAGTGAAAGTTACCTAACAATCAACCAGTCGATTGCTTGCTGCTGGAATGTTCCATACACTCAAGCGCCTTTGAAAAATGTTAGCAACATACTTCACAAACAGACTATGCTGAGACAAGAAAAGATCCTTTGCTGCTTCTTTTCCTTCAGGATCAGGTATTTCTTTCCCTCTCACTTACTCACACACATATACACACACACGTGTTCAGAAAACAGGTGACTGAAACTTCATGTTTGCCAAGTTTTGCTAAGTTGCCTAGAAATATCAGAAAGACGTTTCCTTCTCTTTCAAATTGCATTAAATATCCTAGGAGGTTCCTTGTACAATTGAGTTAAATTGTTTGCTAACACCATGACAACTTCTGTTGTTTGGAGGGTGAGTTAGCTGTGCTCATGGTCCATGGACCTTTTTTCCAAAGGAAAATTGTTTACAAAGAGAAGAGGGTTGTTTGCTTGGTTGGTTTATTATTTTCTAGAGAGGAATGCATACATTTAAAGACATATCAGGAAACAAATTACCCTTCTATCTCAAACTCCGAAGACAAAAACACCTGGATTGAAGAATGCGCCTAAGGAATGTTTTCATCTTAGAACACTTTAAAACAATTAAAAACCTAATCTTGATAGATTCCACTCCACATCCATTTCATAACATGAAGTACAAATCCATACCTTACTTTACACACAGCAAGGTTTGCAAGACAACAGCCCATCTGCAGAAGTCCCAAAATAGGAAGCAGATGGCCCTTTTCTCCTGAAATAGGTGCAAACACAATCAGGGAGAATCAACTGAATTGTATTACAATTATCCAAATGGTATTATCTAGCAAGGAGATTGTCAACTCATGGTGCACAAGGTACAAGTGACCTGCATGCAAGTTTCTTGAAATCTAGAATTCTGAACAAAAACCAATATTTGATGTACAGTAAAAGCATAAAGAAGCTAGGGGTGGAACAGCAGACAGTCTGTAGTTCAATGTGCAGCATTCATCATGGTATCACATGGGCTTTTTCCATTGTCTGATGGTGAAATCGTCCGTTATCTTGCAGTAAAGAGAGTCAAGCTCATACATCAACTCCCCAGCAGGCAAAGAGGCTTGCTGCGACATCTGCATATTTGCCACTGTTTGCTATATATCTGGAACATAATAAGGTTTGCAATCCTTTCTAGGTTTACTTCAAATACGTATCATTGGCTGACTAAAATTAAACAGGACAGGCAACCTTTAACAACCTTCTTATCTGGAGTTAACTGTGCATACCATTGCAAGTCAAATGCTCAGATTTAAAATACAGGAGTCATTCATTATTTAAATTGAAGTGATATATCTACGTTGAAGAATCTAAAGAACTACACAAAAGTCAAGTCCAGGGAGATTTGGCAGGGTTGTTGAATAAAGACAGTTCAATAAGCATAAAATATTAAAATATAAGTGAGGGAAAGAGATTTAAAAACAAGTTTTTTGGTTTTT
This sequence comes from Mesoclemmys tuberculata, assembly GCA_007922155.1. Taxonomy (NCBI): domain Eukaryota; kingdom Metazoa; phylum Chordata; order Testudines; family Chelidae; genus Mesoclemmys; species Mesoclemmys tuberculata. The sequence goes on along the minus strand of ML675604.1, from coordinate 23,223,594 downwards.
TTTTAAATCACCTCTAGTGCTAGGACGTCACCCATACATTTATGTAGCAGTTCCTTAAATATCTTCTTGAAGTCATGCATTTATATTTAATTATATAAACTTCATGGTCCTTAAGTCTGCAATAAGACAGCTAAACATAACTGGTCTTACCGGATAGTTACATGTTTAAGTAAAAATGTACAATCTTGACATGTGAAATTTTTTATTAATATAACATTTCTTCAGCAGTAGCTGATGGTTGTCAATTCAGTTTTTCCCAAAACAAATTTAAAGAAAGTCTTTATTGACCCCGGAACAGTATTGTATGCTCTTGCTAATTGTGAGTTATAACAATTTCTTAAGTGATTATAAAATGTTTATCGTTTTTTAAAGTTTTGTGCAGTGAACAAAATGGACCTAATTATCAGGCTTTGCATGAGCAAAATCAGCTGAAGGATTTGCACCTATTATACCAGGGCTGAATTTAGGCCATTGTTATAATTTACCTTGAAAATTAAAAGAAAATAGATTTAAGACTAAGTGTACCATAAGCAAGAACAAGGTTGCTAAACAAATTTGATACAACTTGCTTGATATAACCCAATTATGACTTGGAGTTAGTTGTGAAGTACACTTTTGGGTAACCTGTGCTTACTGAAGAATTAGAAATTTTTATATTTTGTTCATAGTTATAATTTGAATAATCAAAAAAAATTACTGATAGCTGAGAATGTATAAAGTCAAAGAGACAAGTCAAACTGTACCTGAATGATTATTTCTCTTGATTGTAGCTTTGTTAACCTTGTTTAAGCTTATTCCACCTTTGTTTATATCTGACCTGAACTTGTTTAAAATACCTTTAAAAAAGAAATAAAGGTGTTGTTTATCTTTAATTTTCTATACTCATTTCCAGATTTTTTTTCCAGATTATCGCATACCCACTTGCCTAATTAGGGCTAGAATAATATAATTCTGCATATTATATTGGTTGAAGTCTATCATCTGCATTATCAGCTCTCATCATTTTAAGATTTGTTATAACCTTGGAGAGAATAGAGTCCATTAAGAGACATATAATTTGTCTTGTATTTCCAAAGTATATCCCCTGTGAAAGGCATTATTGAATTCTCTCTTCCAGGGTTTCATGGCTAGAAAAAGTTAGGCAAATCTATCTTAATGATGAGTCAACCTTGAAAATGAGCAGTTCAGATATTGTAGCAATCAAAAGCGCAGATGCTTATCCCAAACTTAACCTAATTTTTTTTTTTAAACAGACTGGCAACTAGGATGGAAATTTCAGAAGAAAAAGCATTCTTTGAGATTTCAAGTGTTCTTGGTTTTTGGCCGTGCTAGAACCTTCCATCCCCCCAATAGCCTCTATCTCAATATTTTGTATTTTTCACTTCCCATCCAAATCTAAATGTGATGGTGCAGAGGTGCATAAAAATTAAGACATGTACACAAAGATTTTCAGAATATTGTTGAAGTTCCCAAAAGGAGTCATGGGGTTTTGGTTTATAATGATTTTCTTCTATTCCTAGTTGTGCTTTTTATGTCTGAAGTGTCTCTAACAGAGAGGACAAGCATCATATGAATGTGATACTCTCTAGCGACAGTACATGGAGGAACACTTGTTAAGCCTCAGATTGCTCAAACAGCTCTTTGAAGGAAGGATGTAGGATTACTTTTTATATTATAGCTTACATTTTTCAAGAGGGGAAAGCATGGAAAAGCCTGCTCAAGACATGAAGTCCTGACTGAATCAGGTTGCATGTCTGTTATGTCTGTAATTCTTAATATCCAATATACTGGACAATTGCTACTTAGGGAAACATCTTAAACAGTGGGAATATTTACTACAGTAATTGATCTTTCTTTAGATCCTAAGAGGATTGGACAACAAAACTAAGATAAGGGTATACAAATAAACTAACACTCTTTCATCTTGTTTACTTTTAGAAAAATATGTACACATGTTAAGACACTTTATTGTCATAATGCCTTATTCTAAAGTGTCTAGATTTTATGTGCACTCTACTGTACTAGGTAATATATCTACATATCCTGGGGATCTGAATGGTTGTTTTATCATATCTAGTATGTATGAGTGGAATCAGTTCTGGTTATCAGTACTATATAAAATGCATATTTGGCTCACATTACTCTTGCTCCATTCTAAACATTTTTATATATAAAAACACTATTTAAAGGGATGTCTAAATCCCATATCTGGATGTTCAGATTGGCACTTAAGTGCATGAGTGAGCATTTACACACCTGAAGTGTCAATTTAAGGGTCCAAATGTGTAATTTGGATGTCCGATTAAGACGTCTATGTTCAGAAATTGAGCTGACTTTCTGGCACTCTTGGCAATGTCTTTAATAGGGATTCTGCCAATGTGCAGGTTTTAATTGTGCTGTACGGCACACGTTTTTTAAAAATGTTATGGTGTTCTAAATGGGCTTTGTTTTACTTTTGTTTTTTCGTATGTTATGTGATTTTGTAATCAGGTACCAAGATATCAAGGAAATATTGGCACTAAAAGTCTAGGCTCTTTTGAAAGAAAAGATATGTACCATTTCCTTACAGCATCTCAGAGTGTACATTGAGATTTGTCATATTTTAGTCTGAAAAATCATAAAATCCAGTATCATGGGGTGCAGCAAGCACAGTAAAAGAGAAAGCAGCTCTGTGTTTTATGGACCTTTAAATTGCAAGTGATGTTCTCTGTTGCACATTGCGAGTACAGCCTGAAACAATATACGTAACGTTTTTCTAATTCTCCACAGAATCTGAATAGGAACCTGAAAGCCCAGTAACCTCACAGGAGCAAGAGCAGCATAAAAGCATCTGCCAGACACTCAAGTTAGAGCAGATGCATTAAGATTATCCACCACTTTGGAAAATGTACAGAAACCACCACAGAAAATAACGCGAGCCATTTTAAATAGGTCTCTTAACTTTATTATTTTATAAGGAAATAAAATCATTTTTGGCCCTGAAGTCTAAAGCTTTTCCCCTCCTTCCTTAAAAATAAGGATGAACATTCTGAAGAAATGTATCTCAGAAAAGAATGCCTGATAAAAGGTATTCTGCGATAAAAGATGGTGCTTAGTTGCTTTCATAACGTTCCTAAAAGCAGGAGTACCTGTTTAGCTGGATTTGGGTCACTTTTTATGGTTTTAATTTAGATCAAACCTTGCAATCTTTTCTCTAGTAGTGCAACAGCTAGAGAATGGGTCAACTAACATTAGCAGACAATAATGAACAGTTATTCTCAATAAATATCGTAGTATTGTTCTGCTGAGTCTAATCAACACATACAGTACTCCAGCCCTGTCTACATCTCCGTTCTTGCTTCTTTCTACACCTATATTCTACCCAATGTTTCCTAAGGCACCACGTATCTCCAGCTCTCGCTGTTTGGGTCAAATCTTAATTCTATTAAGGTCAATGGGAGCTTTGTCATTGACTTCATCATGGACAAGATTTCATTCTCTTTTTGTGCCAGTCATGCTGCCCTTTTGAATGGAACAGCTCCTTCCTTCCATTTGTCAAATGGCCTTCCTCCATTATATTATATCCACCCTTAAGTACACAGTTTGTATAACTTTCTAACTCTACTCTGTTCTGACACTTTGTGCTACCATTTTTGTATCTGAACCTTATTTGTTCAGGTCGTCTAATATAGACTAGGAGAGATTTGTGATGAAGATTGTCTTCCTACAGGTTTGTTAATCCTCATGTACACTTGCAGAAGGGAACATTCTCCTCCTTTTCTTCTTCTAGTCTTAATCCCCTCTTTATGGAGTTGGCTCTGAGTCATTCTGCTCTATTCCTGTCCGTCTTGAAGCAATTCCTCAGAAATTCTGCAGCTAATCAGATCCCTTTATATGACATCCTCCATCTAGTTTTGGGTCTTCCAATTGTTCTCTTTACCTTCCACTTCAAAGCTGAACACCCTGTTTCCTATATATTCATCTGATCTTTTCACATGCACAAGCCATCTAAGCCTAGATTCCTTCAGCTTTTCTATTATTGGTACCACTTTTACACTTCCCAATTTGTTCATTCTGAACGTGGTCCACCCCTGTAACTCCAAGCATCCATCATAACATTTTCACTTCCGCCGTATTCAAGATCTGCTCCTGTCTCTTAAACAATGCCCTGCATTCAGAGCCATACAGAAGTATGGTGCATTCTGAAATAATAAACACAATACAGAAATAGGTGTGAAAGCTTCAAGTATGTCAGACTCCTAGAATCAGTATTCAGTGTGATGAAGAATAGAGTTCCTAGGCCACATATAAACCACACTCAATGCTGCAGATATTTGCATAAACCATAGCTCATTCAAATGTATTTTTACGCCCAACCTCTTATTAGTTGTTAAAGTCCAAAATGAATATAGGTATCATTGTAACAGGGTGAAAACATGTTTGTACAGAACAGTGTATGCCCCGAGGCCATTTTGAGAAAAGTTCCAAACCCATATGTGAGGAACTCAGAGACAGCAAAAGGCCTTGACCGAGAGTTAGCCGAACTGAAGTAAACCCAGTTAACTGAATGGAAGTAGACCCAAGATGAGACAAACTTGCAAGCACAGCAATTCTAAGCCCAAAAATGGGAACTTGCAGTCACTGCAAAATCAGCTTTGCAAGTCAGCAATAAACTTTTGGCTAGGGCTTGCTGATAAGATGGTAAAGGAAGTGTCCATAATTGGCTTAGTGGATGTATAGGCTGGAGTGGAGATAAAAAGGGCTGTCAGACAAGAGCAAACTGGGGACCCATGCATCAAGAAGGGGGTGCACCAGAATCACATCATGTAGAGGGTCCGATCAGCTGTCTCGCCTGCCTCCAGCCCGTCACCTCAATACTACCTCAAATAGTATAGTGGGCATTACGGCTGACAACCTGTGGAACTTTGTTCTGCGGATGGTAACCTGGGTGTGAATACAATAGAGGTTCCACCTGGATGAAAACATAGCATAAAAGTAAGGAAAACTTAGTCATGACATGTTTGTTATTTTTGCTGCAGCTGAGTTTACTCCTATATGTGGTGATTAGTGAGTGTGAATGTAAAACTAGTAATAATTCTATTTGTATTCCAGGAGTAATTGTCGCTGTAACCGTTGGGGTAACTGCTTTGTGTACGTGTGTTATAGTAGTCAGTTGGTTTTTTAAGCTTCATTTCTGTATTAAGAATCTGTAAAAGAATAAGGGAAGACAATTTATGGTAAAGTGTAACTCTTTTATGTTAACATGTAACCCTTGCATTTAGGTTATAAAAGATAAAGGATATCCGAACAAAAAGAAAATAATAAATAAACAAAATAAACCGGATGAGAGCACGGTCTCCTTTCCAAGCCTCCCCCGCCCATCTGAGGCGAGGAAAAATAAACGAGCCACAAAAAAAGTTTTAACTCTCTGTCACCTCAGGTATCCAGAAAAATATTGTGGATTTTGAACGAGTAGAGTCCCCCTCTGATCTAAAGTGCATGTACACACTGGATTAGACTTCAAACACAGCCTCTGCCTGAAGCTTGCCTGGACTGCTCATTTAACAGCAAAACAAACTTTTGTCTAAACTTTCCCCTAAACATGGCTTGTTCCTAGGCTTCTACTTGTGGGGCCCTTCTGTTGCCTCCCAGATACTCAAACCCATTTTATATTCTTGAGTTAGAAATAATAGGACTCAGCTGGTCCAAATAAGTCTGTAGAAATAATTGCATTTCTGTGCAGAGTCAAAGCAAACAACCATCACACCTGTGGTTCTTAATCTGCAACCCGCTAGTAGCCCAATCAGCACACAGCTGCAGCGCATGGGACATCTTCAGAGCCATACAGATAGTATATATACTGTGTGGATGCGGCCCACATAACACACAGAGAGCTGCATGTGCGGCCAACAACGGTAAATAGGTTGAGAGCCACTGTATCATACAGAGCACAGGTGTCAAACACAAGGCCCGCGGGCTGAATCCGGCCCGCCGGCTTGTGGTATCCGGCCCGTGGGCCGAATTCGGCCCGCCAGCTTGTGTTATCCGGGCCGGCAGTTTTTTCTGAGGCGAGCTCAGTAAAAGTGTGTGAGATCTCGCAGCAGCGCATGCTACCGCGAGATCTTGTCTCAGAAAGGAAAAGGCCATCAGAGTCTCCTACTCTGCCTCCGAATTCCACCCTGTAGAGAGATTTCATGGTGGAGAGTGGAGCCTGCGAGCACCGGTGAGTCCCTGTTGTGATTTCCACTCTCCTACTCTGCCGCCGAATTTCACCCTGCGTGGAGATTTCTCGGCGGAGAGTGGACTATGTGAAGTAGAATAGAGCATGAGGTGTTTTAGTGTATGTGTTTTAGTGTATGTGTTTTAGGTGTTTAGGTTTAGGTTTTAGGTGTTTAGGCTTTCGGTGTTATGGTATGCGTGGCCCCCTTGAACTTAATTTAATTTAAATGTGGCCCGCCATAGGAACTCAGTTTGACACCCCTGATACAGAGTAATCAGAAGAGCCTCTCTAGACAGAGCGCTAGAACCTGACACCACCACAATTTTATCACCTTGTGCTGTGATCTTGTCAGATATCACAAGTGAAGCAGGGTCAGGCCTGCTCAACACTTTAAAGGGAAGACAATGCATAGCAGCTGCAGGAAGTGTTTGTGGTGACCAACTAAGGTGGCACTGTTCCCTCTGAATCAGTGCAGAACCAGTTCCTCAGCGTAGTGTGAAAGGACACTGAGCTTGTTTATATCAGATGAGTCATAAAACTAAGATCCATCCCATTTACAGTCATTAAGGATTCCATGGCACTTTTCTCAGGAGCAGCATTAACCGTAGTGGGCCCTGCAATTTCAGCTGGTAATTATTTTTCAATTCCTGTTTAAAAATATTGTGTAGGGTTGCTATGCACAATTAAACAGTTGCTTCATTTCAGTGCCGTGAGTTTACGCTGTGCTATCAGGTTAAGTTGGTTAAATGTTTTCAGATAGAGGAAAGGTGCTATTTAGAATATTAAATTGTTTGGTGACAGCTAGTGAATAAAAAACCCCTCTACTTTATACAGAAATGAGCAGATATCTTGAAAGGAATTGTATCACCTTAATATAACACAAGTGTGACACACTGTGAAAGTGAAAAATAAAATGTGTGCAATCTTTTTCATTTTTTCATGTTACAGTTAAACAGAAAATGGCCTGGAAGCCCTTAGAGAATCGCTGTTTCAGTCAAACTATATTCGGCATAAATAACCTTGAACGACTTCAGTTAAATTTTAACACATTATGAATGTGCCCCATTAGTTAGTGACAATTATTCCTGTCTAAGCCACAACTTTTCTAAACCAAGTTCATTAAACAATTTTTGACCACCAATAATGTTCAACAGAAGGCAACGACCCCTCTTGTTTCAAGACTGATGAAGTTAGCGCTAGACCTTGGCCAGTCCGACCTATTTCAAATATGCATATTGCAATGGTGTTGTAGCCATATCGACCCCTGGACACTGGAGATACAAAGGCAGATAAGGAAAAACGTTTCTTTGGACTAGCTTCTGTTGGCGAAATAGACAAGCTTTTGAGGTGCAAAGAGCTCTTCTTCAGTACTACAGAGTAACTTTTTACTGTATATAAACTATATTTGGGCAAATTCAGGGGACTTACACAGCTGCTTACATGAGCTGTGCATTTATCCATTGCGTCCATGTAGCACAAATTTCAAAAAAGAGTCTTAAAAACCAAATATATGCCAACCAAATAATAAGAGTTTGTCTTCTAAGCTCACAGGCTTTTCTCTGCAATAAATGATTAGCTTTTTAAGATTCAGTTGGAAACCATCACAAAAAAAATCCTTCAAATGTGATCCTCAGCTTAACAGAGAAGCATCAAACCTTTTGTCCAGGAGGGACTTTATCCAGTATTTGAATTTCTCCATCCAATGAAGTGATTATAATAATTAATGTCAAATATATTAATTACTAATATTAGTAGTCTAACTATCCAGCCAGCTGTATAAAGTGGGATTTGCTGTTTGAGGCAACTACATTAGAAACAAACAGTTTAAACTGGCACCTTTTCTCCCACATAAACTCTTGAATAGCAAAAGCATCAAAGACAGATTCTACTATGTCATAATCAAATATACTTGATCATTCATGTGAACTTAGCATCACTGTACCTTTGCACATAACCAGTCCATGGATAAATTCACCATTCTCTATTTCATTTCTTCAAACGTGTTCCATATATTTCTATTTTCTATTGAAGGAGGTACCAGTTATAAAGACAGTATGCTATCGTTTTTCATAACCTCCATGCATGTTGAAGCCACTCAGCAAAAGATTCCCTCCCAGGTTTTGAGCAGCTGTTTCTAAGATGTTTAACAAATCATAAGAAGAGCTGGGCTAACACTCTATTTTTCCTGCAAATATGTATTTTTAAAATTTCTAAAAAAAAAATACTTTGTTCTTATATTCAAATTACTTTCATGTTCATTTTCTACCACTATTGTAGCTAATGAGTTTATCGGTGGGACCATTTTCCTAAAACACCAGCATAAAGCAAATATAGAATAATCCTTCAAAGATGTATGCATGTATTTAACTTCACACAGCTTGAATAGTCCTATTTAAGTCCATCGAACAACTAAGACACAAAAGTTGTGTGTGCATATGTCTTTGCAGGATATACAAATTTCTGTATGAGATTATTTCTGACAGAACATGTGTTGCTAGTTCAATTTACTAGCATAATTATGCATGTCATTGCTTATGTAGAAATGATATCACCTATCCTGCTATACTGTATTTTACTTTTCATTGTGTTATGTGGTTCAGCTCATGGAAGAGAATGAATTAAATAGTGGTTTCTGGGGAAAAGAATCTCTCACTGACATTCCAGTCTCTCTATCTGCTTGGACTTGGTGTGAAGTCATAACTTTATATTAGACATCACCTCCCCCACCACCGAGTGTTGTGACAAATTCGGTATTATGACCTCATTAGAGAATCAAGTTAAAGAATACAGTAGAATTCACAGGAGGCATTAATCTAACTCATAATAGTTGATGACTAGCAGGAAAAGAAAAACTTTTAAAAAATACACAAGTCAAATGGATGCATTAGTAATTGAATTGTAAAGTCTTCCATATGCATATGACACTTGAAAGAGCTGGAGAAAAGGGAAAAACATTTCCTACAGTGATAAGTGATAACAGTAGTATGTTAAAGAAGGAGAGTAGCCTTCCAGGAGGTAAGGGCAGAAACAAGAAAGGGAAGGAGAAAGGTGTCTTTGTGATTAAAAAGACTGCAAGAAAACATTGCCAAGCTTTAAGTAAAAATAGGACTATATTAGATTTTCTTTTCTCAGCTTTCTCCCTGTTGCTCCTACTAGAGCAGCTCTCTGTTCGATGTGCTTCTGAATACATGCCTGTTACCCTTAGCACATCCACACTCCATGAAATGAAGCAACCCATGAGAACAAGAATGGATTCCCTTCTATCACACACAGGTTGTCTTGTCATCTCAAGCACTTCTTTAGAGACCTGGTAGCATAACACACACAAGCTTATCGTAAGTCTTATTTGCTCAGAGGTCTTCTCTGTCAGGAGAGTTTGGGACCAAGTTGCTGTACAGTGTCTAGATACTAGTTAAATACGAAGGTACAGTGACAATATTAGTCTCTCGGATATGTGTCAGAACATCCTTCACCAATACAAACATTTTCCTATAGAATAGTGTACTGATCTCTTTGAAACACATAGCTCCTGACTAAGGCTTGGTAAGTAACAGTTTTTGGTTCGCTGCGCATTCCTGAAAAGAATTATTTCAGGTCAAATGAAATGTGTTGTTTAACCTAAAAGTTTTGTTTCAGTTTCAAGCATTTAGTTGTTTTGATCATTTTATTAAAAATAAAATAAAATAAAATTCTGAAATTAAAAGTTGTTTCAAATTGAAAAATTGAAATGTTCCATTTTGAAAATGTGAAAATAAATTTTTTGATTTATTTTTTTGGAATGCACCCCTCTGCCCCCCCCAAAAAAACCTGCACAATTTGGCAAGAGCTACACAAATATGTGAAACATTTGGGTGTCACAAACTGCATTTTTCACTGAAAAAAATGCGTGAGAAAAAGTTTGCTCAGCTCTACTCAAGACTTTTTCCACATCGCCACAGTACCCCAGGGGAATGTAAGTTATACAGTTTGGTGGCATGGTATGCATCTCTAAAGAAAGTATTCTCTCTCCTCCCTTAACAGCCATTCTCTGTTCCCAAAGACATGGTGCAAACAGAAGCAGCCCATGAACAAATAGAAGGAACTGATTTGCCCCTTATTTGTTCAAAGGTTTTAGTCTGTAGTTGGACCTTACAACACATAGAGTCAACATTCTAACATCAAAATTAGGAAGAGGGATGGGAGGAAATAGTCAAGTAGTTTGAGAGATCTATCCCACGTGCTTCAAATATAAGCATAGAATCTAACTAATCCAGATTCCTTTGGCAATACTTATTTCCCTGGTTTTTATTCACCAGTTAATGGAGTTGGTTAGGGTTACGTATTACACTATTTTTTGGAAACTTTTTATCAATCTACAGTAACATGTACCTAGACATTATTGCAAGGAGCTCTTTATAAAGGTATGCAATAATAAAAACAAATGACAATTGCAGCCACCCCACTCTGGGGTCTTCTTAGTTCAGTTCCTCCTTCTGGTACCCACCATTTGACTCATCAAATTTGGGGAAGAGGAGTGGTACTGTGCAAATATTATCAATAAAGATGGGTGAGTGTGTCAGTTTGCCAGGCTCTTATCTTGATTCACCAACCACCATCTCCACATTCAAATCTCTTCTAAAACTCATTCCACAAAGCCCACAAGTAGTTAATTCATTATATTTCAAAAACCAAACCAAACCAAACAACTCTAAATTATTCCCAGCGCGGCCTGTTCTGTAAGCTCTTCAGGGCAAGGACAATCTTTATATTTGTTCCTTATATAAACTCTGAGCATGCCAAGGTTAAAGAAACAAACAATTGCAGGTTGTTAGAGGAGAATAATTCACTTTACAACAGACATCTGGACCAGTACTAGTGTGTAGAGTACAAATCTGTCACTAACAGCTCACTGGGTTCCATTTAGTTGTGAGTCGAGTTACTGCTGTACTAAGAACAAAGACAGCTGCACAGTGGCAGCGAGTGCATTACAAGGACAAGCTCTTTTACATGTTGTGTCTAAAGTCTGCCCAAGGATTAGTGAAAAACCTAAACAAACCATTGAACTAATAGTACTCCTTTGTTCAGTAACTCAGATGCTCTTTCACTGCTATCCCGCAGGAAAGAGTATTTATTACAGTACAGTGCAGTAAATCATGCAATCTTATTACAAGTAATCATGGTTTAAAGACCAATTTACCATCTCTCTCCTTCAGTTCCTTTGAGAACTTCTTGTACTTTATTTAAGCTACAGCTCATCGGTCAAAGAGAAGGGATGCAGAAATAGCAACACAAGCCTTGACATCTGGTACTATGTGATGAACTATTCCAGACTCACCACTTTCCTATAATGTGTTAGAAGAGTGCACAAAGATTGCATACATATATAAACAATTTTTTTCCAATTTCAATACGTAGAGATTTTGTTTAAAATGTCAATGATTTGACAATGCTGTGTGATGACCAGCTTCTGATGTTCTGCAGTTATCAATAAAGAACAGTTTGCAGCCCACATCCTGAAAGCTTATGCTTTATAAACAACATTTTCAAGTTTGGGTGAGTACAGGAGTTCAACACCGTAGGTGGCAAGTTATATGGGCTCATGGTGCCCATGCTCCAACAATATTCAGGAACCTGGGCCCGGCTCCACCAATCTCTCTGCGCTGCTCGGGGGCTGGCTGTGGAGCTTCCAGTGGCACTCGGCCATACAGGGGCCCCCAGCACCCAGGGCAGCCTGGCTATTCTGCCCTCCTCTCCCAGACACATTCACAACAGCTAGCCAGGAGCTGCTCCAGCGCTGGCCCCGCCTCAAAGCAGCACCGCAGCTGCTCCCCCCTCTCGGCCCCCCCCCCGGTCTTTCCCCATGTGGGCCAAGTACCACGGCCAGGAGCCGCTCCTGCCCCAAACTGTGCGCAGCCGCTCTCACCTACTGGCCCCACCCCTCTCCCATGTGGGCCTGGCTGGTGGACCCCACCCCAAGGGGCTTACAAGGCAGACTTGGCAGGGTGGGGGGAAGGGCAGGACTTGGACCTATTCTGGGCACCACCAAAAATTATACGAACCTGGTGCCCATGCTCAACACCTCTGAAAGTCAGACCACCTTCGATTGAGGTGCCTAAATATAGATTTACAAGGCTAACTAAGCTCCCAAGATGGAAATTTTGCTATTTAGCTTTATTGATCAAACATTATGATATGTACGTTTCAAATATTTAAATACAGTTTCTGTTCCATAGCTTAAAAGAATGCATATACTCTACGGTTTGCAGGCTATCTAGGAAGTGTGTTTGAATGTACACAAATGTTGCTAGATTCATATAGGATTTTTAGACAATACTTTATGCTCATGATGAGATTAACAGGCATGGCTCCATGGTATGTCAAACAAACTGCATTTTTAAAGGTCTCAAAATATTTATATTTAATAAAAATTCATTACAAGGAAGTATTACACTTTTTTTTTAAATCACACACATTATTTCTACATGAGTGATGAAAATAAGGCATACAGATGGGCCAAATGGTGAAGTTTGGAACTGGAGCCAATTTTTCCCAAAGTTAAGGAATACTCAGACCATAGCTCTTATAAAGAGAGTATGTTGTACAGCCTGGATCTGCATTCATTTCTGGATATCAGCTTCCCTAAGTTTGGGGTTCTTTGGATGAGGGATTAAGATTTGGGGCCCATCTATACTTAACACACACTAATTTATTACCCATTTGCCTCTTCGATTCGATACCAATTTCATAGCATATCATTAAAAATAACAAAGTGACAGTTTACATTAAAATATCAAACTGTAACTCTTATATGCACAATTTGTCTCTAATTAACAAGCCTATTTAAAAGAAAATAAAAGATTAACACAAGCAGGTGTTATTTCATGTTTCTGAACCAAAGTTTTCATGATAATGCTATATTATAATCTATATTGCCACAGAGTACAGAAATTTCAGGCATTACACTATAAATGATGTATAATTATTTTCTATCATCGGATTTTTACCCAACTGTTCAAATTGCTTGTTTTAGATATTCAGAATAAAACATGAAACTACAAAGCTTGCTTGATTTCAGGTTCCTTTACAAAAACGAAACTCAGACTATGTGCACTGAGAGAATCGCTAAAGGCCATAAAACTTTAGCATTAGCCTGGGCCTTTTTATGACTTTGTATTAAAACCATGTGAAAAAAATCATGGTGTCATACCACTAATGAAGCCAGGAGAGCCTCAGCAATTTTGACTGAGTTCTTCATTTAGATTCAGAGTTCATTTAATCTGAAATTCAGAGTGAAACTTAGCAAGGGGAGTGGGATTCAAACCTACATGGATGGAAACCAAAAGTTTGTACAAATGCCTTCTAATTTAAAAGACTAAGTTTTGGAAAGTCCTGTGCTGAAACTGCTTTAAAGCTTCCCTAATTTAGAGTCCAGTTATAGATCCAGTGGCTGTAGAATACAAATCAATTCAGTACATCCCTCAAATACATAATACCATATCTGGGACATTGCTTTTCTACATCACATCAGTATCAGAAGCACCATACTGGCATGGACTTGTGCCTTCGTGTTATTGGGGTGTGTAAACGTAAGTCGCTACTGTATTTGAGTAGCTCCTTTAATTCTCTGCTCTTCTCTTTAGAACTACAGCTGTGTAATTCTCTAGAAAGCTAGCAAGGTACTACAAGTGTGTCTCCCATAGCTGATGCCAATTAGCCTGCTGCAAATTGATGTGGATAGCTCTCTTGCCTAAGAGACTGAGCATTTTCACCTTCACAATACGCTCCGCTTTCAGTGGCCTGAGGCTTAGGAACCGGAGATAAATCCTTAATGAAGCGATTCTATTTTGCATTGCAACATGTAATCATCATACTGATGGACTAAAATTTCAAGTATCCTGCAAAATTCCACCTTGTCACTCCTCAAAAGGGCAATGATTCCAAGGAATATCAAATTCCCCCGTTTAACTTTCCATAGTAAGGCTTGACATGAGGCACAGTTTCTAGCTAAACCCATGAAAGTCAAACAAGTCAAGAGCAGCTGAAGCTTGTGCATGTTTTCCATTATTATGTTAATCATATGCATGGTATTATTGCATTTATACATCCATTTTCACAGACAAGACCCCCCACTATCAGCAGCCTGCTTAACAATGTTAACATCATGACAAAAAAAAATGACAAAAGCCAGGAAATTCAACATTAGGACTGACATTTTGCCCTTAACTTGTGCCTTGTGAAGAAAAGCACAAAGATGTGACCTAAGTGTCATTTTCAATTTCCCTGCTTTTGTCAGCTGATGTCATAACCTTCTAAATGGTGTTTTTATCTGCTCATTCTTCTGATTTTTCTTAATGACAATTTTAAGAAACACAGATTTTGTAAAGTGTCACTTGAGTGAACGAGGTGACAATATTCAATGTTGGTTTAAGAGCTGTTAGGGTAGAATAGCTAGGTATCTGCTAATGTCCATTTTATGATGGCTTCCCACCAGATATGGATATTTATGTCTATTAATTTATGGCCAGATTTTGACACCCTAACTCATGCTGAATAGTACCCTGTTCCTCAAGTAGTACCACTGAAATCAATGGCAACAATGTGTAGTCAAGTATTAAAAAGCTGGTAGCTAACAATAACATCTTGACATCCAGATGCCTTAAACCCAGAGAAAACAGATACAAGATTTTACAAATTATACCCTCATTCTAGACCACAGTGGTGAGTGGCTAAAAAGCCCTGCTAAAATTTGTAGTCTTAATTCCTTCTTGAAGCTCACTTAGAGCTCTCGGTGGATTGACAGAGAAAAGAAGATTCAAGAAGTATGCAAAGTGGTACTTTATCCCCTCTTGAAGCCTGTGCTTATGATGTCAGCCATGCCTGAACCTAGCAGGTTAGTGCCCCTACTCCAGCCTCCTTTCTTCTGAAGCACTCTTTTCTTTTTCTGTGTGAAGCTGAACCTGCAGCTCACCCGTTTCTGTGCTGCTCCCCAGCCTAGCATTTCCCCACTGAACTCTCTTCTGTGATGTACAAGGAAGCCAGAGGAAACTCAGAGTGTGATGAGAATTTAGAACTCCCCATCTCCAGTTCAGTGGAGAAGGCAGTGCAACTAGGTCCAGCACAAAAGCCACTGCCCCCCCCATCTACCTTTAAGGAAAAGGGGAAGGAGTGAACACCGGGGGCAAGGGATTGTGGAGCTGGGATGGAAAAACATAGGTTTGAGGAGGATATTGAAAAGCCAAAAGGTGATCAGGCAAAGGGAGAAAGAATATAAATACTCAATTCCACAACAGAGAAGAGCATCTTCAAATACCTCAGAGCTTCCAAACCCTCTTGCACCCTCCTCCACCTCATGTCAGTCATTCCTAACTGCATTCTCTTTTGCTACCAAACACATTTATGATAAATGCCCCCCTCTGAATCTTCTTCTAGCTGCCCAGTCCTTCCAGAGACCCCATGAGAAGACCTTCCGTTCCTGACCTCCTCAGATTCCAAAACCCGTCTGTAAAACATGCTAGCTGCTTAGTGGCAATAGTAAGGAAAGAGCCTCAGTTCTCAATTGTCTAGACACCCTGAGTTATGGGTACTTAACTCCTAAATGCATATTGACATTTCTTTCTTTTACTGTCACTGAAGCCTTATGGAACGCTTTTTAAAGTATTCTCTATAGAAGCAATTCTATTTCCCTAGACTTCACTAAAAATAAAGTTTTACCTAATCACTAGTTAAAAGAAAAAATATATCAGGCTCTTCCGTTCTTAAATATTCACCTGAGATCAGTATTTTTTCCAAATTCCATATAATCAGCAGCGCTACCTCTTTCACTCAGGTGACCACAGTCCAGCTCCTTCCCTAAGCCTTCCTCTTTCACTGTGGACAATCAGAATGGACCAGATTCACTCATATGGGCAGGAAGTAGTACAAAATGCCTGTGGTTATAGCTTCATCAAGAAGGGATTAATCCCAGGGAGATCAGGAATGGATATTTGTGTCATCTGCCCCCTGAAATTCCATTTTAGAATTAAGGGCCAGCCAAGCGCCATGAGAAACAGCAGTAAATGACATGTTTCTATTAACACTTCTTATTCCTTGAATGTTGTTCCCAAATGGTATCCTGTGGACCACTGTTGCACTTGGTAGTGGCCAGAGAGCTGGCTGGTTAGATGGCATTGGCTTTCCTCGTTTTCAACTGTTAAATTGCATTAAATGACAGCAAAAATACATTAAATACTTTCCTAATAGGATGTTCTACATAAGCAATGGCTATAAATACCACAGGGATACCACTCACTCAAGGAAAGGAAAGACGGTCCATGAGACACCTTCTCTTTTAATATGTGGCCCATGTCACAAAAGAGTTTTAAAAAACCCTGTTCCAGCTATACCAGTAACAAAAGCTCATTACATTCTATATTGTATTGTTAATTTTGTAATCATCCATTTTTCATCCTCCCTTTCTCTGTTTATATTGTGGTTCCTCCTTTGCATAGTAACCCACCTCTATTTCCATCCTTTGTTCCATTTTACCTTTCTGATGGCTGACATGATTTAATTTGACAAGACTGACAAAACCCACAGCAGGCCTCATCTTAGTATTAAACAAAAACAAAAAAGAAACAAAAAATCAAGTGAAAAGAAAGAACCTGGAATATTTTAACCACAATATGTTATACGGTGTTTAACCCCTGCAGCCCGTAAAAGATAGCAAGACTGGAAGTAACGAACCTGACATAATCAGTGGGACTAGGCAAATGGATCAGATTGAAATAGGAACTTGGTGTAATGTTGCAAGCTCGTGTAAGCCAAATGAAACTCAAACCTTATGATTTTGGTTTAGAATGTTCATTCTCCCCAGCAATGTGCACAAGATTCCTTCGACTAAAAAGAAAATACACTTTTCAGGAAGTCCCACATGCCCTGGCCCAGTCTCAAAATTAAATCTGAACAGCATTAGCCCTGTGAACTCGAAAGCCTGCTAGTCCCACTATCTCCCCTATTGGCCACTGACTTGAATACATTTGCATTGCAGTGAGCACCATAGCTCATTGGCATTTCTGAAATGGCTCTCGTTGGCAATACTTTTGTTTCTTTAAAAGCAAAATGTAACCAAGTCTGCAGTCAGAAGGCTTCAGAATGTCTGGGGCTCACCAGTACAATGAGTGAATGAATGGAGATATCCAGTGGGAAGCGTAGTATTAATGCCCTTCTAGGGAATATAAAACAAATTTGTTTTGGCTACATTTCTTAAGGATGGATGTATGAAGTCAGAAAAGCCCAGGACTCTTATGTATTCTTACAAGTAGAGGGGAGATCCAGGAAGATGAAATCAACTTCAACTTTTTGGTAGTTGGCCAAATGCAAATTTGAAGTTCTTAGTTTAGTGAGGCAATTTAAGAGCTATGGGGAATAAAGAGAAACACCAATCAGTAGATATAGCTAATAAAATCTCTGCTTATTGTCTCTATAATTCTCTTCTATCCTGAATCTCCAGGAGTTCTGGAAATAATTTTGATTGCAACCTCTATATGAATCCTTTACAGTTCAGAATCCTAGTTCAGAAAGAAGCAAGTGTTGGAAGCTGTCATTCATGTAGTTACAATGAAGGCTGTGCAAAATTTTTTATTATAAAAACTATTTTTCAGAGGTTAACAACGGATTTTTTTTCAGCCCACGTCTGATACTTCAAATATATCTCAGTTCAAGAACAATTTTTCAAATAGATTCTTAAATTTTGATTTTAAAAAAAAATTCTTTTGTACAAGCAGTTGGATTAGATCACCATTGTCATCTGACTGTGCTAAAACCTCTTACATCACCGAATAAAAATATTTTAAAACCAGCTCTATAACTTAAATTGTTTACCAGGTTAAGGTGCTGTTATAAATTTGATAAACTCAACTAGATTTGAGATTAAAACAAAAATTAATAAAGGAAATGCATAGTCATAAGATTGTTTCACTGGTTTTTGGACGGTAAAAATGTAATGGCCTAGATAGTTAAGAAACTGATTCTATGCTCATTTGAAAATCAGTAGCAAAATTCCCAGTGACCTAAAATAGGTCACTAACAGGATTAGCCCTAAATCCAGCAAAGCTCTTAACAACATGCTGAATTTTAAGTATGTGGTAAAGTTCTATCAAATCCCATGGATGGTTTCACTTAAACACGTGGTTAAGTGCTTTGATGACTAAGAGCCTAACTTTGCGCATATCCAGTACCTACTGTTCATGACAAACATTTACTACAATGTGGTCTTCCCAAAATGTCTGAATAACTACTTTCATGGCAGATCCTACTGTACTTTTCAACCGTTATGGTCTTTTGGATCAATATCAACAGTTATCAAAGCTTTTTGAAAGCATACATATTTATTAAAGCTAATCAAAACACTTGGAAAGGTTTTTCATTGAAAAGTAGTCTTTTTATAAACTTTGTTTTGGTGAAAAAGTGTTGACTTTCTCCAAATATTTTATTTTTTGACACATTTAAAAATGGTTATTAGCATTTTTCATTTACTGAAATTACCTTAAAAAGAGTTGGCTAACCAGTTCAATAATGATTTGACATTTTCAATAAAAAGTTAAAAACTACAAAAAAATGGGTCTGTTTCAAATACTGCATAAAAGAAACTGATTTTCCCCCCCAATATTTAATTTAATTTTTTTGCGAAGCTATAGTATTCACCTAATAGACCCTCACTGTTGTGAAGGAAAAATTATGATTTTATATCAATCTGTTTTGAAATTCTTCCAACTACAGCACATTATCTATGTCAAATGGAAAGTCAATAAACTTAAATTCATATTAAATTGGAAATGAGTAGATTACAACTGCTCCTCTTATCTTTATTCTCTTTTGAAGAAGTGTCTTTCCTCATAACTCACATCTCAGAATGCAATCTTTAATCTGTTTGGTTTGAATAATACAGGAGGCAGCAAACAATGGATAGCTGCTATAATACCTGGACAGAGTGGAGCGGGTTAAAGAGACCATTTCAGGTGTTGCTCTGAAGTCTGCTGATATGTAAGTGTAAGTGACACCCTTTAACATTATATGAATACACTGGGCAGGGTTTTATTTTTTCCAGTTTAATATATTAGTCTCCAACTTGCTGAATTTCAAATTGCTCACATTTTACAGGAATCATGCCAGAGTATTACAGACTAAATTGGTTCTGGAGGGGAACATAAGATGTTAAAAATAAGATTACATTTATTTTTTAAACATCTTGTTTATATGTATATATGCATGCATGACGAAGTGTGGGTATTCTGTTATTTAACTGTATGATTTTATGCCTACTGAACATTAAGACACTCATAAAAATTAGATGCCTGTTTCCCTCGTTTCTGTGGTGAATGAAATTTCAATAACCATGGTCTTTGACCCCTTTCTTTCCTGGACTGTACATTCATGCTAACCACTTTCAATGATAGCTTTCTACCTTATTTTTTGCATTGTCTTACTATATAATCCTCTTATCTGCATGCATCTTTACACCCTTTCTTGCATCATTCTACCTCTTAACCTCCTTATTATGGTATCTTTCCCTTTTCCTATGTCTCTGCTGCATGGTACCCATTAAATACCCTTAAACCTTCTCTCTTCTGTATCAGCATTTACACACACCTGCTTTGATGCAGTTACACATCCCCACCCATTCAAAAGATGCAAGGGGAAGCACAGTCTACAGGGAATTGAAGGAAGACTTCTTGAGATGCCAAGAAAACTTTTGAAACGAACAGCTCACTCTGGGCATGATTCTCCCCTCACTTGCCCTATTACATTGCCATAGATGTCAGTGGAATCGCAGTTGATTACACACACGCAGTTGGCATAACAGAGCGGTTCTCTCTTTGCAGAGTGTGTCTCAGAGTATGTCTTCACCGCAAAAAAAAAAAAAAGGTTCCCCTTAACTCAGGTTAACTAAACTGTGGATATGTCTACACTGCAATGTAAACCCAGGCTCTGTGGGAAGTAAGTCCCCAGGCTCAGTGTATCTGTAAGTCAGGCTTGAGCAGCCCATTGCATGTTCGCCCTAAGTTTAGAATTTCTGAGCCCATGTCTCACACCCACACTCCGGGGATCACATTGCATTATACACCCCCAAGTCAAACCAGAGTATTCCTGGCTTCCTAGGGCCCTCCCCAGCTGTGGCCACTTTAGCTATTTGTTTATGGCATCCTGTGGAAGAACTTGACCCTCCAGCCCATGACACTTTAGAGAAAGTTGTTGCAGCCTGCTGACACATCCTGCCGAGCCATCTTCTGGGGCTGCATGCTCCTGACAATTGGCCAGCAACATGAAGGAGTCACCATTTGAAGACCTTGCCCTGAACTCTCCCCACTGTTATTTTAGGTGACCTTATGTCTTCCCGTTTGCCTCAGCTTATGAGCCTGTATCATGATCTGAGAGATCCTGGCGAAAGAAGGTCTAATTACATTCTCAGGAGGAGTACAATAGTGGAGGAATGGACATTTGCCAGTTTGAAATGGCACCAGCACCGTTAATAGAACCAGTGTCACCAATGCTGGCTACATGACCGAGGCTTGCTTTGCTCGTCACAATCCTTGTGAATCCAAAGGTGAGCCATTTGCCCCCACATGGACCTGTGACAATGGATTGTTGAACCGGTACACTCAGACAGAAAGTGCACCCATCACAGATGGAGCAGGATGCACATGGGCAGCAGAAATCAGGGATGCTTTATGCACTCTCATAATGGACTTGCATGGCCCAATAGGGAAAGGGAGAATAGAATGTTTATGAATGTATTTGAATAGCCTTGTTACCATAAATGAAGTACTCTGGCTGTACGCTACAATGGTCCAAGGGCCCGAGTCTAGAGGGCTTATTAGCCTGAGTCAGACAGATTTGTATTTAGACAGAAAGGTGATTGGGTTCAAGTCTGAGTCTAAGCCAGAGCTTACATTGCAATGTAGACAGACCCTGTATTAGCTAACATGGATTAAAAGAGCAGTGAAGCCATGACAATTCTGTTTTTACCTCGAGTTATGGACTCTAAGTAATCCTAGGGTAGATCTTTAAACATCAAATAGGATGAAATAATTTCTTTTCACTAGGAATTTCTTTAGCCAAGATGATAGATAACCCAGCTATACCATTTACAAGCACACTGTTTGTTTGATATAATTATCTACTTAAGATATATAACTAATCAATTTACAGACTGACATCTTAACAGAATTTCACATCTGTGGTTTGATTTACAATTTACATTAGAACCCTGATAAGTGTCGCACTAATTCAATACCCATACTTTTCTTTGAAATGCATTGTATTTTAGGGTTAGGCCTAGGGAATGCAAATTCAATACACAGAGATTAAGGACTATTATATAATAATGACCCTTGCCCCATGCTACACAAGCTTACTGTGAATCAGCGAGGCTTCCAGAACGAATTAATTTTGGCTGAATAGAACAGACAAATCCACAGTTATTGATAAAGAAAGAAAATAAGGCCCCATTCAAACCTAGGTGAGATATCTAATCTGTTTCATTCTATATAGTTAATTTGCCTCTTCTTTTTACTGAAGAATATTTTTCCTGCCCTGGATATTTTATTACTACATTTGTACTAGTATTTTATCCCCATTGTGTGTGCGCACATCTCCCCCGTCTTTTTTCTTTCCTTTTGTAATCTCTCTCTCTCTCTCTCTCTCACATACATACACACTTTTTATAATTTTATCCATTTTCATTATTTTATGCAATCATTTTCCCCTGCACATAAAAGCTGCATAAAAGTGTTTGTGTAGAAAGAAAAAGAGTTTTGTATTTGCCTATTTGATACAAAATGTGATTTGATACAGAGGAAGATTTCACCTTTTCTGCCAGCAGCCAATGCAGTTTTTCTAATGAAAAGGATAAATTCAGCCTTTTGGTCTAAACCTGAACTTGCTGGAATAAATGCTTTTTCATTGAGAAGCTTCACCATCAGTGCAAGGCAAACAGCTTAATGCAATGGAAAGACAGGGTTTTTCCTGTAACAAAATTTGACATTTTAATGAAAAAGTCAAGGCAAGATCACAGAGGAAGGATGATCTCATGACTAAGGCACTGGACGTGGACTCCAGAGTAGTGAGCTCAGTCCCCAGTCTTGTCACAAGGTTCCTTTATGATCTTGGGCAAGTCATTTGATAACAGATCCTCAAGTGGGATGAATGGTCATAACTCCATTGACTTTAAACTTGTGGAGTTATGACAATTTACACCAGCCAAGGATCTGCTGCTTCATCTCTGTTGGTGAAATCTTGACCCCATTGTAGTCAATGGCCAAATCTCCATAAATGTCTATGTGGCGAGGATTGTATCCTACAGGTTTCAGCCCCCTGTCTGTATAATAGACACTTCCTTTCTCTTGGCCTTTGTCCTTCTTGTCTATTTAGATTATAAACTCTTCGGATGTATTTGTGCCGAGCCAACTGCTTCAATACGAAATGCAGCATCAGATTGCAAAGCATGTCACACTACAGAGGAGACAGGTTGGAATAGACTCTCAGCTCAGTTATGCTCACCAAGCTCATGGAGATAACAATTGCTACCTCTTGCCCTTATCGCGGGGGGGAGGAAACAACTCGGGGGGGAAAAAACACTAAAATCAAACAGTCCATTAAAAGGACACAGTTAAACAAATCATGTTAAGATTTGTTAAGAGAGTTAAACAAATCATGAGCTTGTCTACACAAGGCTTTATTCCAAAAGAGCTACTCCTGATTAACTCTGGATGTTCTAATTCCAGAATTAGAGTGCGTTGTTCCAAATTAGCTTACTCTGTTTAGAAAGTGGAAGGGATTTGGTACAAGCCACTTCTATTCTAAAATGTAAGCATCCACACATGGAGTTAATCAGTAAAGGTTAATCCACTTTAAACTCTCACTATCTTCTTCCAGAGTAATTTTCATATCTAGATAATGTGTAAGCATCATAACACTCCTCTCGGGAAGGTATTATCCCCATTTTATGGATTAGGAAAATGAGACAGGAGACCGTTTAATGCTGGGTCTACCCTTGAAAGTTGTCTTTGCATAGCTATTTTAGTAAGGGGTGTGAAAAAAAAATATACCTAATGACATACCCCTCTCTCAGCATACCTCCATCTATGCTGGGGGCTATGTTCAGGGAGATGGTGTTTCTACATCAACAGAAAAACCCTTTCTGTTGCTGTAGGCTGCATCTACACTCTGAAGCTATGCTGGTCTAGTCCAGTGGTTCTCAAAGTTGGAGGCAGGCCCCCCAGGGGGGCGTGAGATGCATCATGGGGTGAGGGGGAGCACGGAGCAGGGGATAGAGCCGGTCCGGCTCCACGCTCACTGGAGATGGAAGCAGCCGCCGCCCACCTCCTGCAGCAGCAGCAGCCCCCTGTCGTTGCCGGGCATGCTCCCCGCGCTGTTGCTGCCCTTGCTCTGTTGCTACAGCTGCTGCCCCTGCCCCCCGCTTCCTGTGCTGTGGGCCCTGTCTTTTTCCTGAAAGGGAGGAGTTCGGGGGGCACGATTGTTAGGGCCTACAGCACAGGAAGCACCCCCCTAACAATCGTGCCCCCCCAAAATCCCCTTCAGGAAAATAAACAGGCCCTACAGCATGGGACGTGCCCCCGTTATTTCCTGACTGGGCCCCCCCCTTTCAGAAGGGAGAAGGGAGGCACGATTCAGGGAAGGGGGACGGTGCGATGGTTAGACAAAAGTCCACGGAGGGACTCCATTTAAGAAGTTTGAGAACCACTGGTCTAGACACACGTTAAATGACTTGTTCAAGTTCTATCAGGAAGTCTGTCACAGAGCCAGGAACAGATCCGAGGAACAGGTCCGAGCCCCAATCCTGTGATTTACCCACAAAACCATCTTTCCTCCCCGTTGAATAACACCAATACAAATGCACAAGTAAAGCAGCCATCAACCATTAACTTTCATTTTATTAAAGATATAAACAGTGTCATAGCCGTGTTGGTGCAAGGATATTAGAGACAAGGTGAGTGAGGTAAGATGAGTGACCAGACCTGAAGAACTCTGTGTAGCTTGAAAGCTTGTCTCTCTCACCACCAAAAGTTGGTCCTATAAAAGATATTTCCTCACCCACCTTGTCATTTTATTAAAGAAGAATTAATTGAAGAATTTTCACTCTCCCACATCTGCCATAAAAGCATGGAACAAAATCACCACAGGACGTTTTTACACAAGGATGTGTATTTTAGATCTTACCTCTCTACCAGCCTGCCCCTGTGTGCTTGAATAAAGGATTCATCCCCAGGAAGGGCAGATGGTACTGGCGCTGCTTGCCATCTCTCAGTATGCCTGCTGGGCCAGCCCAGTTTAAAAAGGAGCCTAGAGCTCTAGAAGGGAGGCGCCAAATCAGTGAATGAGCTTGTCTGCTGCACCACTGTTTGATCTGTTCTGCCTTCCCTTGAGGTCAGGCTGGTGTAGGACTGTTAGTGCATATCCTCTGGACTGAGCTTGGCCCTGTACATTTAATGTTGCTCCACAAGACAATCAACTTGTAAGTATTATTTCTAAATTAGGAAAAACACTTCACCTTAGACAAAGACCTTTTTAAATCAGTTCTTCTTTCAAAAACTTACTTAAAATTACACAACTTTACCAAAAAAATTCCCAGCTCAGTAGTTCTGAATCCCAGTAAAGGTAAAATCTTAGTTTTCACCTGTTAGTCGCTCTCGACAGCTCCTTCCTGATTTTAACTTTTTCTACATATTCTATTTTGTATGATTATATTGAAACAAATTGTAATGTGTACATAGCTAAAAACACCTTGGCGTCTCTCTCATATATTATGAAACTCCAACAGAGTTCATCAAAGCCCGATACACACACAGAGATAATGTCCACCAAATGGCAAAACAGAGGACAAGTTAACACAGTAATTCAGTTCCTTCAGAGAGAAGAGAAAAGGGCAATATGCTAAAAGCTAAATTACATACTATATTCAGTAGATTTAGCCAGGCATCTTTTAAAAAAGTAGAAATATATTATTATTAATTTGAATGAAAGCAAACAATTCTGACTAAGCAGTAAGACTTGATTGCAAGCCTCTATCCATTATTTGGAAATGCATGAAATCAGCCTGGTCCTATTCCCTTTGACCCGAGTGGCAATTCTCCCATTCACAAGAAGTAGGATCTGGCCCAATCATAACACATAGACATGTAGCTGTCATGTGGCATGCGACTCTGGGTGTCATGTCGCAGGCCAGATAGGTCTTAAATCTTTCACCCAATGTTCATGAAAAAAAAATAGACATCCAGCCATATGAATAATCCAGATCTGGGGGAAATGGGGAGTTGTCTTAAGTTTGTGAGAGCTTCTAGGCAGCATCAGATTCAGTCAGGTCGATTAGTCTCTTGCGTGCTGCTGAAGAGAGATCAACAACTTCCCATCTACTTCTTCACGTCAGGAGCTGCCCTCCGATGCCATGGAATCAGCACGCTATAGTTACTGCGGTGGCTGATGTCCACACTGCCCTTCTTGGATTGATGGAGCACTTCTGCCAACCTAAAGGGCAGTGTGGGGAGCTGAGAGACCCATCTCTCAGCTCCTTGCCAGAAACTCACAGCTCCCGGGCTCCCTGTGGGTTGCCCCCACTCCCCAACTCACCAGTCCCCACCCACATCCCGCCCCAGAGCTGGGAGCTGGGCAGCAGCTCCCCATGTCCCGCTCAATCCAGGTGTGCAACCAGGAAAAGGGCAGCAGCTACCTACATCCAGCAGAGGCAGGCTGCAGCTGCCCGCATCCTATCCAGTCCCGGTGTGCCTGACAGCCCCTCCACTGCTCACCCTAGCTCTGCCGACAAAAGCTCTACATCTCCCATAGAGGTGGTTTTATTTTGTCAAAAAACCAGGGCAGTTTTGCCAACCGGGTGGGGGGGGGACAAGAGCAGGAAGAGGTGTGTGTGACTGTAGTATCTACACCAGCACTGTTTTATCGATCAAAGCTGACTTTCGTTGACAAAACTCTCTAGTGTAGACCAAGCCAGAGGCTCTTCCACCCACATTCCATCTAACATCTCCACAAGACACTCATTCTCCCTTTATTTCAACTGCTGTTTTACCAGCAGGGAACCAAGCAAGAAGCCAACTGCTATTAGAGCAAGATAGGGCAAAGAATAAATATGAAACTAAACTAAGCTACCCGTGGAAACTAAACTTCAACTGTTCGGTTCCCACACTGCGAAAAGGAAACAACTGAGTCAAAGAACCCCTCCCTCCCATGGTCACAAACAACTGAACGACTCAAAGATTATTTGTGCTCTGGAGCTCCCATGAGGACACGCATCACACTAGCAATGACACAAGCGCTTTGAGTGCAGATCATATACAAAGATAGCCCAGCTCCTGGGAAGCAGAAGGTGGGGGAAGGAGGGGGTAGGAGACTGAACCCAAAAAGGGATAATTTGCTATGGATTCACATGAGGCTGAAAAGCTATTGCAATTCAAGGGCACAGGTGTCCCAGTCAACCTAGATCCCAGCTCTCAAGGAGATCCAGCATCCATGTTAAATGGCAGGGCATGACAACCTTACAAAAGCATGACCCAGGTGTCCCAGTGAACCAGTACCCAGGCTGGTTTCTCATTATGGTGAAAACAAACTAAACCGAGTGTTCCAAACTTAGTTTTATAGCCAGTTAAATCCCGACATGGTCCCCATGGTCATCCGGAATGAACACATTTGAGTAATAACAAATCAACATAAACGCAGCAATTGTGCCATAGTGGCTCATTTATAAAGATACAGCGAATGAGTCCAAGTTGTCAGGTGAAGATGTCACTTTGATCTTGTCTAGTTTTTGACAGAGATTGTGTTCCAGGAAACCCACTCCTTAGTGAGAGATGTCCTTTATGATCTTTCTTTCTTCAGGCCATACTTGAAAGTCTCTCTCATTACTTTATATGGAGATTTTGAAAATCATTTTTTGTGTGGCTAGTGTAGGAGACATCTTATCACATACCTTAGGAGTCAAGACCTCTCAGTGTGTAAATAGGTTGCTCCCCATGGTTGAATTTCAAAGTTTAGAGAATTAATTTGTTTAAAAAGACCAGCTATCCTTAGCCTTTAACACATTAAGAAATCCAGTTAACCTCTGGCTTTGTCAGTAGTTGATTTCTTAATACTTTGATCTGGTTCCTCCAAGCATGCTACAGATTCTGGGCAGGTTTCTGGTCCCATGGCATTTCTCTAGCAGTACAAAAGGGGCTGGACAGCTAAGGATGTCCCCAGTTTGCACAGGTCTGGTGCAGTTTCACCCAACCCTTTTCTGAGCCACCCAAACATTTCAGTGAACCTTAACATGTAAAACTTCTTGTGATCTGGGCAGACATGGAGTCTCCCAAGGCTTAGGTTTTGTGGGTTCATTTTATAGTTGTAATGAAGTCTTTGAGGCAACTGATCACATGATAGACCTTCAGGATCCAATGAAACCTTGTGGAGTATCACATGCCCAGAAGCAATGTGTCATCCAATTTGTGATTTGGCGTTTTGGCATAGCATCAGACTGAAGATGAAACTCAGTGGGTAACACCCATATGAAGAGAAAGTAAAGGGGAGGAGGGAATAGTGTCTCATTGTTTCCTTGTACTTCCCCAGTGGCCTGTCTGGCTCCACCTGTTGTCTTGTCTTAGACTGCAAACTCTTTTGGTCAGGGACTACACATCGGTCTATATTTGTACAGGGACTAGCACAGTGTGGTTCTGGTCTAGGACTTGGCCTCTGAGGTTGCTCCAATAATAAAAACATTATGGGCCTGATGCACAGTTGCACTACTCCAGTTTTTATAGGGTATCATTCTGTTGATCCCAAGGGAGCTACCCCAGCAGAAAATTGCAGTAACACAACAGTGAATCAGGGCCTAAGGACTAAAACCAATCCAAAAATACTAAACCATTTTAGCAAATATTTAATTATATCAATTCCACTATATTTATGGTCCATGTGGTAAAAAGCAGAGGCCCTCCTCAACCATGAGTGTCATAGTGAATAGCAAGTAATGAGGACATCCCAATTGACTAATTCTGTACTATCCATGAAGCCCAGTCTGAAAAGGCCTTAAATATATGTATTTCCATTATATATATGTATTCCATTAGTATTGGAGTATGAACATCTAGTCTTCTTCTTACTTGTACCACTAATGTGTTGCTCCTCAGAGCAAAAAACAGATTTCTAGTCAGTCTCAGTGGGTAGCAAGCATAGCATTTATATTTCTACATCACTTACAGATGTTGCTACTGCTTCATGCAGTAATTGCCGGACATAGGATACATTTACAAATAGCTTATACAAAGAGAGAGTTAATAAATGAATAATAATGCACATAGAAAGGCATGTTACGGACATGGCTCCTTGTCCCATTTCTTGCTGGCTCAGTCCCATTCTGCACTCCGGCAGCTACTCATCACAATTCCAGTCTCCTTGTCTAGCCAGTCTGAGTCTCTCCTCTAGATTTGGTCGGAGTCCCAGTCTCACCCCACTCCTTTACTATTCATTTGTCCCTCCCCACAGCAAGTCTCCTTTCCCAGCTAGTCCCAGTTTTCCTTGCTGGTTCCTTGCCTAATCCAACTCTCACCTGCCTCCCAGGCACCGTATCCCTCCCTGCGCACCTCATCCAATCTTAGTCTATCCCCACACCCTCCCTGTCTCCTTGTCCTAGTGACTTTCAGTCTACTTCTTGCCCTCTCCCTTGCTCTGGCTTATCCTCTCTGCAGTAGAGTCAGACAGCTTTCTTCTCCACACTGCACTAGAATCCGCCCGAGGGACGGCAGGGTTGCTGAGAGCACAGGAAAGACAGGCTTTCTGCTCTCACAGTTCCAGTTCCTGGCCCCAACCTGGCCTGGAGCAGCCTTTACAGGCAAAATCCCTGGCTTGGGATATATGCAGTCACTCTGTGAGAATGGTGCATGCACAGTCTAGTCAGCACTAAAAGCGGAGAGATGCTCAAGTATTCAGTGAGCACAGAATCTTTGGTGATTTTAGCTGTTTTGCTCTACCAAGCCTCTACTGAGCATGTGCAAGATTTTTCAAAGAGTTATAACTTGGCCAAATTTGGATATATTTTCATAAGGATGGCAAAAGGCTTGTCCCTGATACAGAAGGACACCCCCTGCCAAGTTTCAAGTTCCTGATCTAAAGTATGGAGGTAATAGTGCATTTCAAAGAAAAGGTCTCAAGTTTGGGTTTTTTTTTTAAAAATGTGGGCAAAATTTATTTTTCCCTAACATTCTCTGAAACAGATGAACCACTTAGACTGAAATTGTGCGCGCGCACGCACGCACGCACGCACTCCTAGCAAGTAAAATGTTATCCCGAATGGTTAAAATTTGACAAGAATTATATGCAGCTGAAAACAGGATCTTATAATGGGACACTAATAAGATCTTAATAAAACCTTAATCATAGATTATAAAGTCAGCAGGGACCACTGACCATCTAGTCGTACCTGTTTAGCACAACCTATAGAATTCCCCTGAATTAATTCCTGTTTCAGAGCATGCTAGTCCCACCCATAATTAGTGCATCAGTAGACTGCGTTGCAGATGGCTATGAAACATATGCAACCTCCTACTCTATAACAGCACATAATTGATCAGCCATTTATTAAAACATGTATTAGCCCTTTATAAACTATTTACAAATATACCTTTAATATGAAGTGGGTCCAAAATGTCAATGCACGATTCTGAGTATGGAGAAGGTGAGATATTCAGCAGCATTAAAAATACATTCCTTGTAATAGCAACAAGGTGGATTTCACTCAGACAGGAAACGCTGGTGAGGGGCCAACCTAGTCACTTGGAAGAAGAGTACAGAAAGTGACCTGTAACTTGACCGTCAGTGAGTGAGTGGTAGAATTAATGTATTGTGTTCTAGACAAAGCATGTTTTCATCAGCTAACTATTTCGTTCAGGTCATTTCCAATAGTAAGTTAAGCCACAAAAGCTATCCTAGAGAGAGACAGTCACTTTCAGTTGCCAATTTGCTAAAATGTATTTTAGGAGAATATTACAGAGCAATGTATTTTTACCACTGCTGGCCACCTCATGCTCCAGAAGTTATGGGTTTGATGCATATCAGTTGATGAAAGTCTATGGACTATGCATGTTGGTCTTCAAGTACGTAATAATAATGATCAATTCAGAGATTAAGATCAGATGAGATTTTCTTTTAAAAAAGGTTTACAGCAGAATATAGTCAGATGCAAGGTGAAATGGCACAATATTTTAGTATTGGCAAGAACGTGATGTAGATGAGCTTCATATCACAGAGCCATCATTACCAATCAAAAAGCTATACAGCATTTGTACCTCTAGCTGACCAGTTTAAATCGAGTTTGTTAGCAGGCCAAAAGCTGTTATCTAAGTGACATACTTTCAGTTCAGTTCCCAGTGGTCAGATGCATCCACATCTCAAAAATCACAATAGCCTGTCTTACTAGAAAGCACAAAGACTATATTAGCATGGAAATTGAACTATCCTCTCCCCTTTAGGGATGATTAATATTGCGCAATGCTGTATAAAAACACAAATGAAGACAAAGTCCATCCACAGAGTTTACAATATTAAAAAAGAGCCATCCTGAAAACAGAGGTGAAAACAGAGGGGCGGTGGTGGGAACTTGAACTGCTATATCTATTCTACAGAGGGAGGACCATCAATCTGCCACTAAATTCAGACGCAATTTAAATATATCAAATAAATGTATAAAGGCATCATATACTATTGCTTGGGAGCTTAAAAACTGGGAATGAGCAAGACAATCTTTAATGTAAAAATGCTGCAACCAGAAGGGAAACTTTTTTTATTCATATGAAGTATTTATTAGATGTTAGGTTTTATAAATTGTTTGGTCCTGCAGCCTTTATTTTAGAAAAAGGCTACTCTCAATGCATTACCAAGAATCCTGTGGAATATTTCACATAAAAGGAAACAGAAAATGTATAAATGTAAACAGGCTAATTGTATGCAGATATAAATTATGCATGTTGGTCTTATGAAAAAGCATCCCTGATTTGCAGGGGTCTTACTCAGCAGCTTTGTGTCTTGTCTAAGGGGATATTTAGAATGGCTGTGATGTGCAGAATTTAAAACAAAACTTTGAATTCTAGAGAATAAAAATATAGCCCAACCGCGATAAGACCGCACTGTGGGGAAAAAGGAGGTTTTTTAAAAATTTTTATTTATGTTGACGGCTTTGCTCATTAGCCAGTTTAACATGTGTGCGCACATCCATGGGCAAGCAGTGCCAAGAAAAAGATTTTGTTCAGTCTGAACGTTTGCAAAGGGATTAGGGTTAATTTGATGTTTCTTCACAGGAATACGTAAAACATTCTCAAAGTCACAAACCTTTCATGGTTGAAGCATTCCTGATTAGTCCCAAACACACACCAGTGGTCTGATTTGCAAAGGTGCTGAGCCAAAACAAGTACTGGTAACTTTGGGGTGATCAGCACCAGTGCGAAGTCAGATTAGTAGGGCCAAATTCTGGAATTAGGTGAAATGGCCCCTAAATAGGCATAACACTATCCACACACACCCCATTCTCACAGAACCAGCCTTCAGAATATTGGTTACTGGAGTGGAGTGGGACTCATGAAATCTAGTGCCACAAAACCTAGCTTCTATGTACCTGGGAAACTCACTGCAATACCCAAAGCCTGAGTTAGGCACCTACAGTTCTGTACAAAAAATGAGAACAGGCAGGCATCTTGGACTGCAATTCATAAGAGCCAGCATGTTAGCTAAGAAGGGAGCCACCTAAATTAGCCACTGTAGGAGGCCAAACTGAAGGATTTGTCTGTCTCTCTAATTCCTAGTTAGTCTCTCTCTCCCCCTCCCTATCTCTCCTCCCCCCCTTCCCTCCCTCCAGGTATTTAGAGCACTCACCTGAGATGCAGAAGACCCAGGATCCAATAACTCTGCTCCTGCTCATTATTTATCCACAGCAGAACAACTTCAAAAGGAGAGATTTAAGTAAAGCTTACATTCCCTGTGCCCCACCTGTAGGCCATAGGACTAGCTTGCCTTTATTATATTCACTGCTTTCTTTTGTATTCCGGCAGTAATGCAACGAACCTACAGGCACGTATTCTGTCAGACATTAGCTTCAGCAAGTTAACATAAAGCTTGAGGCCTATGAACTCTGAACAGATAAATGGCCCAAAGAAAAACCCTCAACTACTGGGAAGCTGAAAATAGAGCGTTTGAGAAGAATTTCTAACCATGCGTCTATGATCCAATCACAAGAGTGTCATGGCAATGAATTGATGTACATAACAGGTACCTGAACTACTTCTGCAGATACCTAACCACAAGAGGGCCATGGTAACAAACTGACGTATATGATAAGTTGAGATAATTGATATACTAACCTATAAGAGAAGAACACGCCAACATTAGTAAGGTGAGAAAATCCAAATAAAGAAAAGGGGAAAATCCCCTACTGAATATGCACCAAACATAATGGCATCAGTGTATCATATTATAAAAGTTATATCCCAGCCTGGGAGCAGTAGGAGAAAGAGATGTAGTCCTTTGGAGGTGCTAGAGTGATGGCCACGAATGATGAAGGGGAAGGTAATAGTGATGAGGAAGACAATGGCTAACATTTCAGGTTATTCTGCAAGGGATGGTGTGCATATATGGATGTACATTCTATAGAATCTCCATCTACCTTACTGAGTTGGGGTGTTTCTGACTGTGCTAAATGTATTATTAAGCTATTTGTAATTATAGAAGAGTTCCTATAGTGCGAGTTTAACTGTGCACATTGGGGTTCTCATCTATATAATAATTTGAACACTGGGCCTGATCTTGGGACAAGAATCTGTAAACCCTCAAAGTGATAAATGGGGATTCTTAAAATAATCAATATTGTCTATCGATCAGGCTACCCACCCACTGTTGGGGTGAACTCTCCTGATGGGACTGATCAAATAGGTGGAGTCTGAGCAAGCCGACCTGATCAGGCCCCTCACATGACGTAGGCAGCCAAACACCTGTCTCCCTTGTTTGCAAATCACTCTGGGGTTTAGATGGGAGATAGGTGTCTGAACACCTAGAGGGAGGCAACAGTGCACATGCTGAGACGCAGGAACCCAGATGCTTACGTTTTTTAAATAAAAGCTTCCTAGGTGCTGAGCAAGTTTAGGTGCCCAGAGACTTTGACATGGAGTTTCATGCCTCACAGTGGTGCTGAAACCAGGACTTAGGTACCTAAAACAGGAACTTACACACCTTGCTCCTTTTGTGCATTCAGTTCTTAGCCCCTATGCCTCAGTTTGTCAGTTTCCCATCTATTATGGAGGGATAAGTTCTCTCTCACAGGAATGTTGTAAGGATAAATTCATTTGTATCCTGAAGCACTTGGACACCGGCGTGCCGGGGACCACATAAGAAAGCGACAAACTCAGTAAATGTCAACGTAGAAAGCTTAAAATTCATAGTACACAAGCGATTGTGCCAAGGGTAGAAGCTTAGTAACAGAACAAATATGTAGGCTTGGATTATGGCGACAGCTAGCTCTAGTACTGTTAGTGAGAATTACAAAATCTGATCATGGCTCCCTAGGAACTTGCTGTTGAAAACTGCTTATTAGAGGTTCTGAATATTAATGAGCAAAATTTTTTGACCAAATGTTTTTGCCAAAAAAATAAAATAAAAAAATGCAGATTCTGCTCTACCAAAACAACATCTCACATGTTTATACTAATTTTGCCAAACTGTTTGAAATTGAAAAAAACCCCTAAGAAGTCCCCCCAACACGGAAATGTTTAGTTTCAACATTTTTAAACAGAACATTTTGATTCAAAACAACTTTGTTTTGAAATTTCCTTCAACTGTATTTAAACATTGAAAAGCACAAAGTTGAAACAAACCTGTTTCCTTTTAACCCAAAATGATTTTCTTTTGATGTCTTGTAACTGCCAGTGACCATGGGGAAAAAAAGCAATTGTTTGCAAGATTCGTGTGCTCAATCAGCATCTTTCCACTCTTCATGACTGCCGCACTCCAGGAATTGCCTCAGTCACTTTTGGCCTTTTCCACATAACTCCAAGATCCCCAGAAAAGCAAGGGTTTGGGGTGGTATGTGGTGCTGCACTGTAAGTCCCAGGAAAATTACTACCAGGGATCGAATAGCTAAAGCCAGAAGAGCTAGAGAGTAAATCCAATTATTTTAGGGACTTTTATATTGAATCTGTATGTTTCCATTGTGCCCATCCAGCATTCTGGATGTTGCATAAAGATTAAAACTAAAAACTGAATTAAATAAGAGATCCCATGATCACTACGTTATGAAATCGTGAACTCACTCATCCCACTTCCAGAGGATTACAAGGCAAAGAACTCAGTGAAGAAAGAGTTCCTTGTTCTTACTGTTGGAAAGGAAACCAGAGGACTCTCTCCCTTGTGTGCTTTGGAGCTTGATTCCATGGTAGGGCTCTCTAACGGGGCTCACAAGGCTTGTTTGTGCACTAACTGGTAGTATGACAGTATCATTCATCTGTCTATTGCCTGGATTATCTAGCTAAACCCCGCCTCCCAAAAAGGGGGTGTTTAAATAGAATAGGCTGCATCCCCTACTCCTCCCATAAGAACCAGCACTAATCAAGACGTACATCAGCGTGGCACTCCAGCGGGAGCTGAGGAGTCTTTTCTTCAACTTCTGTACATCTTATTCTGACAGCAAAGGCCAGTTCCCCAGTCTATGCCCCATCAAAAAGGGAACTCACAGTGAACAATATGTTATATTTTGGTGAGAGGACAGAGTATAAGACACAAAATGAAGCTCATATGGAAATGAACAAACCTCTGACCTGTTATAATATATCATTATCCACACACAACATACCTCAGTCTGAACAGCACCTGCCCCAATAGAGCCTGATGCTGGTTGAAACTTTAAAGCACATCCACCATATAAATATGAAATAAGTGATATCAGGAGTATGTTTTCTTTGTGGAGAAGATCCAACTGGCAGTGCAAGGACCTCTAGGCAAATTTTGAATGTAGCCAAAGAAATTGTTTTGAAAAAAAAGGCATAAAATAAGTAAATAGCACATTACCAAGAATAGCAATCTAAACGCATCACAGGTGATGCGGCAATAAAACAGCAATTTCCATCACTCTGTGGCAGTACCCAGTTTGGTTAGAGAGAGGAGCTATTGTATCTAGATATTTTAGCTATGCTGACATACAATGGTGCCATTTCAGAAGGGGTGGGGTGGGGAAGGCTATTTCTGACTCACTGTCTACTACTACTTCTGCTATATTGTGTGATAGGGCAAGAGGCACAGCTTGCATATTCACCTGCCATGATGAATTACATCAATTTCAGTCCCCCAAGATGGAACTACTGGTGCAGAGAGTTACTAAATACTACCAGTTGCTTTATCACACTACAGTCATAAGACAAAAAGCATACCGTACAAGAGAAACAATCTATTCAATCACTATCCTGGGATATGCAGGTCACAAATAGAAGAGGGAGAGTGGGATTTTAATTCGATAGAACATTATAAATATTCTTCCATCTTCACGCCTTCTTTTCTAATTAGATGTATTTTATCCGTTCAAATTAAATCTTCATTTAACCATAGAAATTGCCATACTGGACCAGGTCTGTTATCCATCTAATCCAATACCCTATCCCCAGAAATGGCAGTACTATCTGTTGCAGAAGAAGGTGCAAGAAATCCTCGCAGTTGGCAGCTATGCTTGAATAACCAGCCATCATGGGAAGTTTCTTCCTAAACCTCATTTTTCAATTCCTTCTAAACTTTTCAGATCCTAGTGCAGCCTCCTCTCTTGGTGCCTGGGCTTTCATATGAAGCTTTTTCTTGGTTGGCCTATCTCCTATTCTGCCCACACTTGTGGATGGGTCTGGGAGCGAGCAGAAGCTCAGAAAGACCAGAATGGGCAGTGTACACAGAAGTACAGCTGACTGCTCCTCTTCCTAACTATAAGCAATGAGAACCTCAGCTGGTTTCCATCCATAATCTGCTCTATTGGCAATTCAATAGATCAGTTTTTCACTTTTTATCTGGCACAAAATTTCTCATTCTGCTCTTTGGGGACTTTTACACACACTACAGTACATACCTAGAAGTGATTTATGTGCAACACAACTGAGTGAAACTATGTCCTGCCTATCAGTTTCCTGTACATTTCATGGCAGAGTGCATGTGGGCATTCATGAAATAAAAACAGCAGTCACATATTGGATGGACCATAAATTGTTATGGAATTAAAACTCTGGGGGTTGTTTAAATATTTCAGTAATCATCTTGTCAGGCAAAGCCCCAAATTCTACTAAGATTAAGCTGACATTCATTACAAATGGCACAATAGAAGGTTATTTAATCTGGATCACACCGGATTGGAAAACTGGCAGTAGAATGACAAAATTGTCTCAAATTGGAAACATTTGGCACAAAAGGAGCCAGACAAGAAAAACAGAACACAAAAGTGTGTTTAGTACACATGTACAGAAAAGCTTGCGTGCATATTATAATTTAAATAAAACATGTATACAAATTAGAAAGTGTACACAAACACACACACACACACACACACACACGGGATTTTCAGACACATTCAGCATTGCTCTAACTCTGCTCCTGTTAAAAAGCCAGTGAGGGTTATGATATTGACTTCAGTGGGGGGGGGGAGAAGAGCTAAGCCAATGCTGAGTGCGTTTGAAAATCTGACAGGTGTATGCATGTACACACGCACAAAGTGTGCTCTAGGTTCTTTTTTTCTTTTTTTTTTTTTTGTAACAAACTTGCTTTTTGGATGGCACATTTTTAATCATTATACATTTAAGTAGTGCAAGAAACGTATCCTCTCCTGATGACTTCACTCATAAATCCTCTGTGTCTTACCCAACTATTCAGAAATTATGTATACAATGTTAGTATATTTCCCCTACATTCAAAAAACAAATCTGACAACAGCCAGATGTACATTAATATCCTTCAACCCCAGGAAATAAAAAAATAGAGACTCATTTCTCTGAGTCACTGTTTTTTCTTTTCTTTTTTAAAAACTAAGTTACTGAACTTATTAAACTTATCAAATAGTTTACCTGACTGATCATTCAACCATTGAATACAGGGCTTTTTACACATAAGGCTGAAAAATTATCACCGATCACTAGATATCCAGGTTTGGCTTCCACCTTTTGTTTTACAATTATTGGGAAGTGCAGTAGTCACTCAATATCACAGAACTAAGTTCATTTGAGAAGACATGCTATATAAAAAGTAAAATATGAATTGTGCTGTAATCAGATGGGCATATTTATATGGGTTTCAAAACTCACCTACAGTATCTGTTGTTTCTGCAAACTAGCAGGTACTGAAGATAATTTAGGGTTTAGAATACCAGCGCTGAGCACAGTCAGCGTGGATCAAATGCACATTACCAAATTGAAAGCATTTTATTTATGCATTATGTCAGAGCATGAATCAGGGGTGTTGATTCAAATACAAGAATACAAAAGTATTTGAATATCTAAATACAACTATATCCGTATATAATAACATATCAGACAAAAGTATAGTAGAGCAAACTATCACATTTTGACGTACATTTGCTGATTTCAAGGCAGCTCTCCCAACCAGGTTTGTATGGCAGATTACTGCCAATTCATCTATTCCCATATGAATAAACTGGTTGGCAGAGAGGGGCAGATTATCACTAATGGCTCTATTATGGAGAGAAGCTGCAGCCATTAGCTATTTTACATCTGGACAAAGGAGAATTTAATTGATGGCCCATCGCCCAGACGACAGAGAGAGATGATGGTTTCACCTTAATGCCAAACATTAAAAATTCACATGGTTGTGTAGGAAGGGGAGTGTTCATCCAGTTTGATTCTGAATAGGGGTATTTTGAAATATGACATGAACAGAGAAGTCGGGTAATAGGAGCTGCCTGCCCTAGAAAGTGTGAGCCCACAGAGACACAATCATAACTTAAAGTTCTTAAAAAGGAAGATTCCTAGTTTTGTTATTTTCATTAACTGCCTCTTCACTCCTGAAAAGCAGAGAGAAAAAAAGTTGCATACTGAACACACAAGATATCTTGGGATGTTTATATTCACACATGAGGGGGGGAAAAATGGAACTTGAAGACACTTATCACAGAAGAGTTATTTTTCATCCACATTTATACATACGGTTCTCTCATTTTACACATACCACTACATATTTACTCCCCCACCTTAAAAAGAAAAAAGCCTCCTTGCTGTATTAAATCTAAACCCCAGAGTTTAAATCTCCTTGCAATACCAATTTGACTTTCTTGCATGCTTACTTTTAGAATACCAGGCTGGTTTAACAATATGTTTTATACACTACAGTATATGCATGATACTCATTTCGCCCACCAGTGAAATGCAGCACCTATTTAACAGCCCATAAAACACCATGGTAAAACATGAAGTTACAGGGAGTCTTGAGATAGATACTCAGTGGAATGTGCTCAAATTAGAACTTGACTAGGACAGTGAGATTAGTAGCAGATCCTGCCTTCTCACTAGCCTGTCCTTGGACTTCTCCAGCTATGTAAAGATTGCCTTCCCAGGGTCAGTTTGCAAGACCTTGTAAGATCCTTGATAGAGCTGCAGATAGTTTTACATTGATCAGCAATGTGAGGGACGTCAGTTTATCTTGTCTATATTTTATACTAAGTAAAAGGGACTGTGAGCCCTCTCTCTTTATAGTTAACTAGAGTCAGATTGACACCCCCCACCAGCTTTGTCAACATGCAGAAACATGGCTGCTAGGCTAGAACAAAGAACAGAGAGCCTTTTGAGTGAGGGATGCTGATCTGGAAATAAGATCTGAAGAGGGGCTGGAGGATACCCCAAGTTGTAACAATTTTACAAGAAAATCAGGAAGTAAAAATGTTTGCCCATACTGCTGAATACATTCCTGAATGGATTTTGGAAACATATGGGGGGCATATAAGACACTGAAATATCCTTGATTGATGATACAGCTGAGGAAATACTGAGTGAAAAGTATTGGGTAGGGGAGACAGCTCAAAGTGACTTAAAAGAAGGTATTGTTCAGGGACCTCATGGAGAAGCAAAAGAGTAAGACAAGATGCCTGACACAGGATTCTGCTCCAGTTTGTTTCCCCACCCCCTTTTTCTTTTCCATGACTCTTGGACATGGGCAGTCTTGGTTCTAAAACAGGAGATGCATTCTCCAGGAACAAGATTCGGCACTGTGCCTCCAAGATTTCAAAGCCCAGGGTGAAAGTGGGCTATAGCTGCTTTCAGCTACCTTTGTACTCCCCCAATCCTGGGCTATGCCAAGGGCTAAATTAGCCCCTGGGGTACATTAGACAGTCCCAGGGACCTTTCTAAATTACACCAGCTACCAGGGGCCGCCCAATGGGCCACAGTGTTGCCTAGAAACTCAGTGTTCTGCACTGCAGCCTCACTACCATTGTGTCCCTCCACCACAGCACACCCCTTACATTAGGGCATACAGGTAGGGTAACCACTTTCTCAAAATGCAGGAGCCCTTACCCCCTCCGTGGCCCCAACCTCTGCCCCTTGGCCAGGCCGGAAACTGGAGCCGGGCAGTGAGTCCAGGAACTGTGGGGATCCCCGGGTCCTCTATCTGCCCTGGGCAGGGCCCACGGTGCCCAAGAGCAGTCCCCAGCTCATGCCCCCCAGGGCACATTGCCCAGGGAACATGGAGGGCTGGGAC
This sequence comes from Mesoclemmys tuberculata, assembly GCA_007922155.1. Lineage (NCBI taxonomy): Eukaryota > Metazoa > Chordata > Testudines > Chelidae > Mesoclemmys > Mesoclemmys tuberculata. Next base: position 23,183,672 of record ML675604.1, on the reverse strand, counting down.
TCAGGGCCCCCTACTGCGGCCCAAGTTCCCTGCGTGGCTTTCACTACTGCCCAGCTCTGGCTTCTGGGACTAGCCAGGAGCGGGGCCTCGTGGAGGTGGGGAGTTAAGGTACACATCAGCTCACCCACCGGGAAGAGGCTCACACCATCTCTGAGCCTTGGGCATGCACAGAGCAGTGCCGCAGGGAATCCAGGACAAAAGGTGTCCCAGAGTCATTTGGGCTGGGACTTGAAATGTATATTTCAGGACTGTCCCGCCCAGTTAGGGATAGGTGGTCACTATACTTGTTGGGGGGGGGTCCTCAGATGTCAGCTGACTTCTTCACTGCCTGTTCCAAGGAATCCTCCCATGGCTAGAACTAGGGCTTTTAGGGCCCTTTTGTATCACTCTGGCCCATTTACTGGATATAAAGCAGTCAGGATCAGAGGGAAAGGGACAGGATCTCACTGTGGACATGAGATTTATGAATGACTTGTTCCCATTCACTAACCAAATATTGCCACAATCTATGTTCACTGTTGTAAAGGCTAAATCTAGACAGGAAATGGATTTACAACCTTTGTTTGAACTTACCTCCGTATTTGTATCTGTGTGTTCGTGTGTGTGAGCGTGCGCACACACAGCATGCAAGAGAGGATCTAGATTCTAGATTGTGACAGTAATGTAAGGGTCACATCCCAGCTATCTGTGTGGAACAGAGACTGAGGCTGGGTGCATGCAGCAGGAGGAAGTGAACTAACTTCCACAAAGAGGAACAGTGGCACAGATCTGCATACTTAAAGAAACTGAAGTGTTGGAGGCTTTTGACATACCAGCTTTGGAGACAAGAAGGCTGGGGAGAACACCAAGTAGTAACTAGGAAACAATGATCACATGGCCTTCCCCCTCACAAAAGTGGACTACTGATCAAAGGCTGAAACTCATCTTAGTGTGGTGAGGAACTCTGAGCCCCAAGGGAGGCCTGGACAGCCAGGAAAGGTACATCTAAACATGGAAGATGATTTTAGGGACAGGGGCTTCATAAGCAGGTCTCATGGGACAGAGATGAAAGCTGGGAATGGTGTTTGTCACCATCTGTTATGCATCTGTGTGATGGTTCCGAAGTGTACCCAGGGTTGTGAGGCACCTCACTGCTACCTACCCTTATCATGATGAAGGCTTGGCTGTGCCTGCTGTTGTTCAGCTCCATGACTCCCACAGCCCTTGGCAATACAAACACGGCCTTCCAGGCCTCACTCTCTGTGCAGGTTAGCAACAGGCACATATCAATCTGTGAGTCCTCAGAGCATCCCTCTTGAGTGCCCAGCCACTGCTCCACTGAACGCTTGCAGAACTCTCAGATATGCTATTCCCAAAGGAGGAGTACACACCAGTTTACTAGTTTTAAGTCAGGATCACCCCTCCACTTAACACAGAGCTCTCAGCTATATTATAGTGAAAACAAGAATAAGTTTATCATCAAAAAACAGAGTTTCAAAATGTTAGAAAGTAAGAATATTGGAAACAAATAGTTTCATATAAAATAAAGTTGTAACATGCTTTCTACAGCCTAAACTTAACTCACAAGACATTTCCTGTCTCCTACAGGATAGTTTACCCCAAGTCCTTTTCCCAGTGTTTTCAACAAAGATGGCTGAGATCCTCCTTTTAATAAGATCAAGCATGTAGTCACAGACTGAAGGATGCCAGAGTCTCTCTCTAAATTCCCAGATTGTAATTTTAACTACATGGAGTAGCCCAACTAAGTCAAAGGTGACTAAGTGTTTGCAGGAGTAGAACCTTAGCATTCATGGAGGAAAATACATTTAAGGAATGTAAGGAGACAACCACAACAGTATTGCATATTCTTGTTCTTTGCACACACTGGAGAAATGGCAAAAGAAGTGAAAACTATGTTGCGGCTTAACTAACCAATATGATTTGATAACAAACCTGATAAACTGTAAGGGTGACACAGCTATTCTTATTTACGATTAGTGTACATTGTGCATAATGATTATTGGAGTTGAATGTCCAAATATGTTTAATGAATTTTAGTGATGTCAATTAGTTATGTTTATCTGCATAAGATATTAATTTTACCATGTGAAAAGTTTGTTTATTGTTCATGGTAAATAAAAACATTGAGCAACATGCATATGTTATGTTAAAATATAACTGTTAAATACAATGTTATGTCCAGTCTCATAAGTGTTACAGATATAGCTTTTATAATGAGAAGTGTTAAATAAAAAATTCAGCATGATAATTAAGTCTATTGCTTATTTTTAGATTAAAAGTTTCATGACCATTTAGTGTTAGCTATGTAACTAATATTCATGGCTTGTATTAGTAAAGTTTATTTAAACAAAAAAGAAGTTTTCATCTTTAGCTGCGATAGATGATAAGTGTGTAGATTCTAGCTAGCACTCCTTACTCAGGCAAACCTCCAGTTGGCTTGAAAAGCAATAAAAAGAAACACTTTCAATGCCACAAGATATTACTCAAGCCAAAAACCTAGTAAGTTTTTAAGATCTATGTGTAATAACATCCAGTTACATTAGCTAAGGCATACAAACCTAAATGCTTCCAGATGTAAGCCATCCTCAGAAGTGTTAGTGGTTCAATTCTTCTAGCACTGCCCAATTCAGGATTTAATGCACCTCCCCAGGAAGCAGCTGGCACTAGATGGACCATTGGTCTGATGCAGAATGGCAATTATGTTCCTTGAGAGTGACAAAAAATGCCCTATCTTGTGCCCTGCTGTAATTCACTTACAGATAAAATAATAAAGGAGACGGTTGGGAGAAGCATGTAGCGGCATAGAAACAATGGTTATGTGTGAAAAATGGTTTCATATCAAGCTTTTGACGTTCTGTAAAAATTCTTTAGATCTAGGCCTTAACTTCTCAGCATGCTGTGAGTCATTCACACATCAGCTTGCCTATGTATTCTAAAAGTGTACTGAAAAGTCTCTGTTCACATAGCGGAATGACATTCCTAATCCATCTGACAATTTCCATGTCTTTCTCAGCACTGCAACTACAAGGGTAGAGTGAAATAAGGGATACATTACATACATTAACAAAGCTTAAGGAACAAAGACATAGACTTAAAAATCAAGGATAGGAAGGAGAGTCACATGACTTGAGTAGTAAGGGATGCAATGCTAGGTTCTGGTATAGGCCATTTTCCTACCTTAATCCACCTGTTGTGTCATGATTGCCTTAGGGCCTGAATGTGAGTGCAGTAGCTGTTTGAAGTGCCTTTCTCTGACCATGTGGGAAATAAGGCAAGCCTGCTATGATGAGACTTGCTTTCAGTGAGGTCAACATCAGCATCCATTGTATGTGGTGGTGTCAAGGAGTCTCCTAGTCCAATCACTACTACAGCTAACAATTAGTGGACACCAGATAGCTCTTCTTGACTAGCCCTTTGCCTGCCATTCATCAAGAGTTGTTTGTAGTATTGTTGCAGTCATATCAGTCCCAGGATATTAGAGAGACAAGGTGGGTGAGGTACAACCTTTACTATTGGTCCAATAAAAGAGACCCACCTTATCTCTCTACTCACAAAACTGAACTCTTGATGGTTTTATAGGTGGTTTAATACTCCTGGATTCACAAGGGCCAGATTTTGGGGGTAGAGGGTGTCATGCTGGCTGGATTGGGGGGGGGGGGGCATTTATTATATTGTTTGACATCAGTATATGAAAATGATAGTAATCCATGTGAGCTATGCCATGTCAGGTACTGTTAGAAAGGCTATAATGTGCTGAATAAGATGATAATGTTTATGTCCATGTGTTATGTGTGTAAGGGAAGTTATGGATATGGTTGATAGATCTTTATTTCAAATTGGGCTGTTTCTAGGCCACTTCTCAGACAAGATGGCTGCAGAATAGTCTGCTTAAGGGCCCATTAGGATATTCACAAGTGCAAGGGGCCCAGGCGGGGAAGCCAGGGATATACCTTATGAGTCACCGGGTTTTGCCGGTTCCTGTGAAATTCTTATGACCTTATGAGTCACCATTTTGGTTCCTGTGAAATTCTACAAGCAGCATGGCAAGGGCCAGGGGACATAAAAGCCAGAGGTATGGGATCCATTTTGTCTTCAGCCCTGTTCAGCTTTCAGCCACCTATCTACCTCTGGATCAATTCATCTACAACTGAACTGAAGTTGTGAAACAATGGACTGAGGCCCATCCAGGTACTGGATGTATACCAGAGGGACTATACAAGCCTGCAAAGTCCACAATTCTTCTAAAAACCTGATGTATATGGACTTTCAAATCATTTGTATGTATCTGATCGCTTTAATCCTTTAACATTTCTCTTATTGTTTGTACCCTTCTTTTTACAATAAACCTTTAGTTTTAGTTACTGAAGGATTGGCTGGCAGCGTGGTATTTTGGGTAAGATCCAAACTTATATTGATCTCGTACTGTGGCTGGCTCTTTGGGGTCAGAGGGAACCTTTGTGGTAAAGAGCATAGAGATTAAATAACAGGTCCCTTTTCTAGGCCTAGTACCTGATCAGGAGCCAGAGACTGAAATGCAGGAGAGGGGTCTGCGTGTACTTGTATAATGGCTTCTTGATAACCAGTGCAGGGAATCAGAAGCACTGTTTGTGGCTGGTTGGGAAACCTGACTTCAGTGTCACCCACCAGTGCTGGGAGAATTTGCTCTCCTTTTACAGCCTGCCCTGACCCTGGCATTTTCAGGTGGCTGCCCTAGGCACAGGTGGGTCACAGAGGGCAAAGGTCCACATAAGTTTTTATACATACTTCTGAACGCTAGTTACTGGTAGTGCATGTTCATACAACTATTTAGCCATCCACTACCCATGCACATGTATATAAGACAGGTGCAAAAATACAAAAACAAAGACAGACCTTGGGCCTCTACTTTTTGTCTAGTTTTAAGTATTCCAGAGGCCAAAACCATCTTTTTCCTGATGTCTTAAGTTTTTAAGAGCTCAGGAGAATAGCTCAAAGGTTAAAGCTAGAAGTACAATGATCTTTTCCAGATGCTGGCCCCTGTCCTGGGCTACTGAAGAATATGGCAGACAGACTAAAAGCTTCAGCAAACAGGTTACAGAATGAGATTGCATCTGGATTGCTGGAATTTCCATAAAAGTCATACAGAACTACAGAAGAGGTTCTCTCACAAGAGGAAGTGCTATGGTGTCCAAAGCTTGGAAGTCAGGCTTGTTTTATGACACTTACTGAACAGCCAGCAGAGCCTAGAGTCCCCATGGGACAAAGAGGCCTAGTTCACAGGAAAAAAAAAATGTGCCTGGAGCTTGTACCAACTCAAGGTTTTGTTTGGAAGAAGGGGCACCTTTGGGTCCTTCAGAGAGGTCTCCATGATGTTCTGTAACTGACTCTCCTGCAGGGTGTCTTCCGTACAGGCTGTGGTTCACAAGTCCCCTCTGACATGCTGTTTGTGTCACCAGCCGGGAGATAAGCACTAGACCGTGCAGGCTCTTGCCCATGGTGGGATCCCATAAGGGGTGTAACATTTTGGGTACAACAGAGTATTCCTTTACTAGGGCTGCCAGAGAACGAAATACGCCCATGCATAATTTCTGTTACAAATAAGATCAAGCGGCAGTACCTACCCCAGCCTGGAAGGGCAGGCCAGTACGAGGTTTTAAGGGAACCCCAGGGGGTTCCTCAGGCCACTGTAGATGCCTCGCCTCTAGCTAGCAAGCCTCAGCTGGCTGCTTCCCTGTCCAGCTTCCAACCCCAGCTCCAAGCGTCTGCTGCCCAGCCTGATCTTTGCAGGCAGCTCCTAGGCTGCTGCCATGCAATGGATAGCTCCTTCTCATAGCCTGCTGGTACTCCCCTCTGTCCTCAGGTTCTATTTTTGTCCCATGCTGGGACAAAATAATGGTCCATAGCTAATGTAAATAGAAAGAGATCACATAGCAAAGCTTCTAGTGTGTACTAAATAATCAAATATAAGCTCTATAAATAAAAATTATTTAAGGATCTTGACTAGACCCTGGATGAAATATTTTGGTCAATTTTTCCCCCCCTAGAAAAAACAAACAATTGGCAACAAATTCATGTCAGTTTCACTGAATTGCTTTTGTCAAAATTTCTCACCTCCCCCTCAAAAAATTGAAAAAAACTTTGGAAGTCTATACATGTCATTTCAGCAAACAAAATAAAACGTTATGATTTTTTTGCTTTGAAATTAATTTAGAAAATTTCTTCAAATTCAATATAAAAGTATTCATGATTGAAATATTTCAATTTTGGTTGAGAAATTTTTTTTGGCCCAAAACTATTTTTTTTAATCTTTTTGATTTGCAAAAAAAAAAAAGCGTGGCATTGGTTCAATCCAAAATTATTTCTTTTCCACTACTGCCAACAAACTGAAAAATGTCCTTTATTTACATAGCTCTACTTATTGGCTGCATTTTTATGTAATTAAGGATATCCTGATTCTCCCATCCAATGAATTCCCAAATCCCAGCATCCATCAAAACAGCATCCCCAAAATCTTTAATCTTAAAAGCTGATCCTGCATTCCATTTCCTGGACATACTTTCCACCGAAGTCAATGAGAGTTGTGTGTGACAACACTGCAGAATTTGATTAAGTTAGTTTATAGACCAACCTTTTTCTTAGAAATGAAAAGATGCATGCAGAGAAGTGCAGGGAATGTGTGTTTTTAACTATATTGGATGCTTGATCTAAACTTGTTCAATAAAAAAAGCTTCAAGCATCCAGTTTCTGTGAAAACTCTCTTTCTGGTTTGTCTTTTCTTTTATTAACCCTGGCCTTACCATGCAAATTACACAATCTTTTTTGCACTTCTGGAGCTAGCAAATTACATTTAGATTTGAGTTCAGTTAAAGCTTTCACGCATGATTAAGCCTGTTTACATTTTCCTCCCATCTGATCAAACAGTTTAGGTTTTAGAGCAGTCTCTGACTCAGTTGTATGAGAAACAACTTGCCCTTGCAAAAAAGAGCTTCCAAAGTAGTCCAAAATACCAAGGAAGAGAAAGAAGGAGAGAGGCAGCAGAGAACAGACAGCTGCTTACAAAACCAGCTACATTTCTTCCTTCAAATCCCGTGAAGGGATTTGTCTCCTTATTATACATCCTGAAGCCCTTAACGGTTTTTGTTTGTTTGTTTTTTCTGGTTTGGTTTTTCTGCTTACTACTTGACTTTACATTAGCAGTTCAGTCCTTTTGTACCAGAGTTTTCCTAGGAAGTCTCAACAATGGCAGCACTAGTAGGGTTATGTCAGCAGAAATAAAAAGCTAATAAAACCTGATTAACAGAAAAAGCAGTGATTTTCTTTCAGATTATATATATTTTGCCTTAAACCAGGCACACTGATTAAATGCAAACACCTGAGAAACGACAGCTTTGTTAAAGATTCAACACCTCACTCTTTCCACTAAGAACAAAAAAGATCACGCTAGATGCTGTACAAGCACATATGCCCAACGAGGCTCTGATTCATGATTGGAGTCCCCAGACACAATTCAAATAAATAATAAATTGAAACAAAACCTTCAGTGATTTTCCCCGCACAATCAGAAGGGACTATATTTAACATTCCTGACATTTCTAAGTATATAGCTGCTAAAAACCTACCTAAGAAGCAGGATATTTCAAACCTTGTTTACACAATGGAAAAGCAGAAAGGGTACGACTCCAGATTTTCCATGCCTTTAAAAATGTTTCACATTCCAGAGACACCCAGAGCTCCCATTTTGTAAAACTGGGAGGGGCAGATGCTCAACATTTAGAGGATATACAGTCTCATTTTAGCATCCATGTTGCTCAGATGAACATTTCATAATGCCCAGGTGATGTTGCATCAAGTTTGAATTAGGTTGTAAAACTAATTGAGTTGCTGAAAGGCATTCTATAAAAAGAGATACCTAAAGAAAGAAACAACAGGAATCTTTCATTTCTGTTAGAAGGGATATTCCCATTGTCACTGGGAACCCCACAATTTAAGCTACTGTAGCTGCTTCATCCCCCACCCCACCATACCTCTTACCCTTTGTCGTGCTTCTAATTCCTCCATTCCCTTACTCTTATTTCAGCTTTTGCTATTTCTTGTCTCCTCCCTCGGACCTAGTATTTGCATTTTAAATCGATACAATATTTTTAAAAGACCTGGAACCATCAAATTATGCACCTGACCAACCCATATAACCGTATCATCTTATTACTGCTACCTTGGTCTCCTTCCCGCTTTCCTTGTATAGTTGGTTGCTATCATTTATTGCGCCTTGTCTAAAAATTAGATTGTAAATTCTTCGGGGCAGAGATCATGTCTTCCTAGGTGGTTGTTCCTGGTGCTGTACAAAGGGTTCCCGGACCCAATTAGGGCCATTGAGCACTAGTGACACATTATAAATAACCATACTAATTTATTATTTATAATATCATATAGGAAAACCGTAGAGACAGCTATTGAAGAAGGGCAACCAAATCCCATGTCCAGGAACTTAAGTCGGTATAGGACCAAAAATACCCTTTTTATGCATGCTAGTTTAAATGCTCAAATGTGGATTTGGGTTGCCTATTTATCTACAAACATTTTAAAATTGAGGCCTGTATTATAAGTATCATCCACATGTTCACCTTGAGTCTCCTCCTTCCAAGGCAGTACCACTTTAAGGGGGACAGAAAGAGAAGGATTCTTCAAAATGTCTGACACTTAAAGGTTATAAACTTTGGTAGCAATAGGATTGCTAATGCACTTTCCTATCCACTTAAAAAAATGTAGCTAAAGTACAGTAATCATTCCAGCAAACTAGCCCACAAACAAGTGTAGATCTAAATACTTAGCCTTCATTCCAATAAACGTATTGGTTAAATACTACAGTTGATGTTTAGCAGTTTCCAGTGCAAAGACGAACATCTACATGGCATTGACTGATCAGTTTGTCTAGCATAGTCCTAGATTTTAGTAGCAAAACATGGTTCAATTTAAAAAAAAAACCCACCCTCCCATCCCACCAAGCACCCCCTCCCCAAAAAGTCACCTCCCTTTGAGCATAACACCAGCCTGGTGACTGATCCAGAGGAACATGTATTGTCTCTCACCATCTTGGCACAAAGTCTGCAGAAGAGCTAATGCAGCCTAAAGCTGCATTAATTTACCTCATGATGCCCTTCCATGTCATTGAATGAGGCTGGGACAGCCATGTACCATGGCAGCTTCTTGGTAATTTGCAAGTTCTGGGACAGAGCTCCTTCTAGCTCTACACTGGGGGTAAACCCCACTGCCATGTTGGGGGGAGGAGTCTAGGGAACCTCTATGATGCAAGTTTGAGTCTTTCCCTTCTGGCATTTGTGCTTTTCTACAGGAAGGGCAGTCTTGCCCCTAAGTACCTCTGTTTTATCCTATTCCTGTTATTGACTAATGCATGGTGTCCCCTTCTAAGAACATTAATCTTGCAATCCAGCCTCCAAGACCAGTTACTGTGCAAAATCTGTATTTGGAGCTCAGATACTTTTAAACCATTTTTAATAAGACTCAACTGAGACCTAGCTTCCTTTGATTTAATGAAAATTCACCATAGCCATAGCACTTCACTACCAAGGTTTAAAACTTGGAAGTTTTCTCCTCTAAACAAAACCAATGACAATCCATAAATAAGCAGAAACATAAGAGACATTTTGCTAGAATAATTTACAATGCATTCAATGGATTTAAAAAAAAAGAAAGAAAAAAGAAAAATTAGCCCTTGGGTGAAGCCTAAAATACTGCATGTGTGCAAAAGTTAGCAGGCAAAACACAGGAAAGCTATTTATCCAAAGTTAAATTGCTTTGAAATACGAGTGTTAATGGAATCAGGGAAGAGAGAGGAGGGCAAAACAATTTTATATACTTAAAACTCTTCAACCCAAACTAAAGCACTCGAACAATAAACACAGTTTAAAGTGTTCTAAACAATTAGCTACAGTTAGGAGTAAGTTTCAAGGGAAAGACAGGCTATTATGAGAATATTTCCTTCTCCGAGCATCTATGGCTGTGCCTAGCTCTTAAGTTTCAATTTTGCTGAAAGGACAGTAGTAAATACACTACCTTTACGGTGCCAGATTTCTGGAAAGCTCCAGACTAGTTCACTTTTTTAAGTGAGGTTGTCACTCAAAACTTCCAAAAGGTGAAACAAAATAAAGCAATCTGCACTCTAAGAACCAAAGTGAGCAATGTAGTAAGAAGCAAGACAGTGTAACCGGTCCCGATGTGGCATTCAGTGGTGGTACAGAAAGAGCTGGTATTCTGTGTGGACTATAATCAGCCCTAATGTTAATGGGCGCAACACACATTATTGACCCCAGCAGTACCTGAGAAAGTGTGATCGTAAGATGAAATCAGGAGATTCCTGCTTTCTGATCCTGTTAGCTGCTCTACCTGGTATCCCTCCCTCCATCTCCTGAGTGCTGAATTGTCAGTTACATCTGTGCACATTAAAGGCCGTGTAAACAGGTTTAAGTTATACCTCACTTGTTTTGCATACCCACTGAATGCCAAATGTGAGTCAAGTAATGTTAGTTTACCACTTGCATTCTGACTAGCATGTGGCTGCATAATTGACCCCGTTCCTTCCATCTCTGCTGAATGTGACCCAGGGACGTCCCCAAGAATTGCACCAGTTCTAGTACTTGTACTGGCTACAGTACAATTCAGATTTCAAGGCCCAACCCAAAGTAAATGTTATATATATTTGAATGGAGACCTTTCTAGTGAAGATATTTCCATCATAACATTTCTAAAAACAAGGTTCTCTCTCACAAGAGATGCACATTACAATGACCTAAGTAAGAGTGGGATTTTATTGTACCTCATTAATATTACAATTAGAGCTGGTTGGAAACTGTTTTCCCAACCTGTGAAAATCTGAGATTTCAAAAGATTCTCATCATAATTCAGGATAAAATTAAAGGCCTTTAAAGAGTTTTCAGAAAAAAAAGAGATGCACGCTCCCCATCCCAGAACAGCCAACAGTTCTGTGATTAACCTGTAAAAGTTCTCAAATACCCATATGCTTGCCAAACCCTCCTTTTCAATCTGTGCATATGATTTTTCTGCTTCTGTTAGTGTGAGAGAGCTTCCACTCAGAGCCATGTTCTTACATGCTTAACATAGGCCAGAGCTGCTTGCATCCGCAACTATTGTGCTTTTGTTCACAACGCAATACTGGAAACTGGACCAGCTGAGATAAGAAATTGTCTTAAAGAAGGTAAAATAAATTGATTTGGCCCCCCCCACAGCCGTGATGTGTTGGACTTCAGTAGATCAATAGGTTTTGTCTCTGTAGAAAGGTCTTGTAAGTATCAACTAAGATAATTTACCATCCCCAGTATGTGTTTCAGTTCTGAGACATTCACTGATGCATTCAGTTCTTGAATTGCTCTTACTTTCTCAGACCTAGGACTGTTTCCATCTTTGTTTATTGTCTTCCCAAAAATCTCGATTTGGTTTAGACAGAAAATGCATTTTTCCTGCTTTAGGTTCAATTTGGACTGATTGATTAAACTTAGGACTTTGTTGAGGGTTTTCTTGTGTTCTTCCATCAGTGACCCATATATCAAAATATCATCCATAGAAAACTACAATTCCATTTGTAGTTGTTAACAGTTCCACTGTCTTTCGTCAGAAGATCTCAGGTGCACTGGGAATTCCAAATGGTGATCTTCAAAAAGCAAAGTCTCCTAAAATGATATGATGTATGCAGTCAGTTTAGTGCTCTCTTTGGCTAAAAGAACTTGCCGGAATCTGCTCAAAGTATCCAGCTTGGAGAATACTGTAGTTCCTTCCACATTGGGCAGAAGTCATTCAGGGTTGGGAGGCTGTATTTTTCTCTTGCAACTGCTTCATTAAGTCTTTTAAGATGCACACAGATTTGTATTTTTCCATTTTTCTTTAACACAATACCTGATATCTCCAGTTTGCTGGTGGAGTTAAGTAGGAATAAGAAATCTGGCAAATACAGCTTCCAGTCTATCAATTCTGAAAGCTTGTCAAAATTGAATTTGCAGGGACATTGAAGAGTGGAATGCTGATGAGAGTGATCCTGAAACCTTCATTGCTTCCCCCCCTTCTTCTGTTTTCAACCTTTGTTGCTGTTTTCCTTCTATTTCAATTCTCCTCTGACATTAGACTTCTGACAAGAGGTCACATATTCCATGTACACAGTAGGCTGTAGGGTTGCTACTGTGCCAGATTTGGACTGGCTACAGATTTTCCAATGTGGAGTGAGATACAAGAGATGTGTCCTCTTCAAGATACACTAATGAGCTGCCTAGTTTAGCAGTTTACTAGATCGGGTGAAGTATGTTTCACATAGCACCACTAGGTGGCCAAACAGAGTTTTAGCATTCCATCACAGTCCCCACTCCAAAGAGCTTACAGCCTACAATCCTCATACAAGGAGTTTCACTTGTCAACATTTTCTCAGCCAATTGCACGATACTTTGCTATTTAGTGCTTGTCCGGATTCTGTTGTGTGCAAACAACTGTCACTGAAGTCCAGAGAGATTGTGGATGTGTGAGTGGTGACAGGAGAAAACTCCCTCATCTTTATTTAAGAAAAGAATGAAAAGCAATTCTTTTATTGTAACTTTTCCCACACAGAAACCCTTAGCCCTTAAAGCACATGATATAAATTGAATACCTCAATCCCTTTTAAAAATTCTTTAAAAAAAATAAGGTCATTTGTAAGAGACTCTTGTTCAGTCCTTTATAGTCACCATTGTAAACCAAGAAATAACCTTGTCTAAAAAACTACTGACATTGTTGTTCTGTTGTCATCTGCTGGTAATTGAAAATGTGTTTCTGTCAGTTCCTCCTAAAACCAAATGTAATTCTTTCCAAGATCTTGATCTTAAATTGGCAAAAAATAAGTCAGTGATAAAGAAGCAAAAGGTCCCTGCTTGTTCTTCGTGCTAGTGATATTGTTACTGCCCCTTCTTATAATCCAAGACATCATTTCTACTAACTCCTGGAAGGCAGCAACATGGTACTATTTTTCTATAGGTCTGTTCTACAGACTTGATATTGAGGAGTCTCTCCTTCGTAGTGAAATGAGAAATTACATTTAAAAATTGACAATTAAAAACTAAATGTGGATGTCAAGATTTGACCCTGTCATTACTCCTATCAATTCCAATAGGATTTTTGCTTAAGTAGGTCCTAGTAAGAACTGAATAAGGACCCCAGGATTTGGCTTATTGTTTGTGTTGCTTCACAGAAGTCAACAAAAGTCAACACGCTCACTTTCTCTACCAAAAGCGCCAATAATTCAGCCTGTGGTTTTCATGCTGCACACACCTCTCTACGTAGGTCTTACCAGAAGACTGACTGGTAGCCTTCACTCTGTCTGGGTCTCTTATACTGCACATGAAAAAAAGTCAAGAACACTCCATGGACAACCTGAATTATTGTATCGGACAGTGCAAGGGGTGCTGAACAAAACAGACTTTTGATGTGGAGTCACAGAGTTCCATTCCAACCCTTGTGGTGGGCAGGAAGAGTGGCTGTTGGGGCCACACCACCAGTAAGAGTTGATCCCTCTGTAACACAGCAAGCAGGAGTGAAACATAGGAATTCCCATTCCGGATCAGACCAGTGGTCCATCTAATCTAGTATCTTGTACCTAATAGGATAATGACCAGTGCTATTAGGTACTTCAGGGAAAGGTGCAAGAATTCCTACAGTGGACAATTATGGAATAACCTATCCACAGAAGGCAGTTTTTTCCTAACTCTCCCACCCCCAATCAGGTATCAGCTTATGCCCTGAAAAAAACAAACACTCATGCATCCCTTCTAAAAATGGGCTTTTTACTCTCTTCTAGAGTAATTATGAATATTCTTATCCATATAAATGCCATTCCTTTTCAATCCTACTAAAGGCTTGATGAGATCCAAGCTCTTAGTTCAGTCAGTAACAGTAAGAGGGAAGGACTGATAGTCTCAGTGTAGGGTCACAGTTCAAATGTATCAATATAGTTCTCATCTGAGATTCAACAATACAATAGTCCTCACAGACTGTTTTTGGTGGACAGTTCCCCAATGATCCAGGACATACTAGAGTAAGAATGATCAGACTTGGCTTTTTGTTTGTTTTTTTAAACAGGATTCTGTGAAAGCCATGGCTGAAGAAAGTTTATTGCTATGACCATTACCTTTCCCTTTTTAATTTTTCACTTGACTTTAATCTTAACTGAAGTTTATTCTAGATTAATAGACTAGAACAGAGTACACAAAGGAGACCATTTAAATTTCTTGAGAGACTTTTGCATTACAGAAAGGCAGGCTTAAAGACTCAAATCTGCTATTTATCCACAGAAAGCACAATACAGGCAACAACATAAAAGCTTCTCCATGGCCCCAGTATTGTCTCTTACTTACCTACCTGGAAGGACTACCTCCAGGGTGAAGAGGGCACCATAGTTCACCCACCATCATCTATTTAAAACTGGTCCGCTCTCTGCTGAGACTACGAAGAAGCCAGCTAAATGTGGAGGTGGAATTTTGATTTGGATACTTGTCTATTAGGACCTAGACTGGGCCCACCAGCTCATATTAGATAGGCCACTGAAAAGCAATCAGATGGCAGTGATTTTCAATCACTACTGAATGGGGGTTGGATTCAAACCAGTGACCTAGAGGTGAAATGTTCCACATCCTATTACTAATCTTCTAAATTATTCTTTTTCCCCCAGCTGAGACTTCCCAGACACTCAAAAAAGGAAAGTGTGTGAAGAATTACAATGGAAAGGCTGAGACAGTAGTTCATAAAGGACTAACAAAACTCTACGCCTAATATGCCTAGACACTATTGTTATGATGCAGTGATAGCAGGTCAGCATTATTGATCTTACCAAAAGGTTTCTCCAGAAGTGACTGCACACAAAACATACCCAGCTTCCGAGTCAATACAACTACTTTACAATATACAGCAATTTATTTCTCTTCATGTGAGAAGGCAGCTTATTAGAGTCACTATTCTGGAACAGTATAAAATAGAGAATACCTGCCAAAAAACAAGAAAACCACCAAAATAGAATTTATTATTAAAGTGTATGCCTTCTCCCTCCCCTCCAACCACCCTCTCGAAACAGTCGTTAATTGCAGGGATATTCCTCAAAAAAAATTTTAAATCGTTTTGGTTCTGTGTTTTGTTCTTGAATTATGTTAATTTTTTAAAATAAAATATGAAGGAAGTTTCTAAATGAAGAGTAATTCTGAATCAAAGTATTGAAACAAAACTGTCAAAACAAAACTTTTTGGCTTTGAGGGCATCTCCCTCCCCTCTCACCCAACATGAACAAGTCAGCAAAGCTGACATGAATTCATGAAATGGTAATCCGTGTTGCCAAATTTGCGTTTTTCATCAAAAGAGTATTTTAGCTGAAGATTTCCCCCTATTTCTAAAAATACTGGTGACTGACTTTTACAGAAAAGGAGTGCACTTTTTCCACTTAGGTAGTTATGTGTCCTTAGCTCACTAGAGCTTCATCCTCCTCATTGGAGAGGAATGTAAACATTAAATGAGATTCAAGAACACACACTAAGAAAGGCTCTTCAGTGACTCTCACCATTCTCACTCTTCCCTCTTCTTTTTTTAATCTGTCCTTCTGATGCTAAAACATACTTAGTAGGCTCCTTTTGGGACTCCTCCCTTTTGACCTTAAAGTCTCAATCATTCAGATACACACAAATGCCACCACCAAAATGAGATCATGATAGAGTGATCCCATTTCAAGTAGGAGGCAACAGCCCTGTGCCTGTCCAAGCTTGAAATAGTTTGAATCTCCTAGGGGCTTAGTGGTGTAAACTTTAAGCAGATTTAGTTTTTATGCTTGTCTAAAGGCCAAGCAGAACTTTTTAATCACAGGCCTGATGGACACATAGCAGGGAGGTGAAACATTCACAGGGGGTGTTCTCCCAGGTCTTGTCTGTAGCAAATAACTCAACGCAGCATACATTCAGCAAAAGACAGACATTGATTGCACTCTGAAGAAAGGAAACACTCCGCCTTGAGAAACTGCTGCAGTAAACAATGCAACAGAGAGGGAGGCAGAGAAGTGAACATTAGTAGCATACCCCTGGAGATCAGAGTGATTGCCTTTTTGGCATTTTATGCTTTGCTGCCACTATGGAAGTGCTTAGACAACTGTCATTTACAGAGGTTCATGTAAAGGTTGGGGTGGGAGGGTGGGAAAAGAGCTGCTTGCCTGTTCCACGTAAGGGTGGCTGAATCTGGCCCTTAGAAAAGGCTTCCCTTTTTCCATTTACCTGAACCTGGTGCAAAATTGCTAGTGTGCCGCAGGAGCCAGGAGGGCCGTTACAGAGTTGCAACCCAGCTAATGCTTTGGTATATTGAGTCTGGACTATCCTATTAAGTCAGGGGCACCAGCCCCACAGAAAGAGCAGGCATGCATGACAATCTGCAGTAATTTGAGGACAGTAGAAACTGTTGGAGTATGAGGTAGAACTGTATTTGTGAACTTTGTAATAACTGGAGACATATTCCACTGAAGTATATTTTGCTAATGAGATCTGAAAATAGATGGCTAGTCAGTAAAGCAGAGAAATAAAGGAAGGCTGGTCCACATTGAAGGAGACCTAGGAAAGAAGGACTGCCACCAATTACAACCGGGCTGTATTAGGGGACCAAATGAGCTTCCTACTACTTTTATTCAGTGTGTGATTTCATATTGGGAAGTAATATCAAAACAGACATGAGATTTTACTGTACTATTTGACGTGTCAATTTAAGATGCAATGTGTTGACATAAAGGGAGAGAAAAAAAAAAGAATTGAAGGAGGGGAAACAAAGAATGTTAGGCATCACAGTACCCTGGATACTGAAGAGCTGTTTTAAACTACGTGACAGTGATGTCTAATAGACTAAACAAGGGATTAGAAGCCATAGGAATTCCTGAGTTCTAATCCCAGATCTAACAAATTTTGCATGCCAGATCTTAGGCAAAGCCTTTTTCCTTTGCATATTTCAATTTCCTCTGTGTACAGTAGGATCTGTTCTGATGACAATCTCCCATTGTCGTCTGTTGTTTATAAAGGGCCACTGATGGGGATTTCCTAATACTGTCCAAGATACATGATACTACCGAAGGAACAGGAAAGAAACTGAGGGAAAGCAGTACAGCACTGATCAGGCCCAGCTTCAGTCTAGATCCTGGTGGCTCAAATCCATGAGTGGCCTGAAGACAGTTTTTTGTATGGCTGGTTTAGTACTAATTCGATAATCCTACTAATAAGCAGTAAAAAGTGTTCATAAGGCAGAAGCAGGGGGTTAGTGGTATGGAGACAAGAAGGAAGGCAATAGCGTGGGATACAGTAGAACTGATTTTGGCAACACTTGGATTTCAGTGCCTGGCTAGACAGGCTCTGTGGAGAAGGAAAGTGGCAACTAGTTTGACAGTTGTAGCACTATGTTCAGTTCTGAGGTACCTCCGTTGATTTAAGCAGGTGCAACTCTACTTCTAGCACAGCCAAATTTGGTCCCATGTCATCTGGTGGAACGTGCATATTAAAGCTCCTCCTCAGTCAATCAAGTGACTTTAAACTTTCTATGAAAATCAGTTCAATATTAAAAGAGACACAGTGTCTAATTCACATTGAATTTCCTCCAAGAGGAAGGGTTGTTTGGCCAGTGTTGTCCCAACTTGGACCTTATCATCCCCTCCCTCCTGGTGCATATGAGCACCTAATTATATGAGCAGAAGGTCTCTGATTAAAGCATATGTTCAGAAGATGTTACGCTTCATGTGCTTGCCATTGACAGCTTTAATTTTCATGTCTGCAGATTCTGAAATCTTGTTCACCATAACCAATGTACAGGTATATGAAGAGGAACTAATGCATGTTTATGTCCAGCTAGTGCACTGTAGCTGAGTTAATACAGATCAACAAAATCAGCCCATGCAACCCTTGAGTCAACACATTGAAAACAGACATGAAACTAACACATGCTGACTTGTGCCTGTTTATGCAAGACCACAGGAGTTTGTGTGCAGTATTCACCCGGCATATTTTCCAGCAGGAACGAGTGTCCATTAGAGCTGTAAAGCACTGGCTGATATTTTTCACGCCTGCAGTGTAGAGGCTATACATAATCATACCCTTGATTGCTCTGGGCTAATTGAGCTAGAAGGATGCTTGCCAAACCCCTCAGGCTTCCAGAGCTTGAACAGATTAGGTTCTTAAACTACACCCCCTCACCCTTCCCTCTCTGAAAAGGAAAATATTGGAAGGTTTTGAGAGAGTCTCCCCAGATTGACGTCTGCTGTCCAATTCCCACCTAATGAGCTGCTTAACAACTGTTACCAAAAATTAATGAGTCCAGTCACAGTTGTAATGACCATATTGCAGATCACTATTGTATTAGATTACCATGGACTTCTATTTAGGAATATTTAGACCACGATGACTGTTTAAACTGTGTGGCAGTGTTTCAGTAGACCACATTGCCTCATACTCCGTATTTATTTGTGTGGGTGGAAATCTCTTAGGGTCCATCTACACTGCAATTAGACACCCCTGACTGGCCCGTGCCAGCTGACTCAGGCTCACGGGGTTCAGGCTAAGGGGCTGTTTAACTGGTGTGTACGGCCTGGTCCACCTTTCAGGGTTCTAGAGCCCAGGCTCCAGACCGAGCCTGAACATCTACACTTCACTTAAACAGCCCCTTAGCACAAGTCAGCTGGCCTGGGCCAGCCATGGGTTTTAATAGCAGTGTAGACATAACCTCTGAGTTATCTGAATCTTTTCATTAGTGCTCGAGTTTGAATAAGAGATGCTCTTACGAGAAGAGTATTGACCTTTATGAACACCCTGAGACAAATTCACCCTGCACATCTTCCTTGACATTGGGTTATATCAGGAAGGAGTTGGATCCAACATGAGCCATAATGCAGGTCTGTTTTTTAAGATGATCAATTAGAGGAAGAAGGGTCTCATGCTTAAGGCACTGATGTGGGACTCAGGAGATCTGGAATCCTGACTGCAACAGACTTCCTGTAACACTCTGGCAAGTCCCTTCATCTGTGCATCTCAGTCCCTCCTGTGTAAAATGGGGAGAATATTCTCCCGAGTCCTCCACCCCCCAGTATCTTGACGATAATCTCTTTAGGAAAGGGACAGCTTTCCTATGCATTTTTGCAGCATCTAGCACTGCGGAGATTAGGGACCTGTTAGGGCTTCTAGGTGCTATTGTAGTACAATAGCAAGATTTATCAGCTCTTGAAGAGCAGATTCCTTACACACATAGAAAAAGACACTGACTTATGATAAGATGTTTCCTTTGATGTGATTTATAAAAATAAACATTTCAATGGTTACACAGTTCGCAAATATAATTTTTTCAGGATTTTTACACTGTTGCAGTGCATTTAGTAAGCATATCAGGATAACCGTAGAAATGGATATAACTCCATTTAGTGCCTGTCTTTTAAAAAGAAAAAAAGTGAGATCCAAAGAACTAATCAATCCTTACCATAGGCCATTTTAGGAAGTGTAGCTTTCTTGCTAACCATCATATTGGCCCCTATTCCGGAAGAGAGGAAACTGAAATTCCCCTCTGGTGTCCCCTCTGATTCTGGTGGGATTACAGGTTTGCCCTCTCCCAACCCACACAGAAGTACTAAGGGTTCAACCTCCCCTTCCCTCCCCTATCCAAGCCAGCGGATTTTCTAGGATCCCTGGGGAGATCATGGGATTTAGAAGTAACCAGGGTCATCCACCTAGTGTCACTTTGATTCCACATGGACAGGTAATGGCTAGTAGTCTCTCTCCTGTCCCATTTAATTATCAATGGGATGCAGCAGATGAACATCTTTCCGACAACTCTACCTATT
Organism: Mesoclemmys tuberculata; assembly: GCA_007922155.1. Classification (NCBI taxonomy): domain Eukaryota; kingdom Metazoa; phylum Chordata; order Testudines; family Chelidae; genus Mesoclemmys; species Mesoclemmys tuberculata. The sequence goes on along the minus strand of ML675604.1, from coordinate 23,163,817 downwards.
GAGCACTCCCAGAGGCCCGTGCTACATGCTAAGAGGCCCACATTTCTCCAGTAGCTGCCTGCTCACCAGACTAACTCCAGGTATCTCAAGCTTTCTGAAACCTGAACTACTGTCTTTCCAGTTCCATTCATCATATTACAGCTCCCAGCACAGGTTTTGGAGAGCACACCAGTATTAAATGTAAGCTTCTATGTTGTTTGCAGTGTTGTTGTAATGGTGTTGGTCCCACATCAGAGACAGAGAGAGGCCAGGTGGATGAGGGAATATCTTTTATTAGACCAACTTCTGTTGGTGAAAGAGACAAGCTGTAACTCTCTGTAGCTCAATAGCTTGTCTTATACCAACAGAAGTGGATCCACTAAAAGTTCACCTCACCCATCTTGTCTAGCTCCTAGGTGGGCCATCTGTATGCCATCCAACCTACAAAAGGAGGTGCATACATAAGACTAAAGCAGCAAATGAAAGCGGAGAGAAGCATGGGAATATGTATCATTGAATCTCACTATGGGAATTTCTGAACTATTTTTCCTTGCTTCCCCCATTTCCTCCTCTTTTAGCACAGACAAGTGAGGCAAGTCAATAACATCCACGCACACAAACAGGCTATATTGAACCAATTCAAGGGTAGGTGGATAGCAGCTGCGGTCTTGCCTGTGAAATAGTCTAGTTGTTGCCTCTGTGCAGTGAGTCATCAGGCTCTTTTTATTTACGCTTTCATATAAATGCTGGCAAACACTGATTTATGTTCTGAAATCAAGGGAGAGGGGTGAGTGCAAGGGAGAAAGGCAGACTAAACATCTCTTCTGTTCACCCTGAAGAATTTTAAACTGCACAGACCTGAAAGAGATTGACCTTTGATTATTTTTGAACTGAGGATAGGTTCTCCCTTTAAAGGCTCAGTTAGATTGCAAGGTGCTTTTTTTCCTCCCCTCTTATGATTTCAGATCTCAGGGTAACTTTAGGCAATGAATCCAAAGCCAGGCCGTTTCATGTGCTGAATTTCAAACTATGAGCCACAGTTTGCAATTTAGCCAATCTGATATTTGCAAGTTATACTATTATACTTAATTTTGAAGAACATTTATGGCAAGCAATTTACTGGACCTGACATATGACAGCAACCCTAAAAAAAAGGGGGGTCAATTTGTCTCTTACGTTACCCCATTGAAGGCAATGAATTTGCTCCCTTGGCTTTTTGATTGGATTTATAGATTCTGATGCTTGTTAAAGAGCCAAAGCTGAGAAAACAGTTCTCAAATATTTTTGGGTGGAATTTCATCAGATTTTTCAGAGGACGTTTAGTTATTTGGAGACCTGCCTGGGGGTGGGAGGAGAGTTTTGCTGGTTGCTTTGGTTGTGTACCCACAGCATTGCTTGCCCGAGCTACACTGGCCAGGACAGAAGATGTTTTAGTACTTGCCATCCCCTCCCCACCAAGCAGCCAAGCAAACACCCCCACGGCTGACCAATCAGCAGGAGGGTAGGGGAGGAAAAGCAAAAGGCCAGCTAAATCAGCAAGCACAAGACAGCTGGCCAACCAAAGCGGAGCAAAAAGCCAGCTAGCTCAGCACTCCAACACCCTCTGGAGATTGGCACCTACAGCAAAACCTCCTGCTCACCTGACACGAAGAACCAGCCCTGATACCTGGCAATTCAAGCAAGCAGTGTTAGTAATACCTGAGACCACATTGGAAAGAGGGCCTAGGCGCCGCACTACATTCACAGAGTCAAGATTTTTTTCCCTTCCAAACATCTCCCAGGATTCTCGCTTGGGCTGTGAGATACTCAATACCAGGCAGTGCCAGGGTGAAGAGCACCCTGCTCTCTCTCGGTCTTAGATGCACGTACTGCAGAGGCGTGTGCACCCTTGCGTTTTAGGCTGACTAGTGGAGTGGAACATGTGCGAACCCTCAGATGTTAGAGTCAAGCATGAGTGTCTCTTAATGGAGGAAGTATCTGGACACCAGCTAGCACATAGTAACTAGGGCCTTTTGCTGGAAGGAATCAGACTCCCCCAAATGTTTGAATTAGTAGTTCCTAGTAACTGGCCGGTAAAGAATAAGCCCTATCAGTGGTACTGCTGTAACCCACTAGCCAGTGGGTTACACGTCCCTCTCCATACCTAATGCATAGAGAAGGAAAGTGTTACAGGTTTTACCTATAGGGTCTGGCTCCTTAGCTGAAGCTGCAGAGATTCCTGAGTTTAGCTCTGGAGGTCCTCTGTTTGCCAATATAGCTGCCATCACACAGCCATATTAAAGAAGCTGGAGTGGACCAGCTGGGGGAATGCACTACCCTTACAGATTTTTCCAATGCTCTGCATACCCTTGCTTGGTGTTGGATAGGTTCAATAAAAATCACCCAAGTTCTGTTTAAAAGAAAATGTAAACCATTACCATTCTGTGTCGCTGAGTATAAACAAATCTGGCTTGTGAATCCTTATCCTTAATGTTATTTGTAGGTACCCAATTTGTTTTCACTTTTGCTATCTTAGGCAAAAAAGACTGCTGATCTGTTTTTTCCCTGCAGTGAATGTAATTGGACACTATCGACAGCATGGTACAACTGTTCTAAATGGTGAATGCTAGATTAAAAAGAAAAATTTAATATATTTGTGATTAACTTGCTGCTGTAAGAAATTACATAAATAGAAGTGAGGTTAACAAGCTAAAACAGGAAGTTATTTCAACAGCAAAAACAAAAAAGTGCATAAATCTCCTTATAGACATACTTCTGACATTAGGTACTTATGATGCGTAGTAATGAAATAAGATTAAGGAGCAGTGTGACCCAGTGGATTGGAGCCTGGCTTCTATTCCTGGCTCTGCCATTAGCCTGCTGTGTGACTTTTGGAGTAAAAACCAAGGCACAGATACTTGTCCACTGGCTGTTTAGACTAAGTTCACTATGTGTCTGTTCAACACCTAGCAGTTTAGTCTCATTCTTGGTTGGAGCCTCTAGGCCCTACTGGATGACAAAAATAGAGTTGATTGAATAATTGATTTTTTGGTTCAGTGGCCAAACAACCAAAAACAAAAACCCCACAAAAAAAAGCCACACACAGAGAGACACCAGAAAAGTTAATTTCAAAACAAATTTGTTTTGTTTTGCACCAAAATTTTAAAAAAACGTTCAGGTTGAACAAAAATGTTTCAAAAAGGTTGAAACAAAAAATTGACATTTCAGTAGCATTTTATTTTTCTCCTGCTGAAGCTATTCATGAAATTCAACCCAAATTTATGAATATAGTTTCAGTGCCCCCCAAATGGATTCTTTCAGCAAGTTTAGTATTCTCAAAACAATCAAACAAACAGACAAACAAAAAATTGCCTAGGTCAACAAACAGATTTTCTTTCCTTCAGGTCTCAGTTACATAACCAAAACCTGCTATTGGAAAGTGGGTGTTTAACAAACTCAGAACTAGATGCGATTTTTAGCTGAGTGTTAATGCAGATAAACTAATAAAAATTGGAAAGAAGGGGAGAGAGAGAGAGAGAGAGAGATGACAAGGAAAGGGAAAAAGCTATGCAGAAATATTGACAGCAACGGGAATTATGAAGAAAAAAAGGTTCCACATTACCTCAGACAGGCTTGGCCAAGGGAGTCAGATCATACAGGAGCAATTTCTGGACCATGTGTGCAACAGTCAAGAAATGAAGGGCAGCTTATTTTCCAAAGCTTTGGATGAGCATTATTCATTTCATGAGGCAACAGAGCAACTATAGACAAGTAAGTCTGCTGAAGTAAAGGGAGTTGCACCAGGGATGAATTTGGCTTTCACAGGCAATCTCCTGTGCTTGTCTTGTTTGGGTCAGCTCTGTTCCTTTACTTGAGTGGTTCTGATTTCATTAAGCTTCTTGGGGAGATTTATTTTATTAGTTCAATTTGTTGTGTTTTTTCTTTTGTTTTACTGCATTATTCTCTCATCATAGCATTGGCTGCCTTGCATTCTCTGTGCCAGAAGTTAATATAAACACAGTCAGTTGTAATATGAATCCAAAGCATATGGCCAGTGGTATACAGTAAGTATTACTGTTACACATTCTATTTGAACTACTTACATTAAGTCAGGCAGCAATAGCATTCTACTCTTCACCCCTTTGCAGCCCCACTGAACTCAAGGAGGTCGCAGAGGGATAATAGAACAGAGTTTGGCCTGCCCGTTTTTAAACTAGTTTATATTAAAAAGAGCACAATAGCCTTGGTCTGCAGCTTGAAGGCCCCGCTGCTAGCATATTCAATTTTCCATGGTTAAGAAGATTTGAAATAAAAGTAAGATCTGTATGAGCTTAAAAAATAAAAGGAAAACTAAAAGGGAGTGATTTTTTAGGACTCAGCTACTGTTTATGAACAAAATGTGTCTGTGTTGCCTTAAAGTTAGTTTTTCAGTTTTTTTTATGTCCAGTTCTTACATATGAGCAGACATCATTATGGGTAAAAACACTCAATATATGATTCAATAATCAAGATTTAGGATAAGAAAAACATTTCCGTAATTAGCATTGGACCAGATTATACAAATACGGTTCTTTCATGCACTGCACGGTGACACCCAGGGAACCCCTCATTGCCAAGTGGTGAAGGGCACACCGTAACCATACGTCACATCAGGCCTGGGGCAGTGTGTGTGACAACACACTATTCTCAAAATCTGTATCTAATTGCGGTCATGCAAGGTAGCATGTGCAAACCAGTAACATGTAGGTCATTAATATCGTGTGATGTATGTATAGGCGGAGTACAGAGAGTTATAGATTTATGCTGGAAATATGTTCTTAAAAAGGTGTTTTGCAAGCAGCGCATATGCCCAACCTGTCCTGGACAAAGGAATGTTGTTTCGCTTGTTTTCCTGTGTCTCCATTGTAAACTGAGACAGGTAATACCTCAGAGGACACTGAAAAGTATATTCAATACAAGATAAAGCCTCCAGCTAAACCTGGGGTGTGGGAGGGTGAAAGGAAGACCAATTAACCATGACGGGATGGCACCTGTACCCCCAAGCAGCCTTCCTGGCTCTTGAACAGAGACAGTAGACTTTGGGAAATATAAGCGAAGGCAGAAAACCATTTTGGCATCCATTACTGAGTGGACGAAAGAGGCCTGAACTTTTCTAACCAGAGAAAGGTGGATCTTTCAGTTAAGGCGGCTGAAGAACTGCTTAAACAGATTTCTCACCTATAAGACTGTAACTTGCTGAAAGGAGGTTTTGTTCTACTTGTAAACATAGCTGTCTTCGTTCTTACTTATCACTTAAGTCTATGTTTGGTTAATAAGCTTATTCTTGTTTTATTACAAAGTCAGCTCAGTGCTGTGCACTAACTGTAGCTGAAGACCCACACGTGGCTACCAGCTAGTGTGAATTCCCTGTTTTTGGAGGCAGTGAACTTAACTTCTGGGGATGTCAAGTGAGGGACTGGGCACTGCAAGGAAGACTGAAGACTGGAAGGGCTGTTGGTATTACCCTGCAAGGAATAGACAGGCTGGTGGAAGCCAGGGTGAGGCCATTTGTGCTGTAAGCAGGCCTCTGGTATCACAGCTCTGAGCTGCACAGCACGGAGGCACCCAGGGAAGGTGGTGACAAAGTCATTATGTGTGGCTGCGCGGGGGGTGGGGTTGGTGCTGAAGGAAGGAAGAGATACCCTGAATGGAATGCACGCACACACCCTCTAAATTGGGAGCATAATCTAAGTTCCCCCCAAGGCTGTGGGTAATAAGACACCTGGCTGGCCTTTCATAAACTCCTACACTTCAGCTGGGGACCTAGTGCACAGGCTAGTATACCAGGTAATATTATCTGCCTTTCCTCTTCACTGTGTTGCCTTTGATGACCCAGCTTCTGTACCTTAGTTTATGCATAGATATAAACGGGTTTAATGCCCGCTAGTGCCCAAGAGTGCCATGAGATTTCATGTGTTTTTGTGAAGTCTTTTGCCTAAGAGATGCTATAGTAGTACAAAGTAATATTAATCTAAAAGGGATCCTTGTTAGCAACCTCAGCAGAGAGCAAGGACTAAATGGGCATGAAGACTGAACTCTTCTTGCCCTTTGATGTAGTCCCTTTTTGTTGGGTTTAAACCATGCTGGCACGGGAATGTGGGGAAATTGCAGCATCCCTAGCTCTGTTGTAGATCAGGGGTGTCAGACTCTGATGAAAGTGCCAAATTGTATGTTTTCTTATGACCCATGAGCTATAGGGGTATAAACTGAGGAGGGTATCCTCACCACAGTGCAATGCCCTTATGTCTGTAGAAGGGTGGCACTGAGACAGGCAAAACTATATGGCTTTTATGTAACTAGTAAATACTTAGTTACGGTTTGTTCAGTGCCCTGTTGCAGCAAAGAGAAGAGAAGCAAAGAGAGGGAGTCTGTAGGTTCTCTCCCAGAGCAATTTCCAAGGCAGAGTTTTTGCCTTTCAGGCCTCTGAGCAGTAAATACATCAGCTGAAGAGGCTCTTGGTACATTACAAGAAAAAAACCAACATGGATAGTGAGGGATCAACTATTGTGACCAGCACAGGATGTACTAGGTTTGTCTTTCTCCTGGAGGATAGGAGCAACTTCCTCTGTACCAGGATGAAGTGGAAGTCATGGTATATGAAGAAAATTATGCTTAATTGACATTAGAGAGTTGATGGTACAACTCCCATGATTGGACTACCTTCCCAGAGGGATATAGCTTGTTCCAGAAGTATAGGCATGCGGTGCAACATATCAAGATTGTAATACACTTGCTCCAAGGTCCAAGAGGAAGCAAGTAACAGACTTACTTTGTCTCTGGGCAAGACTAATAAGGGAAAAGAATAGTAGTGATCTATTACAGACCTCCAAATCAGGAAAAGGAACTGGAGGAGGAATCATTCTACAAGCAGGTAACAACACACATTAGCTAGTATTAATGGAGGATTTTAACTTCCCTGCTATCTATTGGAAGACGATTCCAGAAAAACAAAATATGTCCTGCAAGTTCTTAGCATGTGTAGGGGACAACTTTCTGAATCAGAAAGTTGAGGTAACAGCTAAGGGGTCATCCATTTTGGATCTGGTTTTGCCCAACAGGGATGAATTCATTGTGAAGGTGGTTGGAAACTTGTGAGGAAGTGATCCTGATCTGATAATATTCAAGATCCTAAGAAAAGGAGGACATGAGAACAGCAAAACAAGTACACTGGCAGAAAGGCAGATTTCAGCCAACTTGGAGAAATAGTAGACAAGGTCTCGTGGAAAGACTAATTAAGAAAAGGAGTTGAATCTTCCTAAAAGATTTAATATTTGAGGCTAAACATCAAATTATTCCAATGCAGAGGAAAGGTAGGAAGAGTCACAGAAGATCAGTGTTGCTGTACATGGAGCTTTTTAGCTATCTAAAAAACAAAAAAGGGACACATACAGGAAGTGGAAGGAGTGTCATGCCACCAAGAAAGTGTACATAAGAATAGCACAAGCGTATATGGACATGATCAGGAAGCCCAAGGCAAAGAATGAGGTACAGCTGGCAAGGAATGTTAAGACAACAAGAAGGGTTCTTCAAATATGTCAGACAAAAACCAAACATCAGGGATGGTGTGGGTCCGCTGCTCCATGGAGAAGATGATAGGAAGGCAGAGCTGCTCAATGCCTACTTTGCCTTGCTCTTCACACAAGAAAACATTGACTAGACAACCAGCAAAGTTACCAGAGACAATAAAAGGGGAAGAGGTGCAGATCAGGATAGGTGAAGAACAGGTCCGATCTTCTGACCAATTTGAATGAATTCAAACCAGTGGGGCTTGCTGCTATTAACCCCAGGGTACTGAAGGAATTAATTGAGGAAATCTCAGAGCCACTGGCAATAATATTTGCAAAATCATGCATGACAGGAGGGGTCCTAGAAGACTGGGGAAGGGCTAACCTAGTGCCCATCTTTAAAAATTGGAAAAAGGAGGAGCTGGAGAGCTATAAACCAGTCAGCCTGACTTCAATACATAGGAAGTTACTATAGCCATGTAGAAAACATTACCTTTGTGAATACCTGGAGGATGAAGGGGTAATCATGAGGATTAGGCTGTCTTTACTGACGGCGGCAAATTCACCGCCGTCAGATCAATTTCTCTGGATCAATATATTAAGACCACCTTTGCAAGAGGTGCAGCGCAGTGAAGACAGCACGCAGAACAGAAGCAGAGAAGTCGACAGGAGTTACGCAAGTTTTTTGTGTAGCTTACGTAACTCCTGTTGACTGCCGCCGAATCTCGGAGGTAAGTGTAGACAGGGCCTAGGATCCACCATATATTTACTAAGAACAAATCGTGCCAAACCAGCATGATTTCTTTCTTTGACAGGATAACTGGTTGGATGGATAGGTGGAATGTGGTGGATACAACATAAAAGCCTTGAGTCCAGGTGACACTGTCCCACATGACATTCTGATAAGTAAGCTAGAGAAACGCAGGCTCGGCAGAACTACCGTTAAGTGGGTACATAATTGGTTAAACAACTGCAAACAAAGATTAACTATTAATGGAATGTTGTCAGATTGGAGGGAGGTCTCAAATGGGGTTCCACAGGGTTAGGCAACACCAGACACAGAACATAACATCTTAACCTAGATATAGGAATAGAGAGAAAGTACACTGATCAAATTTTCAGATGACACAAAGCAAGGGGGGGTTGCGAACACTTTGAAAGATAGATCTAAAATACGGAGGGATCTTGATCAATTGGAGAGCTGGGTTATAGACAACCAAATGAAACAAAGACAAATGTAAGATGCTACACTTAGGGAAAGAAAAAACACAAATGCACAAATAGAGAAGAGGGATAAATGGCTTGGCAGCAGCACTGTTGAGAAGGATCTGGGAGTTGTGGTGGATTACAACCTGAACATGAGTCAGCAATGCAATGCTGTTGCAAAAAAACAACTCACAAATGCAATTTTAGGTTGCATTAATAGAGGCATAGCATGCAAGTCATGGGAGGGGATAGTACCACTCTACTCGGTGCTGGTTAGGCCCCAGCTGGAGTACTGAAGCCAATTTTGGTCACCAATTTATAGAAAGGATGGGGAGAAAGGATCCAGAGCCAACTGACAAAGATGATCAAGGGGATGGAATGCAAGCCATATGAGCAAAGGTTGAAAGAACTCACTATGTTTAGTTTGAAAAAAAAAGAGGAGACAGGGGGCGGGGGGGAGAACATGATAGTGGCCTTCAAATACTTGAAAGGCTGCTTTAAAACAAAAAAATGGATAAAAGTTCTTCTCTTGCCACAGAAGGCAGGACTAGAGGCAACTAGTAGGTTCAAACTACAGCATAGCAGATTTAATTTAAATCTCAAGAAAAAACTTAACGAAGAACAGCAGGACAGTGGTACAGGCTGCCTGGGGAGGTTTCAGAAGCTCCTTCACTGGAGGTTTTCAAAAGGAGGCTGGATAGCCATCTGTCTGGGATGGTGTAGACACATCTTGGTGGGGGTTAGATTAGATGACCTTTGTGTTCCCGTCTAACCCTATGATTCTTCATGCAGTGAAAAAATAGGCTTCTCAGGCCCACAGTTATGGTCTCGATCCTCCCTAGTCCCTGCCCCATTTCTGCCTTTTCCCTGTTTGAAGTGTCTTTTCTCTGTATTTCCTTCCATGCAGTGACTCTTACTTCCCAATGCAGTGTGCGTCACTCATCTTCTCCTCCATTTGACCACTGATCATCATATGGGACAAAGCAATTAATGCCCTCACTGAAGGGACATTATTGGCCTTTAAAGTTAACACTCCAATCAGATTAACAGACGTGAACTCCCCACCTTCTCATGTGTCATTGTTTTGGGCCATCTGCAGACTTAGGCAGATACCACTGTATTAGTTACTTTGTTCGCATCTGCAGGCCATGAGGGCTAGTTTTTTTTTTTTTTTTAAATGCAGAATTAAATTCTGGAGAATGTGACTGTCATGCAAACCGTATGACTACAACCTGCTGGCCAAATATGGTCTCCAGGCTGGATGTCTAGAGCCTGGACATCTTTGAGAATCTGGGCCTTAGTCTCCAGGATTGTCAAACTGACACTTTTCGCTGGCATGAAAAGTACATAAAAGCAAATTTATACATGCCATATAGAAACTTGTATTACGTTAGTAGTATCTTTAAAGCCCTGGGTAGTAATTTGCTATACCAGCACTTCCATTTGCTGTGCACAAACAATGTCCCGCAGTACGCATTTAACCCCCCAAACCTTACATAGTTACTCAGAGTTATTCAGTGGAATTCTGAATCTGGGCAGAACATGCAAGGTTTTAATTCAGCTGCTAAATAAAGGACTAGGAATTAAGGTAATACCATAGGAGACACACACTACAAGAACCTAAGTAGAAAAGAATGGGCCAATATTGCTCTCAGATGTGCATCTCCCACTGTAGTTAGGGGGAATGGCACATATTCATGGAAAGGCAGAATTCAAGTGTCAAAGCTTCTTCAGTTTCCTGCGATCCCTCAGTCATTTTACTGCCATTCATAGGCAGCCTCTCTATTTAGGCTTCTCAATTTTATATTTAGGAGGCATCTCCTTTCCTGTTGGCTAGAGAATGTCTTTATTGCTAATAAGTAGACTTCCTTCCATCCAAAGTGCTGCACTCATCTGATCACATTTCCTTCCATCTGTCCATTCAGTCATATCCTGCTTTGAACTTTTGCCCTCTAACTCTGCATGCAGGTTTACGATCGTTCGACAAAAACACAGATAAAATGTAAGTATATCTGCCACAGTCAGGGCTGCCTCAAGGAGCGTGATTTAATGGTTCCTGTTAGGAGGAACAAGTTGCTTATCAATATGGATGTACCTGGGCATACCAGTAGGAGGTAACCACACATTCCCATGTGTCTCTCTAGGAGATCTGATTCATTTAGTAATGCATCCCCTTTCATGCATCTCGCACACCCTCTGTGTCACCTGAAACTGCTATTAAGATGAGCAAATCACTGAGAGGTTGGATCTTTTCCACTGATACAAGCAAAAATGAAGTTGGTAGAAAGGTATAAAGTTACTGTGCACTCTGATTAAGTTATTCATGATGTAACATTCCCTCCACATGAATATAAAGTAAGCTTTTTGGGGGGGGGTGAGGAGACAACAGGGGGAAATTTTGCCCTTATTTAACCCCTGTTCATGGAGATCCCAGAGTTTTCGGTAGAGCTGCACAGACAGAATCTGGTGCACTGTGACTGTCAGGTTTTCTGCAAAATGAAGAGGCACTGTTTCTTAGGCTTGGCCTACACTAGCAATTTATGTTGGTATAAACTATGTCACACAGGGGTGTGGGAATTCTAACTCCCAGTGTAGGCAGCACTGTGTCGATGGAGGGCTTGTTCCATAGACATAGCCACCACCTCTTGGGGAGGGGGATAGACCATGGCAACGGGACAAACCCTCCCATTGATGTAGGTAGTGTCTTCACTGAAGCACTGCAACCTTTTCAGCATAGGCTGACCCTTAGCAAAACAGACTAGCCAGCTACTGTACCAAATACCTTCTGCTAAATTCCTCTGAGGAACGTACGCAGTGTTTTGGTAGCAATGTTGCTCCCAACACTAGAAGATGCTGAATTTTGTCATCGGACCTAAAGAGTTCTCTGTAAGCTCGAAAAGTCTCTCTCTCACCAACAGAAGTTGGTCCAATCAAAGATATTGCCTCACCCACCTGGCCTCTCTCTAAGAAATGTGTGACTGGGATTTGTGCCTTGTTCTTAGTCCAATAGACAAGGCAGGGCTCATGCTGGATGCTCAGCACAGGGGCTAATTAAACAGCTTGCTAGTAGGGAGTCTGGGATTGGAGCTGGCGTAGGCTGTTGGGATTCAGAGTTTATTTGTTCCCCAAAATGCAGTTGTAGGTGTACTGACACTATCTGCAAAGTTGGGTTGAGTTAGATGAATAGTGTTAACTAGAGAAAGAGATTTTAAAAACATAAGTCAGTGTTCTGTTTTTGTCATTTTCAAAAAAATGTTTGATACATTTGTTTTAACTACAACTAGCTAAGATTAAAAAAAAGGGGGAGGGGGGAAGGGGAGAGAAGCACATCCACAACCGAAAGCTTCATTTCAGGTTGAATGAAATTTCTCATTTCAGGGAGGGAAAAAGCTTCCCAAAAGTTTGCATTTCTGGTTAAACCAAATTTTATTTTTATGGGTGGGGAGAGGGGAGGAATTCCCAGTTCAGTCATGAAACTGGAAAATGAAGGATTTGCTCAGTTCTGTTAGGGATGGGTGAATTGCCAAAAATCAGCTGCGTGGGCAGTTGATCTGGGGACTTGCAGAAACTCAGGGAACCTACATGTGTGTTTTCTGGACCTTAAATTACTAAAAGGGGACTGTGGATAATGGGTGGTCATTAGGAGAAAAAGAAAATTGGTTGCTGATTTGTTTTTGTTTTTTAGCTCCAGTGATTAGGTCAGGTTTTCAAGATTCTCATTACAAGGAAGAGAGCTCAAGTTTCCTTTCTATTTTAAAAAAAGAAAAGAGTTTGAGCTCTCCTTTAGATGTACCAGGTTCAGTGTGGGTGGGCCGTGGGTGCTGGCTTCCTGGATCCCAAAAGCTGGGTCTTTTCAGAACCGTCTTTTGAATATTTCAACCCCTAATTTGAATATTTCAACCATCACTATCCACGTGAAGGACATACATATTCTCCTTCCCACATGCCCTCAGAGTAACAAAGTTATTGCTTACCTCCATATACACTAGGGTGCTTTTCAGAGCATTTCCACACCTTTAACCTTTTTTTTCCCCCACCCCTCTTCAGTTTAATATCAGGTGATGCAATAGAAGTCTACAAATGGACATCTTTAAATTATTACTCTTGACGCATAAAACCGTAAAACAGGTATGTTACACTATACAGCACGGGGAAACATACGTTATTAGCAATAGAAGTCTGCTACTGCATATCCTTAGTAAGAATGGGGGCGGGAGGGGGGAGTTATGCGCATTGCAAATTATATTCAGATACTGGATTTATACAGACAAGTGATGCATGATTTTCAACTGAAACTCATTGGAAGCTATTATCCTACATTGATCAACAGGCAGTGCATTATCCACTTCTGCACAGTAGTAAGGATTGACAATACAGCCAAATCAAAACGGCTCCAGAGAGAAAGTCAAGACCATCTACAGCATTCATCAAGATTCTGAAACCCTCCATTTCCGTCCACCCCACAGGATGTATTAAACCTGCATGTAGTCTGAGCGCCTCCTCAAAGCAGCGCAGCATAATTTAGCATCGAGACATAACGCAAGATCGGGGCACAAAGGGAGTGTGCGTGTATGACTGAGGAACACTACACACAGCCTAATGCAATATTTAGGTCCCTTGCAGCAAGTTACTATATAATGAATAAACTGTCACGGGTAATGCAGAAAATTCAGGCCATGATCACAGCTCTATCATAGACGTCCTATGTAACTGTGGGCAAGTTACTTAAATGATTCTGCCTTTCCAGCTGCAAAGTGGGGGAACGTAATTTACACTAGAATCAGGCGAAGACTTTCAGATGAATCATTTATTCATAAACAAACAAAAAAAATGCAGTTTTGGGTAAACCAAAATGTGTCCAATTCATGACAAGAAATTCTACTCCCTGTTCTTATTGGGGGGCAGACTTGAACCTGGGTCTTCCATATGCCAACCAGAGGGGTGCCTGGCACCACCTCCACCACCAGCCCCTCCTGTTTGGTGAGCATTTCAAAATTGCCTTTGCTTGGAATTGGAGGGGGAAAAAAAAGTTTAAAATGCTCAAAGTGTTTCATTTCAGGTCAAATCTATTTTTGTTTTGCTGAGAAAACAAGGTTTTTGGGGACAATCCAAAAATGAAGTTTTTTATTTCAGTTTGGCCTGTGAACAAAGAAACCCCCAAAACACAAAAAACCCAAACCCACTTATTTGCACAGCTCTAATTTACACCTCCCTACCTCTTTGTGTGGTAAACAATGTTGGTAAGTCACTAGGAATGCCTCAGCTGGATGAGGCCAGGGAAGTGCAGAGTCACGGGTTGACACACCCAACCCCAGATTCTCTTGCTTTTGCAAAAAGAGTGATTTAACTGAAAAACTGGACATTGCATTTTATGATGCAAGAACACCCTTCTGCCTCCTCCTCTGCCTGAATCAAACTACTGTCATTTAATTAAAGCCATGTGCAATAGCTTTCTATCTTTAAGTGAATTTCAAAATCGGGTTGGAGACCTCACAGAACAAGCATGGCCAGGGTTCAGTTCAGTTATGTACTTGATAATTTTGCAGCGAACAACCAAGCCAAAGCATCATGGAAAACTCTTATAGGATAAAGGGTGCATTGGGTGGCATTTCCCTTTTAAATAGAAAACCTTATTTGTGTGTCACCAACAATGTGCTAGACAGCTTTGCACCTTACTGTATAATTTTACCATACTGTGAATGCAACTGAACAGGCAGCTTAAACAATAATGCTATTGAAACTATCTTCAAAAAGAAAAGCAATGGGTAAGATACAGAGAAGAGACAGAACCTTTCAAACGCACTAAATAACTGATCAAGGACTGGAGAAGTAACCTTTTGAAATCATTAGATTCTATAAGCAGCTGCACAAATAATTAACTTTAAATATGCAGCCGGGGATTAATGTGGATCGGGGATTTCAAATTCAGAACAACAGTAATTACAAAGCCAGGAGAGTTGCTTAGTGCAGGCAGACATCGTCTATTGATTTTCACATAAGCCAATCAGATCAAGACCAGTAAGTTCCACTTCTTAGAACGGTGGGAAAGTAAAACAGCAGGATCAGTACAACGCAGGCAATGCCTTCCTCTGTTCTGGATACGCCTGCCCTCTGGGCTTCTGAAACACTAGTTTTATTATTCACAATGTGGTAGTGCCAAGACGTGTCAGTTGCTTTCTAGGTATAGGAAGCCATTGCCATTCTCCAATGTTTATCAGTGGTTTTCCTCAAAGGCAAATTTAAAGAGGCAGAAATGGAGACTGATTGGAGCTCTGATCATTTTCTGTTGCATAGGGCAGCACACAGAAGAAAGCATGCACAAACACAGGGAGGCAAATGACATAGGATTCTCAATCCAGAGGGCCTTCATTTCTATGTGCAGGAAAGGGGAAGGAACCAGAAGTGCTCACAGCTCAACTTATCTTTGCGGCAGCATTTAGTTTGTTGAAATCAATGCAAATCCTGCTGAAGGCACTATGCATTGCCAAGTAGAAGGAGCCATGGCGACCTTCAGGGTAAAACAGGTGGGAGATGGCAGAAAAAAACTGGATGAGAAGGACAGTGCATTACAGGGACATTAGACAAGAGAATCTGCACAACCATGTGGGTTACTTGGCAGCAGTAGTTGAAAATAGGAATCTAAATGAAGGGCACCCTATTAACGATCAGGCAAATAGTTTTCTGGATGGTTTTCTGAATTTAATGGTCATAATTCAGAACGGGCTGGATTGGAGTCATGGTAAGTGTTCAATTCTTGGAAGGGCTAGGCCTACCTTTTCAGTCAGATTGAAGAATAGCATCTGCCAAGCTGTCTAGCTTTCAGAGCAGTGGGGGTAAAGTTTGAGTTAGCCCTTAACAACTTTACAGTAGCTTTTAAATGTCTCCCCCACACACATACACGCTCCCCCAAGAAGCAAAAGAGAGGTGGTACTTCCTCCTAGCCCCATTTCCCCTGTAGCCTGCCTTGTCACTCTACCCTGAGGCAGCGACCTGACATTTCCATATCATCAATTAATGTTGCTGTTAGCGCAAGAACAATCCCTCTAAGCCTCTTCCCCAGACCCAATGCCCACATTTATGAAATGTGAGCTATTATGACTGGCTTCCTTACTGCTACAATACATTAACCTGATGTAACAGATAAACCTGATAGCCTTTATATTTTTAAGATGTAGCTGTCTGTTTAAAATGTCTCTTGGTACACCCTTTATTTTAAGTTGTTTACAGCACTTACTGAGTAAGAAACAGAGCAGCAACAGTGATGAAAGAACTTACATGAAATTTCAGAAAGGGGATGCCCCAGGAAGCAAGGGGCCCATGGTTAGGACACGTATTTCCCAACATGCTCTTCATGCAGTTGGCCGCGAAGCAGCTTCTGGAAAGCTCACATCACAATAGACCTGAAGCCATTCAAAAACAAAAAGGGGAAATTTACACCAGCCAGAGACTGACCAGACTGAACTGCAGAGAAGAGGCTGCCGATTTGTCATTTGTATTTAGCAGAACCTTTGCAGATGGAAGACACACAGTAGTAATGAATTCTTGCAGGCCTGCCCAACTCTAGATACTATGCCATTCCTTGCCGCAACCCCCTTCCCCCCCACGCCTGCATTGGCCTTTAGTTTTCAGATAAGAGCTGAAAGTTTTGTGCTTGTACTTCTGGAAGTACCTCTGACCAGCCCCAGTTACTAGTAACTCTACAGTCAGCTATCCTGTTTTTACTTTTAGGTACTGGTCCTTTTCAGTACCATTTTCCATTGATTCCTTAGGAGTGTACAGAACTCAGCATCGTGTTTGAGATTAATTCTAGACAAGACCATACAGATTGTATTTTTACAATAAAACAGTCAGGACGCTTTTGTGCCATTCTATTTGTTGCCTGCAAGACTATAGCCACAAAGATCACAAACTCATCACATTTAAGTTTATTAGTGAGTAGTTAATCTCCTACATATTGGGTCTCTCTTGCTAAAACGGAGCTGTGAAGTCCAAAGCTGAATTCTTGTGCGACCTCTGAGAATCAGAATCTAGGTATTCAGTTCAAATACTTGAAAAATCTAGAAAAGACTCAGATTTTATGGGGATGAATGTGGGTTAACGAGACAGAGATGACAAACAGCTATTCAGTGCAGTATGGTTCTTGAGTATAGAACCCTGGCTTAACTATAGTAGTAATAGGATACAGAGTAAGACCCAACTCATCATTAACATTAGATAATCTGGTGGTACCTACTGACAGCTCTAAAATCCTTCAGTAGGAACCTCTCAGGAGGAAAAAAAATCTCATCTCTAAAAATATGAAAATAGAGATGAGCCTGAGCCCAACACTCTGAACCACGTGAGGTTTGAAATTCCTATTTCAAGTTTCACAGAGACGAGTTCAAATCAAACTAGTGGGTTAGTTTACGTACCACCTAGAAGCCACAAATCAGGAATTGGATCCCTGTTACGGTGAGCATTGTACTCATGTAACAAAAAGCACAGGCCCTAACATCTTTCTATAGGTGGTAGTCTAGAGGACACTGAAGGCACTCAGCTGCTGCAGACAAGAGAAGAAACACTACCCTGAAAAATGGAGTAATTGGAGCTGATCAGAACATGGGAAGTTTGTTATTCCATAGAAACACCATCCAAAGTAGCTATACTACTTAGACCAGATGAGAAAGTCCAGTGCCCAATCAACTCCTTTTATTGTGTTGAAAGCAAACAGCTCAAGTGGAATAGAAAAACTTGAGTCTTAGGGAGTACAACTCAACTATCGAGTATAAATATATTACATTATGTTATTTCAACCGCCTCTGTTTACTTCTTTTTGCCTTTCTATGAGGAAATGGCTAACTGTATAGGTAACATTTTATGACACAGTTCTCCTTATATTTCCCTTCCTTGGATTGCCCACCCCTTATTCCACCTACACTTGAGCATCCATAAGCACTAGGCAAAACCACCTCACCAGGTTAGTTTAAGGATTAAGTTCTATTTCTCACTGTTTAGCACTTTAGGAGGAAAAAACATAATAATGGGAGTATTTTATTTACCTTCCTAAGAGAAATGAGGGGTTGGTAAGGCACTCTGGGATCTTGGATGAACTGTGCTAGGTATCTGTAGAATTTTTACTTTGAGTTTAACTTTGATGGCACATACAAGTCTAGCATGCCAATTCAAGCATGCAGGGCCCCACTCCCCATGTTTATATGAGATTAACTCCAATCTAGAGAACTGAACAACATGGTGATTTTCGGTAGTCTCACATTTTCTGGATGACCCGTTCTTTCATCAAAGATGAAGTGGAATGAAATTATGAAAAGCAGAAAACAGAGCCTGAAAAGTGACCTAGGAATCTTAATTTTCTCAATCATTGCTGTAACGGAATGCAAGTCTGCAGCAGCAGGGGTCAAATTACAGTACAAATTGTCATGCTATGCCACATAAATTGTTCTGTGCAGCATGGTTATGAAGTGATAGATAAATAAACATTGTTGGGCTGATTGGCAAAAGCTAAGTGACCTGGAGCTAAGCAGGGCACCATGGAAATAGCATTGCATAGCCACTAACATTTTAGCACTAAAATTTGATTTACCACAGCTCAAAAGTCTTAAAATAGTGCATGCCTACGCCAGCTGCAGGTTAACCAGGTGCTAAAAAACTCTTCAACTCAAAAATCCTAGAAGCCTGATGTGTGTCCCACAGGAACAGGCTAATGGTGGAGGAAAGCAATATTCATTTTTAAAATTTACTTCTCTGCTGGGGTGTGATGCTATCTACTAGAGAGCGCGTGTGCGTGTAATGTAAGCTTCAGAGCCTTGCTAATGGCAGCCATAGGGTCTTTTACTCCACACATTTGTTGAAAGGCATCACTCAACTCATACAATGCTTTGAAAGAGTGTAGGCCAACAGGTCCCAGAGCAGCACGGGCTCCCCTAGGCTTTTAACTAACTAGAGCTACCAAGGAAAGCAACCCTCAGTCTGATCTCAAGAAGCCTCCATAAAGGGGATTCTTTAGGGAGTCCTCTTCCAGTGTTCCAACAGCTAGGAACCTGTCCCATTAGTCCCTCTTTATCCAGCAGGATTTCACTGCAGTCAGTTGACAGTTATCTAGAAAAAGCAATCAGTGACTTCTCCTCATTGCTTGAGAAGCAGGGTTGGCTTAGATCAGTTTCCTGAATGCAGTGAGGAAGAAGAACTGGTGGGAGCTGTCATTTATAGTGTTACAAAACTCCACCCTTGAGAAGGCTGTTATCTAGAAGGATATCACTGGCTTTTCCAGTAAGTGACCCCAGGAGTTGCACCTTGCCTGCTCTGTAGGTTCCCAGCACAAGGCACCAAACCATGGGGCACAAGACTTTATCATATCAGATTTCACTCCTTCACAGCACTTGTTTTTGCATGTGACACCCATGTATTTTCATTTTATAGTTTGATTTTTTTTTAATAGACCTTGCTGTATGCCACAAGAGACCTTCCTTATCCTCACATGCTCATTAAGGAATTCATCATATCAAGCATTTTATGGAGGAAAAGATTAGAAGTCATTATATTAATTTCTGGAAAGACTTTAGCTCCTCTCCACTCTAGTAAACTTTTAGACATATATTCAATCTAAAGACGACATTCTTGCATTCGATAAGAGATCACAAGTCTTTCCTATTCAAAAACCTGAACGCATACTTCTGTGTCACAATAAAAACATTGTTATGCCCATATTTCAATCACATGCAGTATTCCACCATAAACTCTTAACTGCTGTGAGGATTTGCCAACATCTTGGTAATCCTTTGTCTTTACACATAGGGCCTTTGACCAGAGGATCTCAAATATTTTGACAGCCACTCTTATGGTGTTCAGATACTGGTTATAAATCTGTGACACAGATAGGGAGGCGTCACATTGAAATAGCTACTGTCTATGCGTGCCACTGCTCTCTACTAGATAGCAAGAGCTGCTCAACCATGTTTCATAGGTAGAGAAATTCCATACATGACTGTAATCCCTGTTTTGATAAAGTTTGTATAATTCATTTTCACAATGAATTAACTCAATTAAGGCTTTAGTGGAATTAAACTGCCACGGAATTTGATATTTGAATTTTGCAGAAGACAGGAGCCCTTATCCCAGGATACAGGCACAGCTTGCAAGAGAACACACAGGGCCTGGTTTACAACATATTTATTATTTGTTTCCAGTAGTGCCTACAATGTGCTAGACACTGTACAAAAAAAGAAAAAAGGTACAGTCAGTGAACTTTAAGAAATACAAAACAAAGCAAGATGGTGGGTGGGGACGGAAAGGTGGACAAGTAGTGAGGTGATTAAAGGATACCCACATATGAAATAATGTGAAGGTCCCAGGTGCAGACAACTTTGTGTTTCAAAGTAACCAGTTTGAATCAATTGTGGAAGCAAGTGCTTTAGCTTGGGCCATTGACTCTTGCTCATGTAACAAAGGTGCTAACTGGCAAATGTTGTTAACTGTGTTGGTCCCAGGATATTAGAGAAAGACAAGGTAAGTGAAATAATATCTGTTGGATCAGCTCCTCCTGACAAAAAAAAAAAAAAAAAAAAAGAGGCTTTTGAGCTGCACAGAGCTCTTCTTCTGGTCTGGGAGAACCCTAAGACAGACCAAGGAGCAATGCTATGTAGCTCAAAAGCCTCTCTCTTTCACCAAACAGAAATTGGTCCCACTTAAAAAAAAAAAAATTTACTTCACCCACCTTGTCTCTCTGGATTTCTGCCAAATCATTAAACTCATTATGAGCATAAGGAATCCAGAAAGTCCGTCTCAACCTATTGTGATGCTTGAGTAATATTCAGTAATCAACATATTTACAGCTGTCAAAATTTACCTGATTTTGACACTTATCTTCTCTCTAACTTGCATTATCTAGATTGTCTCACATCCTGGCCAGTAATGAATATCAGTATCTAAGGGATCACTTGCTCTTTAAATGAGCTAATTGGGATCCAAAGTCAGAAATCAAAGAGAAAATGCAGCATCCACACAGGGGAGAGGGGGAAAAAAGTGCTCATTGCTATTAGTCTGGCTTGTGTGATGCTGTTAGAAAAAGCAGCCACAAGAAGTTGGCAATGTGGCTAACCTACTGTCTCCTTAGGACAGAACGAAATGCTGGCAGGTGACAGTAAATACAAAGAAGATGGCTCTCTAGAGAAAGGCCCTTGTCAGAACTTTAAGAACACAAGGAAAAGAATAGCAAATTTTTTGTCTTCTTATTTTGAAGTCAGTCTTAAAACTGAGTGTAGCTCCAGTGGAAAGAATTTTTCCCAAGGGGAATTAGGGAAATTGTAGAGCTCACACACAGGAGAGAGAAAAGATGGATATTTTTCTTCTAGAAGAGTATCTTCAGTAATTGGGACAGGAAATAATAATGTTTTAATCAAGGTACTATCATGATCAATTAGGAAATCTGGTTCTTCTTCCTGGGGTCAACTGAGAAGTATGTCACTTTCCTTTGCCTCCCCCCGCCTTTTGGAAGGCCATCCTTCCTATTCTTGTAGACCCCTGCCTTGTATTTTATACACCTTGCAACTCCATTCCCTGGGCATTGTCCATCCCTCTTGCTGAATGGGGCAGAAGTGCTACAGAAAGGATATTTCATGGCTATGTGATTCAAAACTTCATCATAGTGTATAGACACAAGGAGGCTAATTTAAGATTATAGCAGGGTCTGCGTTAATCTGGGAATTTCCTACCTAACTTCCCTGCAAGTTTTAGTTTCTGGTCTGAACATAATTAATAGCACAACTTCAGTAGCAAATTTCTTAATACTTTACACTTGGATCTGTTTCAGTAGCTGCATTTCTCTGCAGCAGATCTCCATCTTGGTATCTTCTTGTGTGTATTTCATATGGCTAATTATGCAGCCTATAGCTCTGACCTTAATTGACAGTGGCAGAGAGAAGAGCTTGTGCATTCTTAAAATCTTCAATCTATTAGGAGAGTAAAGGAGACCATTGTCATTTTTAATGTTCAGGTCTCTTGAAATGTAACTCTTTCTTTCCATCCCCACAAAAAAAAAAAAAAAAAAAAAAAAAGTCAAGAAATCAACTGGGAGCACGTGGTATTAAGCAAAACAAATTAGATTTTCTGCTTCATTGGACTGCCACCTTCCCCACATGATGGAAGCAACCCCAGAATGCATGTGGCAGACCCAGAGAACTATGAGCAAGGTAGTGAGAGTTCACATTTTTACAAGAAAAAGACCCTAAAATTATCTGTAAAACTTATTAAAAGGAGCAATTAAGTGTCATTGTTTTAGCTAACACCATAGCCAATATTACATGTAGCCTTTGTGGTTGTTCTCCTGGACATATTTCAGAGACCTTGCTGTAGTGGCCCCTGTCATGATAAAGACTCAAAGGTGAAATTAGAATAAGGAAACAGTATTATCCCTAAGGATAATCTCTCTACTTCATTGCAAAGACTTCCCAGAGCACCCCTTTCTGCCTGACTCCTGCTACAGATGTAAGGAAACAGCTCAGTTTTTACTGAACAGCTATCCTACATGAGTATTGGCCGTGTTGTCCATACCAACTCATATGAACATTTCTCATTAAATGTACACAACTGTCTCAGTAAGTGCTGAATTTGGAGTGTCTCTGTAATATACAGGACCTGGATCCCGGACCAAGTCTCTAATTTAGTGCTTGTGAAAGCTGTCAGTTTGACAGCAGGGGGGACCTCTGTTTCTCCACTGCACAGGTTCCCCCCCCCCCCGGCCACTGCCCTGCCAAGCCTATGCCCATCCAATCTTGGCCTCACCACTGAGACTGTCCACAGAAACGCCACTTGTGATGTGGGCTCTCGTCAGCTGTTTCAGTCCAGTTCTTAGTAAAGATTTCATGTAAGCCACAGCACACTAGACTCATAGAAGATTAGGGTTGGAAGGGACCTCAGGAGGCCATCTAGTCCAACCCCCTGCTCAAAGCAGGACCAACCCCAACTAAATCATCCCAGCCAGGGCTTTGTCACATCAACAAGACTAGAACAGTCACACTTGTCACTGCTAACCAGGCCTAGCCATGGAAGCCAAAGCCTGTATTTTATGTAAGAGCTTCCAGTGGCATTTGGGTTGTGACTTGACGACTGTTTTAAACAAGATTCAGCTCTGCCCAATGGCATAGCTGGCACAGAAGACAGAGGACCCTCCTCCCCAGGGAATAGCTCTAGTGCATGAAGGTTTTGTGCCAGAGCCAGCTGCACTAGCTTTGCACCAATCCTACAGAAGCCCCCAGGGCAGGAGTGTTCTTGAGCAGGCTGGGAGCGTGGAAAGAGACATGGCCAAGGCTGTACCACAGCCCAGCAATTCCCATTGCCACAAGCTCTGTAGGGGTGCCAGCCCGGAGTACAAGTTTAGGGCTCCCTTGCAGCTGCTCCAACCTCTACCAGGGTGTCAAACTATCCCACAGCAGCCTACGCAAGTACATATGGACTTGCCTCAGTCCTTGCACTGGAGTTTGAAAGATTCATTTGAGACCTCTTTGGCAGCGCTCAGTTAGTCTCCTTTGATTTCTCAAAGCCTTCTGCGGAGGCACGGGATGACAGCAGTGAAGCAGTGCCATCACTCCCACTCACACATGACCGGTCTCTATTTGTGCTGACCTGTGAGGAAAGGTTGACAGAATGGGAAACTTTTAATCTAGAAGGGAGAAGACTGAGGGGGGACATAACCTTTTAACATTCCTGAAGACGGTTATCAAGAGGCTTAGTTTGCAGGAAGAGAGATCTAGGTTAGATATTAGGGGGAATAGTTTACCTATAAGGATAATGAAGCGATGGAACAAGTTATCTAGGGAGGCTGTCTAATCCCCATCATTAGACAAATACTCTGTGGGGGATAGGATAGGTATATTTAAACCTGCATCAGTGTGGAGGGCTGGACTAGATGATCTTAAGGCCTCTTCCAGCCCTACACTTCTATGATTTTATTACCATAATGCCAAGATCCTATCTGAGCTGGATCAGGTGGACGAGGAGTGGAAAACCTGGGGGAATCCAAAGACAAAGTAAACTCTAAACCACAGTCTAGGAGAGAGAGTCATTTCTTCACCCTTGGGAAGCAGTCAACATCTGCCTCCCAACAGGATTCCCCACTAAGTCTTGGGTGCCTTCTGATTTGGTATCTCTGTATAGGGCGTCTCTACAATTATGCTTGCTGCAAAGGTGAGGTAGTGGGAGAGGGAGAAACATCATAAGAAACAAATGACAGAACTGCAAGAGGCAGCAATTGAGCTCAGCATGCTTTGCTAATATACACCTGATAAAAAGCATATTTTGCCCCCTCCCAGTGAATGAGCAGTTTTATTAACATCTAACGCTAATGTGGAATGACTGTGGGGCGAGGGAGGGAATGTTTAAAATAATAAAAAGAAACCCTGCAGGTGAGAGAGATTGATTTTAATAAGTACTGGAGAAGAGACTTTTCCCCATGCCCCCCTCTTCAGAGACTAACAGGCAAGGAGTCGGCAGCATCAGTCTTACCGGCAGGAGGCCAGCGATCGGATGAGTAGCAAGGCTGACAGGACTGAAATCAAATCTCAGAGAGAAGCAATGGAATGCAGAACATCTAATATTGCTGATTATGTGAGGCAAACTACCTGCAGGAGGTAGTACAAACATCATTACATACAGGCAAAAACCCACAAACTAATCAGAATGACAGTTCTGCTAAAAATCAACAGGCAAGCAGATCTGTCAGGTTCTTACTTATTGAATTGTGAAAAGAACGATCACTGGCAACTGGACTGTATTACACTGTACATCTCTCTGGGGTAGCTGGTACCCAGAGGGCTGTACAAGCACTAGAATCTTAAAGTCACACATCCAAAAAAGAGAATGGCCATGCTCAATGCAGGATGGTCTCTGCATGGTCCTGTATTCTGTGCTCCTTGTAGCTTCTTACCAGCACACAGACTATAAGACGGAACCATTATGATCATCTAGTCGGATGTCCTACACAACACAGGCCACAGAATCAAACCCACCCACTCCTGTAATAGACCCCTAACCTATAACTAAGTCCTCAAATCATGATTTAAAGACTTCAAGATACAGAGAATCCACTAGCAAGTGACCATGTCCCATGCTGCAGAGGAAGGTGAAAAAACCCCAGGGCCTATGCCAGTCTGCTCTGAGGGGAAATTCCTTCCCAACCCCAAATATGGCAATCAGTTAAACCCTGATCATGTGGGCAAGACTCACCAGCCAGACACCCAGACAGAATTCTCTGTAGTAACTCAGAACCCACCCCATATAACATCCCTTCACAGGCCATTGGGCATACCCATTTAAGGGTTAATATGCAATGACAGTGCCACTCCCGTGATAATTACTGGCTTAAGTACCATAGTTGTAGCACATTAAGCTGAGATTCACACTGCCCAACACTTTAGCTTATGGGGGGAAAAGTAGCACGTGTGTATGTATAAGTTTGTAACAGCTGTTTCTCTGCAACTGCTGGGTTAGTTATTTTCTCACACTAGTCTTCAAAAGCCACCCCCCTCAGACCCCTCACTCTTCTGGAGGGCACTAAGCAACCCAATAAAAGGGCTCTGGAGGGAGGACTCTTATTTGAATTTTTATCAGAATTCAGTAGCAGCTCCCTTCTCAAGCACACTTCCAGTTTGTGAGCTAGCGGTTGAAGACTATCCCTAGTTTTGCACCTGACAGCATTTGCCAGTCCTTCCGGGCTTCAAGGATTTTTTCCAGACAACTGCATGTTGCCTAGATGAGCTGACAGGCTTACTTCGTCTCAGCTCCAGCATATGCAAAGCATATTGGGTATTTGGAGTCTTATCAAGCCATGAAGTATGCAGAATAAAACTCCAAAACCTTCCCCTTCTAGGTCGCACCACTCTTCCTCCTTTCCTACAAGCCCATTAACATGGAGTATGATTTAAGAGGAGAAGCTAAAGTAACAAAGCTGTTCTAAAACGGAGTAGACGTAATCAGGAGCTAGATGAGTTGGCTGATGGGATCTTGCATTGGCAAAGGCAGGGGCTAACGGGGATATCTGAAAGTGTAGCTGAGTTCCCCATCTATGAAACCCCCATTCTGGTGCAAAGAGCTGGACAGGAAGAGATTTTCCTATCCCATAAAAACGTGCTAGTCCAAAACAAAATATTCCTGTTCTGCATCAGGGTGAAACCAAGACTTTTTTTTGGGGGGGGGGGGCGGCAAAAATCAAGAGAGAAAAGGGCGAACGAGAAGAGACATCTCTCCCAGAATAGTTGGCTAGGTAGGGCAATCACCTGAGGTGAGTCAGAGCTAGCTCAAGTCCCTGCTCTGGCTGATTCAGAGCAGGGACTTGACAAGGGAGGTACCTAAATTTAAGTCCCTGCTCTGAACCAGCCAGAGCAGGGACTTGAGCTGGGTCTGTCAAATCCCAGGTGACTACCTGAAACACTAGGCAACTAGCTATTCTGAGGTGGGTCGCTCAGACCAGAAATGTAATCATGGCCTGTACCCCCTGTACCTTTCCACAAAGTTTCGGTTATGAAAGGTCAGCATTTTCCCCAAACATGTTTCATCGACAAATCCCTAAGCAGCTCTATTGCTGGGTTTGGTTTTGGGGGTGGGCCAAGGGGATAGTTTTCCTATCTAGCACTTAGTGCTAGGTGTCAACAATATTGATTGTGGAGAAAGAGGAGTACCAGTGGCCTGGTCAGTTTGTGATGTCTCCCCTCAACGGTAACTATTCTGAATGGATTAGAATTGGCTATAATCCAGGTATGTCTGAAATTGAAATTCAGCTGCATTCTAATTTATCATGTAATTACTGTCCTGTGTGCATGACACAAACATATGTTCTTCCATAAGAACTGCAGGTTTTACTAACACAGCATTGATGCTTGTGTGGTTTACTGTTTCTGAAGTATCTAATCCAATAAGTATATTGAGTAAAACAAACAGAATTACAGGTACTACAACTTAAAATATTAGACCACTATGCTGAAGATTTCCTTGGTACACATGGATAAGTCAAGTATTTGGGCTTTCTGACCTTGAGTACCATTTCCATATGCTCATAAAAAATTGATGGTGCCTCATTATCCAATCCTCTCCTCAGCCCACGTGCTTGCTTCTCCCACATCACAGCCGTCACTTCTGATTCCCCAGTCCTGCCCATCATCCTCATGGTCATTCTCCAGAGGTCTCTAGAGGGAACTCTTCCAGTCTTCGCAAGAAGGCAGATGTATTCTGTAATTCTCAGGAGCTCATCAGGGATCATGGCTCTTCATTCTCCGTCAGGAAATCGACGTGCTGCTGATCCCCAAACATGAGAGCAACTGATGCAAAGAAGGATTTCTACTATTCTGTTAGCCTTTCAGTCCTGCCAAGCACAACACTCAATTTCTCAGATGCATGCTTCTTCTGCAAGACTTCAGTCAAACCACCATGCACGTGCCAACTGTCCAACTGTTCAGTAATCAGCACAATAGTTCATTCTTTCTATTTTGTTTTTTTAAATCCTTTAAGAAAAGGCTTATCCATTTTATGTTTGAATTAAGAGAAAAGCTATTATGGGGAATAAGGTGTATCTAATTATCAACGTACTATAGAATTTAGCTTTTATATTGCCATTACCTACCTTCTTTGTGTTATAAAGTAGAACAATACAGAAAAAAGCTTCTTTATTAATGCCTAATAGCATGGTAATTTAAAATATTCAGGTTTCTTTAATAAACTACTGTGTGAAATGTTACCTAATTTGACAAGATTAATTATACAATTAATTTGAGATGGCTCTCAATTAAATTAGTAAAAATTCTGAGTACAAGAACTTAACTCAAAGTGAGATACCTATGAAACAGGATATTAGACAAATGAAATAATGCATTTTTGTTAATATAAAGAGCACTGAAGAGATGGTAAAGATGTATTATTTCATTACTTTAACAAAATAGAGCTAGTCCAGGTACAAAACAATTTAGGAGAGTCACTCAGACTTTGTTGGAGAATCAGTGCTCAGTTCTAACAGGACCTGATCTCCCTTACACCTGTGCAATTCCTGCTGATGGTGGAGTTACTCCTGGGTTCTTTTTCCCCCTGTACCAGATTACATTCAGGCCCAAAGGGTAAGCATCTGAGGCAGGGGATAGGTAGGAGTCTTGATATACAAGATATCCTATGTCCTCATCTGTATGAAACAGGGCAAACAAATTTGAGAACCACCACAGAACTTCTGTGTTCATAACAGACTCAGCTGGGACAATCCATTTACTAATTGGAACAGGGGAAAAAAGGATGAGAGAAAGTTCTGGATGCCAGAAGTTTGACTGGGTACACCGGGGGGGGATGGGGGCAATGGGAAGGGGGAGAACACAAGGAGCCTTCCCCAGAAGAGGCAGTTCAGGACACAGAACACAGGCCCAAATCACTGGGGTGCATGTGGTATTTCCAGGGTGGATCTGTCTCAGTTTCTGCTGTTGAAGTTATTCCACTTTTCAAATATTTTATAGAATCATTGGGCCAGAGAGGGGACAACGCTACAGCCTGCTGATTAGGGCACTCACCTGGGAGACCCAGGTATCAGCCCCAATATTTTATAAAGAGTAGAACAGCTTCAACAGGAGAGACCCATCCCTAGCCACTGGGATATAGGGTAACTCACCTAGGAGGGGAGAGACTGGGGTGCATGTCCTTGCTTCACATCAGCCAAAAATGGACAAGAAAACTTTGGTGGAGCAAGGACTTGAACCCAAGTCTTCTAAATCCTGTGCTAGCACTCCACCCCCTGGACCATCTTAACTTTCCCTTCAGCCCTCTTCATGGTCCCTTTGTGTGCACATTCTAAAAACATTCTCACAGTGGCCCTATTAGGAAAAACGTTTTCAGCAAATCATTTTTGAAGTAGCACAAGTGATCATAAGTTTCCACACCAACTATGTGTTGGAAGTTTGAGGGCAGGCTCATCCCATCTGGGAACAGAAACAATACCATATGGCCAATATGTCCAATCACAGTTAAGAAACCAGCTCAATATTTCAAATAATTTGCAAGCAAAATAAAGCATCAATCAGCAAGATATTCTTCAAAGAAGTTAAAATAGCAAATAGTCATTTATATTCAGAGAATAGAAATGCTAAATTCATAAAATAATTTAGCCCTTGTGAATTCATGACTCATCTTCATTTAGACATTGTGAATTTAAATTTAGATTATGTTGATTTGTATCTGAGGGCAGACCAATACCTAAGTGCTAATTGTCTAGTAGGACTCAGATAAACAAGAGCTTAAGGATGTTGCAGTTCATTTTAATAAATTAATTTATATAAGCTAGAAAGATGTTCATTTAGTTACATGTACTATACATCTAAATCACACTGGAGAATTAAAAAACATTTCAAACTCCAGGATAAAGCAGATCTCAAGTCCAAGGTGCCATGTCTACTTACAACTCTCACCTGCAACCGTGTGGACATAACACACCTTCTCTGAAGCACTTTTCAAATTAGCAGAAACATTGAGTTTTATGATCTTAAAATGAAGCCTACCAATTCAGCTGTCCAAATTAAATCATTCTGATGTCTGAGAGATTGAAAGGAACCAATAGTTTTAAAGAAACTGATATGGTGTGAAAGAGAGGGTATCGTAGGATAGCATTAATTAAGTTGGGGAGGGGATCATCTCTATGTTCTTTGAAAGCTTAAACAATGAGTTTTCATTTTCAAATGAAAGTTAAATGTGTTCAGTTATTAGCTAGGCAATTACTGCTACTTTGTTATTCAATTGATACTCCATCCTTACCGCCTCAACCTTGTTAATATGATGTATTAGTGAGTACAGCAAAGATGAGAGGCAACCATTTGTTTGTACAACGTGTTAGCAATTCCCATTCCTATCAGGTCTGCAGAGTTCTCAGGTAGAACTGTTAGCTGCACATGGAACTCGGTAGACCGGTCCCCATATTCTTAAGTAGCATTGAACAATGCTCTACCACTTTGATCTGACTGAAGGAAACCTTGAGTGTCTAGTAGGTGACCAAGAACAGGACAGGAGACTACCTTTTCAGACAAGTATTCTGCTGTATCACAATAAGATGAGAAAGAAACAGGCCCACTCAAGACTTCAGGCTCAGTGTTCCACCTACAAAGTATAGTACACGGATTCCACCCCCTCTTCCCCACCTCAAACCAGCCTTCCAAAACCAGAAGCATCCACCAGTCTGGCTCCAGGCCAGTCCTCTCCCCTCATTGAAAAAGTCACTTGCTAATGAGGATCACCTTCACCACAAACCCATAGGCATGAGCCAAGTACCTATACTTGGCTTATTCTGTTCTTGTGACCAGCAAGTGGATTCCATCGCTGCCTGCTTTGAAAGAGGGAAGCAGAGCAGAAGGTTTGAGTCTTTGCATGGCCTTGTGTGCTCTTGTAATCTCTGTTCCTCCAACAATGCAGATTACTCCCTCTTCCATTTTGGTAGTTACCATCACACACAACTGAGGACTTGCGCCCAAACCAAAAACCTCAGATCCAAACAGCCTCAAACTTTGCAGCTGGGCCCTACTTTCACCATAGGTCCAAAAAGCTCTAACTTTGGGAAAATTTGGATCAAGCTCTCTGCTTTGTAGCGCAAGCCAGCCTAATGTTACTGTTTATCAGTACCAAATGATAGAACATGAAAAGGTGTGTCCAGCAACCCACAGGCACCAAACCACACTTAAGTCTTGCAGTGCCCAATTTTACACTGGCAAAAATCCTGCTGTAAGTGGATTTCTGACTTTACTGTGCCATTGTCTTTTAAAAAGAGAAATAATGCCTGCAGAGAGCAGCTCATTTGGGAAAGACAGTACATTGCCAGCCAGGCAGCATAGCACAGTGCTGTGATAGAATCTTGGAGCTGCCATACTGCTTTCAAAGCAGGGCTTCTGGGAATGACGTTCAAGAAAGCAGCACTCATTAGTTCAAGAGGCAAAGCATGAAATCTACCAATGGGCATCTACACACTAATGTTCTGTCTATAGTTTCTCTTTTAATGAGGCTCTTTGATCAAGGTTATCAAGTCAGACAGTCAATAGCACTGAACCTTTTTATCAGCCCTTCTTGATCATTGAGTTATTTGCCATTATCCAGTATGCTAATTCTTAGACTCATACAAACAGCTTAATCAAGTGAGTGCATTTTATTATTTTATAGTCTAAACGTTATAGACTCATCATCTGAAGTATCCATGAACACTGACTTATTCTAGATAGTTAAACGGATGTTACACCAATCAGAAATTTTATTCAAATTTATTAGGCTTGCTGCATTATTTAGCCAGCACAAGTGAGAACACCAGAAACAAAGAGCCCCCCAGGCATTGAACTGTGAAGCGGAACAATTGTAAGGAGTAAGATTCTGACATTACCAAGTAGGCTCCAGTAAGGGGTGACTGTCCCTTTGTAAATCCAGAGCAGATGCTACTGCATTCTGCTTTGGGATAAGCTTCTGCAGCTCTACTTAAACGTACATTTCCTCTCCACCCTGAAGTTATTCTCACACACCAGTCAGGGCAGGATCCATGAAGGGACTTAGGCATTCCAACATGGAGCATCACAGTGCCACACTTTAAACAAAAAGAGCGAGGAACAACACTAATTCACAAAATCCAGATAGGTGCCTAGGCTCCCTATACAACAAATGAGGAATAATAGGTGACACAGGAGCCAGCATCCTAGGCAGGCGGCTGTGCAAGCTAGCCAAGAGGAGATACTGAGGAGAGGGATGTGTACTAAATCCTCTCCTCCGTATTTCCTCCTGCCCTCCCATTTCAACAAATGGATGACCATCCATCCACTAAATTGTTGCAAGGAAGTGGAGGGTAACAATGAGGTTGGGAATAGCCTCTGGTAGTTAGGATCCCTTTTTTGTTAAGAGTCCGGTTATTACAAACCACGGGCAGTGGTCAAGCCCACACTGAGAAATTCTTGCTTTCAATGACCAGATATAAAAGTGAGTGGCAGCTCCACGAGGCAACTATGCCAGGGGCAATTGAACAGTACAAACTGTCCCTGTTGTCATGGCAGTGAAGTCATTATATCGTTGCAAGCCAGACAGCAAGTGACCTAACATTTCGATATTTTGACGCAGAAAGAAAATAGAGTGAACCTGATATTATAAATTGCCCCAGAGAAGCACTTTGGTTATGTAGTAACGGGAAGTATCACTTCTCTGATGTGTCTTGAAATTGGAGCATTTCTAGGCTGGCTTGTAACACTTGTAAAGCCTAGTTAGCATTACGTTAGGCTTAAAGTATTCCTTGTTGCTTTCCAAGTATGAGTCACGTTACTCAATGCAATCATTGGTAAGGATACAAGAGCATAGCTTTTAGATACAGTTTTAAAGCACGACTTTAATTGCATTCATAATAAAGATTTCTACAATGCACAGCCTGCCTTTGCCCTTTAAGCAGCTAGCTCCCTCCTGGTGGAGGACCCCCAGGAACTTGCTCACTGCCAGAACATTAGAGTGGCCACTCTGTGCTGGATAGGGTAGTCTTTGGCTGTTGGGAAGTGGAGCAGATAGGATTTATTCCCCCAAAAGAGCCAACTTTACCCCCCACCAAAACCCAGGAATTCCCCCTCT
Source organism: Mesoclemmys tuberculata (assembly GCA_007922155.1). Classification (NCBI taxonomy): domain Eukaryota; kingdom Metazoa; phylum Chordata; order Testudines; family Chelidae; genus Mesoclemmys; species Mesoclemmys tuberculata. The sequence goes on along the minus strand of ML675604.1, from coordinate 23,131,526 downwards.
TCCTCTGAGCAACTCTTCTGCCGTAAAGCTGCTGGTCCTTGCACTCCCTCAGAACTATATTAAATTCTTAACACTCCGGGATTAACATCTTTTCTGATACAGGGTATATTTGTAGTCCTTTAGCACTCCATAAATTCTGCTGGAGGGTCAGGTAGCCAGTATAATTTTGTTATCAATAACTGCATATAATGAAACAATATCCCAGGTATTCTATTGGGAAATGAGAATGCTACCAATGAAATGTGCAATTTTGTGCTTATTGGGCTTATAATTTAAACCAATTTCTTCCCCAGGTTTCAAGAGACATAATACATTTATAAAAACAATTGTACTAGTCTGCGGCAACATTTAGACCGTTTTAAGGCCTTTCCAAAAGTCCTTGGAGAGATATAATACTTTGTTTCAACGTTCATACTGTCACATTAAAACCACACTAGACCCTAATTTTGCACAAAACAAAAATACCACATGCAGCTCTCAACATACACATTTCAGAGATGAAAACTTATGCTGTACATCTCAGTTTCTTACGCACAATCTTGTCATTTAAAGTTGGGCTAGGCAGAGCATTTAAGTCTATTCTTAACTTTAACCTATTGAAGTCAACAGGACTTACACATGCCTTTATTTGCTTTGTGGAGCAGGGATCTAGATCATGTGTTTGAGCCAAGCTCTAGTTCACACAAGTCAAGGAGGAGCAGGGAAAGAAGATAGCTTAAAAAAAAAAAAATTACACCTCCGCCACAATCCCAGATCTTCCAGAAATTAGCTGCCTCCTGCTGCATGATTTAGAATAGCCTTTAGGTAAACTTTATGTTGTGGCTGGATTGCTCCATCCTTTGGAAATCCTCAGCTGTACCAGGCACATGTGTTTCCCCTCCAGTCCCCCAATAAAGCCACCTGTGCCTGAGGTGGGGGGAAAGAGGTATGGCATAAGAATTGCCAGTATGGGACTCTATCCACCTAAGCATTTCTCCTACACATGGGGAATCCTCCATAAATCAATATCTCCTGCTTTAAGACTGTTTTGCACTGCCAAAGTGGCACAAAGCAGCCCTAATAGGGCTGAGGGTGTGGCAACACAATTCTCACCTGACTAATTTAAAGGCAACATTATGCAACCACAGAATGGTTTCCACAGTGCATGCTTTCCTGTAAAAAACTCTGGCACCACGATAAAAGCAGCAGCATATTTAATTCCTTATGGAGTCCTAATTATCCTGCTGCCAAAAGTCTGCCCAATTTTTTAAAAACACACTACAAAAACCTAAAGAAGCACTTTTTATTTAATTTCTTTGCCAATACTATGTAGTACACCTGCAGCCCTCTTTCCCATATACCAAAACAGCCTCTGGCTCACAAGGTGATCTGCACAAATAGATATTGCCTAAAACAGCGTTAATTAAGAAACTCACATAGAGTAACAGATTCATTCTGGGATATTTATACCACCTGCAGCTGTGGAAAAGAGTATCCTTTACTTATACTGCAACTGCATTTAGCTCTATTATATTTTGTTTGATTTGCTTTTATTTAAGTGAGTTGCAACTGCCCTGTTAAAAGTGCAGATGAGTAGACTGTGGAGATGTCTGGTGCTGAGATGTGTTTTCAAATACGCTGCTGACCTCAACAGTCTGACTACAACCCATCCACCCCTCTCCCCAAGTGGTTATAAACTGATCTAGAGAACATCACTAAAGTTGTACTAACCAACCTGCGAGAAAAAGTTTCTCCATCAAGGCAGCTCCTACAGCCATGCTATCAGAACTCGGATACTGTGCCCTTGTATTTGGGCTGACAAGAGGTGGAGCTAAAAGAAAGTTCCACCTACAGTCCCGGAGTCCACACCTAACAGAAACTGGGCTATAAAGAGGGTCATTGGAAGCTGCAAAAGACTGAAAGCATTTTCCACCTTTATAACTGAAATTACCTTAGAGTTCATTAAACTTGGGAACCTAAAACTACTTATAGGAAACAACTACATATAGAAATAGCTTGTGTGTAGTTTGTGTTTATTAGTTTAATCATTGCTCTCTGTAAAATTTGGAAAGAGCTGTAATCTTTCCCATTAAATGCCTTTTGACCATCTTTCCCCCTAATCCAGAGTATCACTGTTGGCAGCCGGGGGCGGGGAAAGGAGCGCTTGCACCCATGCACCTTAAAAGTGTTATAGCTTCTCTAAGGAGTAAAGTCCCCAAATTCAGTAAAACAAGCTCACTCTTTGCAATATTGTGTGATCAGTAACAATGGCTGGTCCCAGACATGTATAGCTTTACTGGCTTTGCAGTAAAACTTGGAAAGCAGGTTTGATTTCCTTTCCGTGCCTGAAATGTATAAACTGCAATGTAAGAATCAATCCTGCACAGTCTGTCACAGAGCTGGCTGATCAATCCTCTCATTGGCCACGGTGTCTTTACAGGCATTTTTCCAATCTCCGTGCTGACATGCATAACATCGCCAGCCAGAAGTTCACTACTCTGACATCAAATGTACCATATGATCATTGTAATTTTTAGTGACTGAGTTCTATCTTTGTCCTTAACTAAACAAAAAGGATCTAATCCCTTCCCTGAAGAGTTTCTATAGTTTATGGGACTGTTTTCTGTAGACCACGAGGTAACAAGCTATGCAGCATATTCATTTTGACTCTCTTTGGCCCCTTCTGTTGTCACAAAGATAAATCCAGAACATTTTGCAAGATGAGATGAGCCAGAAGTTCTACAGAATATTTGGCTCTAAAGCTTTCCAAATACACGTTTTCTCCTTTCATCCAGCAAGTTTGAGATGTGAAAAGCCTTGCGCATTAATATGACATAAGACGGGGAGGACATGCCACTGCATTTGCAAACAAACAAGTTTGGTTAACAAAGTATTGGGTCTCAGACCAGTATGATTTTTCAACACAGAATTCCACATTTGGTAATAAATGAAATATTTTGGGGGGGGAGGTTGATTTAAAAAAAAAAAAAAAAGATATTGGCAGCTGTTTGGAGCTGCTCAGAGGTTCAAAATGTTAGAGAGTCTGAGGAGTGGGAGGGGGAACTGATTTGTGGGCAGAGTGCAGGTGAGACAGTCGAAGTACATAATAAATGTATCACATAACTCCCCAATAAAGCATAGTAAATCACAACCCTGTACATGGAGAAATTTGAACATATAGGCATAGCTGTCTAAGGAGATCTACAGAAGTATAGCTCCATTTGAATATAAAGGCATTCTAACATTTTAAGCCTCTTACTCACATAGTTCATAATAGCATGTTTAAATGCTAACCTTTAAATATTTGTCATCAGAGCTTTCTCTGCTAACAATCACAGCTGTTATTTTGTAGGTGAACATTTTATTACCATGAATAAAAGGAGGAACAGGGAGCAGCTATGGATCAAGATACTGAAGACAGATCAAGTACAGTGTAATTTGTCAGTCAGATTTTATAGAGATGTTGCAGACATCCCTCAAGCATGAGATTTCTTGACTCTAGCTTTGAATTCCTACTTGTATAGGCAGCTGATGAGATTAGCACACTTTCTCAAGCTGCAGGAGCATTATTATATGGAGGTATGATGGATAGTCACAGGGTTGTGATGACGTTTTGGTTAACTCAATAAGATGGGCAAAGCACAAAGAGGACCCTCTTTATAATAGATTTTCTTACAAGTGAAATACCTACTGGCTGTCAAACACCAAATGAAATATGATCTAAAGATAAGGACATGCTGGAGACTATTTTTCCAAGAAACAAAGTCATCTTTTCCTGTGGATTTTCTTTTTGATTTGTTTCCTTGTGAGTCTTAATATGTAGCAAGCCAGAGTCTTCCTACCCCATGCAGAATGGTGCAAACAGCACCTCTCTATGCCAGTCTGCATGGAAGAGGGGGATTCACCTTGAGGAAAGGCAGGCAGAGTTTTTGTTGTAGCCCTTAGTGGGAGTCACAATGGGGAATGGGAGCGTTAGTTTCAGTCACTGTTCTCTATTTGAGTCCTTAGGGCAGAAGCTGCTGAATGTGTATGCCGACTGCCTTAGCCACCATGTACCTTCACAGGAACATTTTGTACTGCAGCAGCTGGTTCAGGGAAAAGGAGAGGTCACCATGATCTTTTGCAGTCATCAGCCTCAGGTGGATTTCCTGCCACAGGGGACCCTTTGTGCTGTTACAGACCCTGGTTTATTTTAAAGAAAGGAAAGTGAATACAGACAGGTTAACTCCAAAGAAAGAGTCTCTATCAGAGCTGGGATATGAACTGTGTAACGCCCGGCTCCCCAGCTCATGTTTGTTCCACTATACCTTGACACTTCTTTTTATATCCAATTGTAATGGGGCCACTCACCTCTCAAACAACTCCAGTGGGCTGAATCGGTACCACAGTCCTTTTCTCACCCCACTGTCCTGTGCAGGTTGCCAGCCAGCCTTAGTGAGTCTTCAGTGATTTGACCCTCCAGCCAAGTCACCAAGGCCAAATGAAGCCCTTCAGGGACATTAAGGAGTCCAATAACCAACAGCGTATTCGTACTCAGTAGGGTCACCAGCCCCAGCTCTTGAAATTCAGCCCTTGGTTCAGGCTCCCAGATAAAGCCTGTCTTCTTCTTGAGGTTTACATGCCTTTACCTGTGGCAGATAGTGGAACCCAGGCCCACGCACTACTCCAGGTTCTAATCTAAAAACCCTATACACAGCAGCCACATACTACTTGATTCAGTCTTTCACTGTTAGTTCCCTAGGCCTCTTCATACCAGGGCCTTTTATCTCCAGCCATATCTCTGGACCAGAATCCTCAGATCCCTCTCCATTGGCAATCTCGATGAAAGTTCAGCCCATAAACCCATAAAACACTTGTTGGGTGCCTTTAGCCAGACAGGAAGCCCCTTCTCTCTTCCTTCCTCTACTCCCAGCTAAGAACTGATCTACTAAGCCCTTGCAGCTCCTTTTATCTGGGCCTGCTGGGCACTGATTGGCTGCTTCTGTGAGGCCTCTCTAGGCAGGCCTGGAGGACCCACTTTTGTGTCTCTTTTCCTGTCTCTCCACTGCTTCCCAGCACAAGGTGTAGTAAGACCATGGGGCCTCCTGTAGGGAGCCACAAAGGTCAGGTACACCCTATCACAGTAATTTTCCTTGCTTATTCATGTTTTGGAGAGTGCTGCTTTAGTCAATAGCAATTATTCTTGGTGAAAAGGACATACAATACAAATTAGAGCAATATAGATTTCCCCTATTACTTTAATGTTTAGTTACCCTGTTAGATTTACACTGAGTACATAAAATTTAATAAATTGCTTTCACTAAAACTCATTAACTGACACTTAGAAATAGCATTTTAATCCAAAGGAGTGCAGCATAACATTACTGCAGCTAATAGGCACGTGGTAGCGGTAAAAATTCCCCTTCTAAAACAAAGCGCAGCCATGCTGGGGTATGATTATATATCTGATACTCCAAAGTATCCTGAAGATGGGGGACCAGATCCTCAGGTGGAGTAAATTGGCATAGCTCACCACTGGAGCTCCACAGACCTCCAAGGAACTACCCCAATTTACACCAGCTGAGGACCTGGCCCCATAACATAATGCTGTGTTTCCTGACCGTTGGGAAACTGGCCCATTTCCCGGTGAAGGTAACCTAGAGAATGGCTAAGGAACAGGTTTGGGTGAGGCTGTTCAGAATTCCTGTGCCAGTGAGAGGGAAGGATGGGTAGCTGTGGGGAGGAAGAGATTGGTCAGAACCCATGTTCTAGCCTGCCTCTTCTCTTCCTGTGCCAGTGAGAGGGAAGGATGGTAGCTGTGGGGAGGGAAAGCTTGGCCAGGACCCATGTTCCAGCCTGCCTCTCCTCTCCCATGAATCATTCCATCTCCTCCAGGTGGCCCTCTCAAGGTATGTCTACACTACAGTCAGAAGTGCGACTGCACTGTGTGGAGATGCACCTAAACTAGCTTTGATCTAGCTAGCTTGAATAACAAGAGCCATGGCAGCACAGAGGGCTGCCCAGGCAGCAGACTGGACTGCAAAATCCCATCTGCAGCCCTGGGTATGCTGCCATACTCCCACTTCTTTGCCACTGTGATTTTCTGAACTAGCAAGATCAGTGCTAGCTCAGGCTTGTCTACACATGCTGCAGTCACACCTTTGATTGCAGTCAAGATGTACTCTTAATGAGAGCTGCACCTTTTGGCTGCCAGGTCCCTCCTCAGTCCAATAAGCAGCAGAGGGGATGACAACATATGCCTATTATGGAGGCCAAGCTGGTATGGTGGATACTTCCTGAAATGGACCTGAAAGCAGCTCTGCACTGAAGAATAGGCCAGTGACAGAGAACAAGAAGGTGAGAATGGATGGGGAGCAATTCAATTGACCTCAATGAGAGATAGGAAAGGCCTTGAACAGTGGGGGAGGTTCATTTTAACAGGAGGGAACTGACCTAGAACACAGCAAATCCCATAAGAAGGGAGGTTTTAGAGACCTGAGATGCCCATGACACATTCTGATTATATCACCCAGAACCCAATAAATCTCTTATCTGGTTGATATGTCTTTTCCAGGTACCAACTCCTCCCTAGCCATTTCACATCCTTTTGTAAAGAAAGAAATATGAATCAAAATGTTTCGTCCTAGTGCTGTAATCACAGTTTAGATCTGGCTTTCTCAGCTTTCACACAGAGCACCTTGTTCTCTTGCATTGCAGTGCTGGGGGAAACTACAGGGGTATCCTGGTCAAAATTCTGCAGCAAAACTGCAAATAAGATTGGGATGAATACCCTGATTGTGACCTAGTTCATCCCCTCTCTGCTAAATCATTCTCAGCAGATCACTTTAATCACAAGGGCTCATAAAGGTACTTCTGAAGTGCACAGTTTTTGCCTTAGCAATGCACCACATAGTGATGTCATATAAATTTTAAAAAAACCAACAACCCAGCTTTCTCTACAAGTGCTCCTTTAAACTATGAATTTTTATCCAGGCCCTGTGTGTGTAGCTGTGCTGATGTGACAGACCAACAGTCATGGTCAGTTCACGTAGAGTGTGCATGTGGAGGTATGTAATGGTGATTCCGGGGCTAACTGACCTGGGTCAACTGACCCTGTAGAACAGCATGACATAAGGTGCCCAGGTGAATATTTGACAATATGTACATGTCAGCTGATCCCTCTTGTCCCTACCAAAATTAAATTAAAAAACAAGTTATTTAGCATATCATGATTATTTATAAGTGCTAGCAGAGCATATTTTGGGGACATGTGTCTCCTTTGAGAAAAGGATACAAGTACTAGGAAAAGTCACATGCCACATAGACATCCCAATTAACATCTGAAGAGGGATTTTAGAACCAATGGTCTCAGGACCACCACAAAGGACCCTTAAATAGATCAGGTACTCAAGAAGAAGAAGAACCAGAGGGTCTCATGGTAGCCAACACCATGCTACAAGGGACTCAGAAAACAGACCAAGTACCTGAAGGGACAAGGAGAACAGAAACAGGCTCTACCTAGAATTGGTACCTATATCTGCTTTATTTGCCAATCAGAATCCTAGGTGGGGCCAGCATAGTTATTGAGGGCTTATGCTTGGGGAATTGAGGCTTATTAAGGAGAGACATTGTATAGCTTTTTGTTTGTCTGTGCTACCTCCTTCACACTAAATAGCTTTGCATTGAAGAGATTGAATCCTAGTCTTCATTGGTATGGTTACTGGGTGCCCAGCTGTGGGTATGTGAATCAATCCCAGTTCAACATCTCTTGGTCTCTAGCACCCCTTCTTGTCCACTTATTTGGCCCTGCAATGACCTATGTTTGGTTACATCTTCTATGGCCTAGACCTCCAGCCAGGGCTCATCTTCCAAGGTAACTAAAGTTTAACTAAAGAATCCCCACCAGCATCCCAACAGAAGATCTTTCTGATTCTTTTGGACTACTTTGAAGGTCCCTGCTTTTCATCCCTTCTCCCAGAGAGTACAGAATCCCTTCTTTGCACCTTTGGCTGAGAACTACTTCCCAGAGCTTTTCCCCTAGAAGCTCTTCTTCCTGACAGTTTTCCCCACAGCCTAGCCTCGCCTCGCCTCGCCTCACCTGGAGTTCAGGCAGCCTCTCCCAAGGATTTCTCTGCTTCTTATAATCCCTATCTCAGGGCCTCCCACATTAGCCTCCACTGCTCCCTAAAATTCTCTCCACACTGCCTTCACCAAGTCCACCACAGAGAGGACCCCCTCCCACGTTGTCCTCCCTGACCCTTTCATTGCTGAGACCATTAACTGTAATGGAATCAAACAGATCAGAATCAGCTGGAGGTTACCTGCTGTGTGACAGGCAAAGCTGCATCCAATTCCCCTGAAAGGCCAGCAACCCTGGAACATATCTTTTACCTAGGGTAAATGCCACAATTTGGCCCATAGAGAGTTTAATTTTTTAAACAGTGTAAATAAAGTGTCAGCTCAGGCTATCTGGCCCTCAACCTACTCACCAATAATTGACTGATCAGCTAGTAGGTATCATAGGAGAGCTGAGTCTGGAGGAGGGATGTGAAGAGGGTAGTGGCTTTTCTAATCAACTCAGAGATGGTTTTCAATTTCATAGCATTGTACTGAGGCTATGCTATTTTCACTGCCATGTGGATTGTTTGTAATGGTTTACAGCTGATGTCAATATGATCCAAAATGAAATAATAATTGGTTCCAAATCATTTCATTTTGATTTAGTTCTCATTTTTGCAGTACTTTGGGTTGACCTGACAGAGCAGAGCATTTTGACTGCCTTGCAACTGGAGAAAGGCTGACCCACTTGTCTTCGCAAAAGGTGAAGCTTCAAACTGGGGACCATCTGATAATTGACTAAATCAGATTAGAAATAGACAATTTTTTTAAAGTAGTATATATTTTTAAAGCTTTTCCATTAGCCTTTACTTACAGGGTTTCATTTCCCAGTGACATACAGGTATAAAAAAGTATAGTACGTTCAAAGAGGGAGCAAACGCCATTGAGAGAGATTTTCTTTCCTTAAAATTTTTTTTTTAAAACCTAGAACACAGGAGAGACTATAATGACACTTTTATGCCTTCTTGCTGAGTGCTTGGAATCCTAGACATCAGAGGCAGGTGCAAAACAACGTTCTAGCACAACTTAAAGTCAAACTGATTAGGGTGTTTGTACAGCCCATGGAACAAGGACTTTCCAGAAGTGCTAGATGTTAATAGTTGCCCAAACTGTGCCTTCTAGAGCCATACAAAGACGTTGGCCTCCACAGAATCAACTCCCTTCTCTGTGGAAGGGGAGAGTAAACTGCCTTCACAGCACCATCCCCGCCATGCTTAGGATGCTTTGACTGAGATTAAGAAAGAGAAGAGGATGGAGACTAGGCAGGTAGGGGGCAGATGCATATCATGCCCCATGGAGATTCCCTGAAGAAGATACAACCCTGAACTGTAAGACTGTGTTATCACTGAGGCTACCACCAGGGGTACTGGGGACATCCATAACCCCAGGAGTCACTAATAGCATGGTTCTAACAGAGCTGTGCTGCTAGGAAACTGCCAGTCCTGACCCCTTACAATGGAAACCATCATGCTAAAATAGGTAAAAGCTGAGCTTGTTACTTCAGTTTATTAAATGGATTACAAAAGGTGGAAAGCTTCTTGTTCTGAGTGAAATTCTTATTTTAACCCAGGAACCAACATCGGATCCTGATATACTGAACCAGAATATTTGAGGAAGCAAGAAAAAGTTTCAGAAAACCATCTGAACATAAAACAGTGAGGCATCCTAACAGCGTGTAAACACAGGTGGATAAGACTCTGGGACTAATTTATCAATGAGCTGACAGTAAGACCATCCACAGTTGCGAGCTCCTCTCTAATGCAACCTCCCAAAATTATTGTTTCTCCTTAAACTTAAAACATGATGTGTAATGATAGGGTTTTAATTCCTTTCCACTCCCATTTTCCATATAGTTCCTAACTACTTTCTTCTGCATCTGTGTTTTATTCTATCCTCATTCTTTACTACATTTCTCCTTTCATTCTTCAGTTTTTTCTCTCATACACACACATTTATACCATTCTACTGTTTAGGGAGAAATTCTCCTCTCGGGTAGCCATGTGGGATTGTGACTCATCTCTCTCCAGGCATAGAATTCCTGTTGTCATCAAAAGGAGCTGTATGCAAGTAGAGAGAGCAGAATAGTAGAGCTGAGTACTTGTACATAGCTCTCTGAAAACAAAGTGGTCTTCATTTTGAAGAGGAATATGAGTTTGTCATTGAACATATGCAATAAATGTTAGGTGAACTCATCTTCCTAAGCAGCCCTATGGCACACAAAAAATAGAAAATAAGGGCAAAATGCTGGTATCTGATCTTTACTCTGATCCAAGAACAGAACTTTCCCTTTAAAGTGGAAGGAGAAAAACAAACTAAAGGGTGGGCTAATGCTGAAATTAGTAAAAGGAGGTGGATGGGAGTGATGGTCGCCTTATCACACGATGTTAAGTAGAGAGTTGGTTGAAATTTGGAATTTCTACATTTCAAAATTTCAGTCCAAATCTGAACAAACACAAAACCAAGAACAAAAAAAATCAAAATTTCCTACTTGAAATTATTTTTTTTTAATTATTTGGGGTCAATCAAAACATTTTGTTCTGATTTTGTCTTTTTTTAAATGTTATATTTTAATAAATACTATAATAATAAAATAGAATGAATATCAAAATGAAGTCACTTGGAAATGACAAAAATTGAAATGTTCTGTTCCTATAAGTATAAATATTCCATTTTCATTTTATCAAAATGCTTCCTCATCCCCCCTCCCCCATTTTTTTTCTCTAAATGAAATTTCATCAAAATTGACATGTTGCCACTGAAAATTTCAATGTTGATGACATGGAACTTTCCAACAGAAAAATGTTCAGTTAGGAACTTTTCACCCAGCTCTAATGTTGAACACACAAAGGAAAATGGAATAAAGTTGCGATCAGAATCAGCAGCTATGATTCAAAACCTCAATAAATCAATGACCTCCAGGTAGATCTCTTAGCTCTTGACTGCTAGTGCTCGGTGCCTCCGGAAGTCAAGCGACTGAAGTGAATAAACCCATTTATGATACTTCCAATGTAAGAGTTGTTCCAAAAAGATAACAGAGTTATTGAACAAAAAGCTAATGAGAAGCTGGGGAAAATTAAGGTTTGTGCACTTAGATGCAATGAAAATCCACAAAATCCTAAATAATAGAGGTGAGGTTTAGAAGATTCCGGGTTAGAGATTAAAAAAAAGACACGCAGAAGATAGGGCAAGTATTTTCTTACTTATCTCACTTCCACAGGATTTTGTTTAGTGCATAGACACCAAGGCAGTAGGTGCCTTGGGCCCAAATTCTGCAATATAATTTGAGTGGGAGGACCTCTCTGCCTGTGAGAAACAAATTTCAAGATTGAGGCTTTAGAATTTATAAATAGATGTTTGGAAGAGGCATATCTAACTGCTCTCAAGTTTACCTAGCTATGTCATTAGGACAGCTGTCTTACTCTGTTTCCCCACCTGCTGAATTAGTACATTTCATAGATGATATGTGCACAAGTAACAGTCCCCTATTCTGTAGATTAACAAACTTTACAACAAAAAGAAGCCCAGAAAAAGAACCTGCCGTTCACAGTCCTATGTTTCTTTCGGGAAGTCCTTCATGGAGAAAGCGATTTCATAGCTCCTGAAACCCTGCATTTGGGAGCCACACATGATCTCAGGAGAGATGCACAAATGAGTTTAACTGAAGACTGAAAAAATACATCTGCAACAAAACAGAGGATAATTTTTTCAATCTCATCCCAATCCATATTACATCAGAAGAAACACTTCCAAATCAGCGAAAATAATTTCACTCTTTTTTAACTTAGTTCAGTGAAGGAGACAATGCTAAAGATAAAGAAATAGGTACAGTGGGAGCACCCCAGAACTACCTGCTGGGGTCTAAAGAAGGATGCCACTTCTGTGTGATGAATGCACTGTTTAGATGTGATGATTTGTGATAATCTTTTATGTAGAGAGTTTGGGCAAAGGAGGATCCCTACCGTTTTATTTACAAGGAAGCAAGCCCACAATATTTTAACTTTGGAACAGCTCTCTTGGCTCCTTGCTTTTTCAGTTTTCTGTTTTTCCTTTATCATGTGATTACTAGGTTAGTAGGGCAAATAATCAAAAGGTTGTGCTTTTGTGATTTTTCCCCCTCTTTGAGCTTCCCAGCTTCCTCTCCTGCTCACAGTCCTAGCGTGAGCAGCTTCACTAAGCATCACTAAGATAATTACTGTAATTCATCTAGAAAAACATCCAACTTACATTTCTGTGGCTAATTAAACAAACCCCCAAATGGGTCATTTTTCAGCCTCCCTCCTTCCCATGAGCACCCACCCTGAGGGGATTCTTTCTCAGTCAGGGAGCTATTTCTGAGCATGAATCCTTTACCCTCTAAACTGAAAATTTCTTTTCTTTGAGACTTAAGCAACTGAGGCCAAATTCAGCCATGGTGTAAGTGGGAGTCACTCCAATGTAATCATTAGAGTTGTGCCTGCTTACATCAGTCTATTGACAGATTATTACAGAAACAAAATCTAGTGGGGTTCTTTTTCCTATTGGTGACACATACAAAAAGCCAGTGAAGAATTATTATTGTTATTTATGGTATCTATTGCAGTAGTGAGTAAAGGGCTCCTCTAAGACTGGGACCACATTATGGAAGGCACTTTACAAACACAAGCAAGAGATAGTAACTTGCCCCAAAGAGCTTGCAGTCTAAATAGACAAGACAGAGAAAGGGCAAGAGGAGAAACAGAGACACAAACAAGGAAAGTGACTTGTTCAAAGTCACACAGCAGGTCAGCAGCAGATCCAGGATTTACAGAAAACCCTGGCAAGCATGTAAACATAGGCGAGTAAATGCATCCCCTGGTTTTACTCCACTTAAATCAACAGAAGGACAACAGAGATGAATATGACACTAGGGTTTAGGTAATTTTGCAAGAGCAATGAGAGCTCTCAGCGCACTGCCCTTTCACCAGGACTTTCAGAAATAACTTTGCAAACTCAGAGATTTTTTTGGTATTTCAAGTACCCTGAAAAACGTTTGGGGCAGTGAGAAAGGGACAAAAAGAATGCCTCTGAATTCAAGTGCAAAGTATTATCCTTAATAAATATTAGGGCATGGAATGTACATTCAGAATCCATTGAGCAGTTTACTTTGGCTTTTGCTGTCCATTCCTACTTAAAAAAAACCCACTGATACAAAAAATTTGTAGCTACACATTATCCACAGCATTAAACGTGAGCCAAGTCAGGAAAAGTGCTATTTTATTAATCAGTTATGTGAGGATTTATTGTATTTTGGCTCAGCATAATCTCAGCAACATTATGAATAAAAACCAGAACATTTTTTAAACAAGGGGCTTTCCCTGCTTCCCAAGAAAAGCGAACAACATGCAGCACTTGTACTCCATCATTCAGAACTGCAAAATGGAGCAATGTGTTGTGGAGGCATAAGCCTTTTGTGCAGGTAACACAGGAGCTGCCTCTCTGCTGCTGCTGCTGCTATTGTTACTGCACTGGAAATAATTTGGCATAAAATAGGATATGTGATGTGTAAAATCATCAAACCAGTAAAATAAATGCATGTTTTTGTTTTTTGCACACAGCTAATAAAAACAGATGCTAATGTATTGTGTGCAACCCATTGACATTCAATTGTTTCCTAAGACAAGAGCTCCTAAGTGTTTCTCAGTAGCTTAGCCCTCTCTCCCTTTTCTTCTGCCGTAATTTTAGAGGTGGAAGCACATGCAAAAGGTTTTTCCACTGTGGCACAAGGTCTCTTCTTCTGTTGCCTGCACAAGCTTGATGCCTGGTTATTTTCTGCTCCTCTTGCTCCCTCAGTGAGCACCAAGGCTCCTTAATGATAACAAAGCATCATTGCAGTCATATTGATACCTGTTGTAATCACTGGCATTCTGGCTTTTCAATTTTCACTATTTGCCTTGGATCAAGTAGCTCTGTGCTAATGCAACAGAAGGTCACCAGATGAAGGGCCTGATAACAGAGAGGGACTGTTCTACTTAACATGCATGGAGGATTACGCTTTTCAGTCGTCCTAGAGCTAATCTTTCAAGTTGTCCTTTTTTGACTTTCTCAGTTTAATCAGTTTAATCTCATCTTCCCTCTTTTCTGATTACAAGGATTTTCTGTCGAAACCTTGCCTCCACAATAAAGACCATGTGGCAATTTATTCTTATATTGATTCCAACATCTCTTTTCCTCCGCTAGTGTGCCAGTGGATGGGGGGTAAGGGTGGGAGTGATAGGGGAAGCAGAGGGACCCTCTAACAAAGCTATATATTCTAGTTATCTGGTAATCAGCACACTTCTTTAACACTTTGGAAGGCAGAAATGGCAGCCAATACTCTGAAGTGGTTAAAGTTAGTGGAGACAGTACAAGCAAAAAAATATCACAGGCCCATTGTAAAACTGGGGTTACTGCTAATCAAATTGTTCAGGCCAAATTTTCAAAAGGCCTGCTTAATATTTGTAAGCACATATGAACAAACACCTGCATTTGCACCCCACAAATTAGGTAACTTAAAGCAAAAACCAGTCAGACATGAAAATTACAGTATGCACAGGTGGGTCTATGCACATGCAAACAGTTGCACGGGTACAAGTCTTACTGGCAAATTTGTGCATGTGGCCTTTAATGTGTTCTCTCTGGGCAGTGGGATGTTTTGTAACTACTACTCTTTTTGGATGAAAGGAATGATAATTATTTAGAACTAGGTTGTGACTTGGCCTATGTGTCTGTGCAGGAGAGTAAGAGGGAGAAAAAAACATACCTCACACCCCTCATACAGGCTATATAAACCTTGGGTCCTGATGCACAGGGTAAGCAGATACTGCATATCACTTACTCCCCACTTGCAGCAGGTGGCCAGAGAGTGGCCAGGAAATGGGTCAAGTCTTGACCCCATTCCCCCCTACTTGCTGACCACCACAGCTGATCCTACACAAAGTGTGTCATAATTTGGTGATGGTATAGCCCAACACCAAGTTACAGGCTTTCCTGGGGCAAAGGGTTTGATGAACTGGAGCTATATCTGTACAACTTGTGAAGTCTCTTTGATATTGTGAAGTTGTATTAAGAAAAACTGCCTGTATATGTATGTGGCTCCACCATTGCTGACAGATGCTGTAGACAATACACACCAGAAAGATACAATTGAAGACACTTGGGACTAACTGTCCCTATTCAGGTGCAAATTTATTTGGGCATACACTTTGCGTGAGCAGAGACACACTTCGTCAGTTGCATCCCCACAAAAACTTACACCCAACTAAATTTGTTAGTCTTTAAGATGCCACAGAACTCTTGTCGTTTTGCTGAAAACAGACTAACACGGCTACCCCTGTAGCACCCAGGAAACAACCCAGAGAGGCCACTGGAGAAACCACTGCTTCGGCCTGCTGAGGCTCTAGAAGTTTAATACCGCCCCAGTAGATCCAGAGCACAGAGTGTGAATTTATGACTAACGATATAATCATATCTTTGGGCCGTGAGCGAGCCAATATTAGGTATGGCAGGCATCGCAGCCTGGCACCAGGAGTCAGAGCACCACTCAGGTTTGATGCATGCCATACCTAATATTGGGAGCCACCTGCCCACACCAGACAGGCCCTGATCTGAACGCCACCGCCACTGGCATCGTCATCACACCAGGCTGAGAGCCCAGGGGTAGGAGCGGCGTTGGGGAGACCACTCCAAAGGGCAGCAGTCCTGGAGCTCAGGGAGAAGCAGGACCAGCCTCGTGGCCACCTACAGAGCAGAGCCCGCTCCCCACAGCCTCAAAGAGGGCAGCAACCCCACAGGCCTGTGCCTTCTCTGACCCTATTCCTCCCTTCTTTAACTCCTTCTTTTTTAACTCTTTGGTCCCAAGGTAATTTTTTTTCAGATTCATGAAGAGCCTCAGTGTCAGATCTTGCTCTGGGATCCCAACAGCCTCTGTGGGCCCTGACAAGGGGTAAGCAGAAAGGGAACTGTGCTTCTAAGCCTCTCTGTGTCTAGCCATAATCCCACCCACCTATACACACATCTACGCCTAGGGTGGTACAGTTTATATTCCACACCTTACACAGGGATGTGGGTGCAGTCACAATCTACCCCTCAATATACATCCACAGTAGATTCCCCCCCCCTTTTTTTTGTTTAGCCATTGACTGAACCGCAGCGAGATGAGACCTGCTGGTGTGGGCAAATGTGGCTGCTTAGCCCTATAAACTTGCTCTATTTTTCCTACATTTAATGAAAGAGTCTGCTTTCTCCTCAGGGTTCCTAGAGCTAATGATATACTATAGCCAGCTGAGGTGAACATCTGTTTTAAGAACTGTGAACTTATAGAAACCATTTGTCTGATCTTTCTTTCTTGTTTTCTAGTGTGCCCTAGTCATTTCTCTGTTAATTAAATATATGTGAAATCACTAAACCGCTGGGTCGAAGAAACAATTAACAACCAAAATTAAAAGGCAGGGGTGGGGAAGACGCCTTTTTCTCTCCACTGATTCTGCTTGGAAGAAACTGCCCTAGTTTTTAGCTTGTGTTTTCTTTTCCTTTCACATGGAAGCCTTTGGCTCATTGGGGCTTACATGCCTAATGACAACATGGTGGAGTTAACCCAGGAGAACAATACATCCCATTAATCTGCCTCATGCTTAATTGGTAACTACTGTATGGAGCTGGCATTTCAAACACAGATTGTAAATGTACTTGAATTAGTTACTGTTTAATTGATACAACTGGCACACATCCTAGAACCTACATGCACACATCGTAAAGAGAGAGAGAGACAGAAACAAGGAGTGACTCTGAGTCGTCTTTATATGCAGATATCAATTACAGACCAAAAAGCTTGGATTTCAGATCATTTTAACAAGGTGAAATAGAGGGAGAGGTGGGCACAACATAAAATACAGATTACTGCTGTCTGTAGATGTGAGCCCATTACCCACCTCTGTGAGGAGCTGCTGGGACCAAGCTCTGGAAATACTGCCTTAAGAGGGCAGCATCTCCACCAGCCAAAGCCGTAATCGCCAAGGCTTTGTTTGGGGTTTGAGAGCCTTGGGACAATGTAGCAGGGTGGGGGAAGGTTTGTGTGGGCCACCCACACACAAGTCATGGAATTTGCCAGGGCTGTGCACCTTGCCCCAGGTGTATTGACTGGAGCAGGAAGACCAGAAGACTAGTGACAAAGCCAGCCACCAGTAGCCTTCTCTCAGCAAGAGCCAGGGGAACAGTAGCAGGAATAAGGGTGGGGGCGAGGTGGGGGAGCTCAAAGACTACAGCTTAGTTCCTTGCACAAGTGAGCAGAATCATAGAGTCAGAACCATACTAAAGTCTTTGGCTCTTAGAGATAAAACTATAGATTGCCTTTGATTTTAAGAACAGGTAACTCATTACATTGGTCTGAGGGTAATAAATGACCATTTTTCACTGATAAGTATTCACCCGTCCTTTAAATATCAGATGGATGACGCTGACCTTTGTAGGGACCGTCTACTACTGTGTGTTTGTTCAGAGCTTAGCACAACGGGGCTACAGTCTTGGTTGGCTCTTAGGTACTGATGTAACAAATATGATTTTATACCAAAAGTGGCCAGGATCCCTTATAAAACTGGGCTGACTTTCCCATCTTCTCAGATTTTGAACCAGACACCATAAGAAAGACTAAGATTCCTGGAATACATCAAACTGTTTATCACTTCAGCAGAGAATAACGGAAGGCTGGTATATATTAACTAACAAACAAAAACAAACCTGACACAACAACCCCTATGTCATACTATCCCCCACAAGCACATCATCTAACTCCTTGTTTTGGTTTTGGTTCCTCTTCTTGTACTGAATGCAAGAGGATGCAATTTGAATGCAATGAATTGATGCATCTGAATTGTTTCCGAATTGCATTCGTTCATTGCAATTCGAAGATGTTTTGGTTTTGCATTTGATTTTGCATTCGAATTGCATCCTCTTCTTGCAAGAGGAGAGAAAGAAACAGAGAAAGTCAGAATGGAAGTTACCCATTCCTGCTGCTCATGCAGAAAGATATTACTGTGTCCCTAGTTACTGGGATCACTCTGAATCAAAGCACTAAGATTCAATAGTGATGTTTCTACTCTTTTTCTGATCATGTCTCCACCTTTCAGGGCTAGATCCTTACCTGCACTGAGCTGAAAGGCTGAGGAAATGCATCTGTAAGCCTAGAGCTATTGAGGGCCAAAATGCCCACTCTACTAACTGAGGATTGGACAGAGCACTGTGTACAGTAATATGGACCAGCATTTTGGGGGAAGCAAAAAGATCAGGCAACTTTTAAATTGCTGACCACAAACTACTGTTTTCCAGAAAACTGGATTATACACAATCCTGACTGTAAAATTCCTAGAATAATAAAATAGTTGATGTTTGTTTCATCTTTCTCTTTAGGGAGAAAATGCCTAGAACGGTTCTAAAATATGCAATTCGGTTCACAAAGAGTTCACATCTGCATCAGTATCCGATCTGGATTTTCAAGTATAAACAACCCTTTCATTGTGGATCAATTTGTACACTCACAGTCTTGCTAAACCAAAACAGAATCACCCATCACATAGCCAGCTACCTTTCCCGGACAGATCTGGTTGCTCTAATCATACTCGTACATTAGGTGAACATTATGCAAATACAGAAAGGGGAAGCACTGATATGGCAATACACATTTACTGTATAACCTCATTTAATTTCTGTAATCTATTTATTGAAGTTTTTCCAGAGTTACAAAAGTTAAAGGAAGAGCAAGAAATATGAGGACAAAGATCCTCAAGAAAATACAGAGAAATACAGTAGAAACTCAGAGTTGCAAACACCTTGGGAATAGAGGTTGTTCGTAATTCTGAAATGTTCGTAATTCTGAACAAAACATGATGGTTGTTCTTTCAAAAATTTCCAACTGAATATTGGCTTAATACAGCTTTGAAACTTTATTATGCAGAAGGAAAATGCTGCATTTAACCATCTTAATTTAAATGAAACAAGCACAGTAACAATTTCCTTAACTTGGCAAATCTTTTTTTTGACCATTCCCTTCTTTTTAGTAGTTTATGTTTAACACAGTACTGTACCGTACCGTTCGTTTCTGTCTCTGCTGTTGCCTGATTGCATACTTCTGGTTCCAAATGAGGGGTCTGGTTGACCAGTCAGTTTGCAACTCTGGTGTTTGTAACTCTGAGGTTCTGCAGTAAGCACATAGTTGCTCAGGATCCTAATTTACGTGGGAGAGGATCCAGAACAGAAACATCGATAGAGATCATAGACTATTAAAATAGTGTTGGCTTTTTGGTCTAACTGGTTAGCCAAAGTTTGAGGTCTTACAGAGTTTCCATTAGCGTGAGAAATTGAAGGTACAAGTCAACTTGGTTTCATGTTATTTACAAAAACATGTTGCGCAAAGTCTTGTTTCCCTGAGCACAGTACAAATAAATAGCATCAGGCTGAGAAATCCCCGAGTCAATCACTCCAGCAAGCCTTGTGCTCCACTGCTCTATCCCAGAGTCTCACATTCAACGCCTTCTCCAAACGTTCTGCTCCAGCACACGCAGGCCGCTACTGACATCCTAGCCCCTGCATTTGCAATCAGGGAAACCTCTCAACCCTCTCAAGCTGTGACTTGCCATTCAACTTATTGCCTTGGGCTCTCACCACCATTTCACTACATAAAGAAGGGGCTTGATTGTGCCTTCTGCTGAGCCTGAAGAGAGCACTTGGTTCATCATTGGTGCTGAGACACCCCCCCACGCACCTACTTCCTGCCCCCTGACACCCCAGGCTGACAGCCATTGGTAACTTTCAACATAACAATAAGGTGAAAGCTGTCAGTAACGAAGCGGATACACTGCATGTCTTGCTTGGGTAGCTCCAAGTCCTTTGTCTCCCCTTACCAGGGGTAGCAGGACTAGGAGGTGCAGTGGGGTTAGAGTCCCAGCAATGGAAATAATGGGGGCTGATATCTGTTACCCCCTTCAGTATTCCCCCCGCCCCCCCCTACACACACACACGATATCTCATGGAGGTAAGAACAGGACCTGGCTATATTTTCATCCCCATGTACATGCACTTGGGATGGTGCAGGGGGGGTTAGGAGACAGTGCAACCAGGAAGACAGACTGTAGTGGCCGCAGAGCGTAAGTTTGGGCCAGCCACCGGGAAGAAGGTAAGAACAGCTCTCCTTATCCCCACCTTCCAGCCACTGAGGAGAGACACAGGAGCAGGTATCTCTGGGGCAGGGCGACAGTGCACCAGCTCCTGGGTGGGGGACAGGAGAGTGTTGGTGCAGTGAAGGGGGTGAAGAAGCACAGGGCACTGGGCACTAGCCACTGAGGAACGGCAGTAGAATGGGCCAAGATGCCCCTTCTGAGGCTAGAGTCCCTGCTTCCATCCCATCTGTTGAGTCTCAGTGGCTTTCTTTGCCCCTGCTCCTATCCCTCTGCCCCCCAAACGTCTGCATAGCTCCAACCCCGCCCTGCACCTCACCCACAGACTTGAACTTTTCTGAGGTTTGCGTCTCACTTGCCACGTGGACCGTAACAGTAGGCCACAGATTTCAGCCAGGGGCAGGAAATCTATTGATGATTCTCTTCTCTTCTCCTGGGAGAATTCTGTGCCACTGTGAAAGCACAGGATTAATGTTCCCCTCAGATTTTACTCTTTCCCCACAGAAAAATTGATTCAATCTCCCATCCCGGGCAGTGGTCTTCTCTGAGTGTTGGGAGCAGGTGAGGGAGACATAAATCACTGCCTCAGGGTGTGGGGCTCTTTCTGTCTCTCTCTCTCACTACCGCTGTGTGCCTGGAGCCTGGATCCCTACCCTGTGGTTCCTACCGTGTGCTGGGTCCAGCTGCTACTCCTGGCTGGGCTGGGGGTGAAACGGGACTTCCTCTGCACAGGCTGCTCCCAGAGCCAGGGCCAGGACCGAGCCCGAGTCAGATTCCCCCTCCCCAAACCTTCCCAAATGGAAAGAAGCTTCGCACCCCCCACTTCCTGCCCCCAACGCTCCCCAGTCGAGGGGGGAAGGGTCACTGTATGGGGAACTACCCTCCCTCTGCCCAACACCTGTATATCTGCACCCCACACACACTCAGACTCCCCCACTGAACCCCAATCTCTTGCATCCAGACCCCTACCCCTGCACTCAGACCATCCCCACTGAGCCCCACCTCCTCTGCAACTGGACCAGCCTGCTGAGCCCTCCAAAACTGGACCCTCACCCCACTGAGCCACAACCAGCTGCACCTGGACCTCATCCCACCAAGCCCCACTCCCCCAGCACTAAGACCCCCCACTGAGCTCCCTGCACCCAGACCTCCCTGTCGATCCCTATCCTCTCCAGACCCAGACCTCCCCTGCTTAGCCCCAACCACTATCACCTGGACATCCCCTCCGGTCTCCCATTCCACAGCACCCAGAACACCCCAACAAGCCCCTGTGCATCCAGATCCCCCTACAGTCACACCTGGACCCCCTATCGAGCTGCCCGAACCCAGCTTGCCCCACACAGAACCCTCTCACCCCACGCCTGGCTCCCCCTCTCACTAAACTCCTCCACACTTAGATCCTGCCGGGCTGAGCCTGCTTGCCCCACACCTGGATCAGGGGGACAGAGCTGGGCATGCATGCAAGACTGTCCCTCCCACTCATTGTGGAGCCATATAGATGTGCTAATATGCCTAGTAAGGAATCTATTTGTCCAATAACATTTCCTGAATGTTTTTTGTTGTCTGTATTGTTACAGATATACTTGCTGTCAGGGATTTTGAAATAAATTACCAAAATAACTGAACATGGTGTGATTGTACTGTGCTGTTTTGACAAATAAAATAGGCAGACTTTTAAACTTTTGGGACAGAATTCCCTCTGGAGTAGTGGATCTGCTCCTTTTTTACCTGAGATCTCCCCTCAGAAGGGGGTCTGTTTCTCTTTCTTCTGCATTTCCTCAAGGATTGTTGCCTCACACTTCCCTTTGTTTAAACAACACCTCTCACTGGATGCTTGCTAGTCTTTTACACCTAACAACGTGGAGAAGACGGAAGTTTTATTTTTAGCCCAGTCACTCAGCTCTCCGCCTTCAAGGTTTTGTACGTAAAATCATCTTGTGAAGTCCTTGGTCCTGCAGTACAGCACACGGGTACCACCTTTTACTCTGTCTGTCATGTGACTCCCATATAACTCTGCTGCAAAGATCTGTCAGTTCCACTTACTGAACGTCTTTCAAATCCGTGCTTGGGCAAAGACACGGGCAAGTAAAACTTTGGTGCATGCACTGGCTCTTTCTCAGTTTGATTATTGAAATGGTTTTTCTTGCTGGTTTTAGTATATCTATTCTATCCACATTTGAATCCATGCAAAATCATTTGACTTACCTGGTTTTGTTGAGCTTCACATTCTTCTCATGTGACTCGGTTAATTGGGTCACCACTCTTTTTGCATATTCAGTTTAAGATTTAGATGCAGACATTGTCATATTTAAGCCATTTGTGGGACGGGCTGTCTTTTTGCAATACATTTGCACGGCACTTAGTGCAATGGGGCCTTAATCCTTGACTGGGTTCTCTAGCTGCTACCGCAGTACAAACAATAAACACATTAGATGCCCTAAAAAATTGATTGTGGTCATCAAGGCACTACTGGTGCCAGCCTTCCTTCTCCATTTTAAGTGTAACTTCTGCCAAATGATGTTGGCAGCAACAAGGGCCAAGTTCAATATCCAGGGGTTCCTCTTAGCATCACAAAACAGAACCAGCTTGAGTACCCACCCAGAAATCTGGGAAACTAAACACCACTGCTGGTGCCTCTAAGAGGCAATACTTCCCCATTTGTGACCACTGAGTGTGTATAACAAAAATAAACTTTTATTAAGAGGAGAAGAAAACACAGCATTAATTTAGGAAACACTGCCACGATGACTTGAAAGTAAGCAAGCAGTAAGTAAAACACCCTCCCACAGTATCTTGGGCAGTGTCCCTTGCCTCCATGTCCCACCTTGCGGTGAGAAAGTCCACCAGAGGAATGTTCCTTTCACATGCCATTCCCCATTTCCCTCTGCTGCAGCCCACTCATGGTTTGTAGGCCCAAGTCGGCAACATTCCAGAGCCCAGGTGTGTGTTCAGGTGGGATCACCTCCCACCGCTGAGGACGTGAGTGTGGCTGAGTGGTGTCACGGCCTGTGATCGCTCCTGATCCTGCCGTCTCTGCTGCTGTGTGTCATGGACTCTGCTGTTCGGCCTGCTATCGTCTCTGCTACTGTCACAGCCAGTGATCACTGCTGCTCATTGCTACACAGTCGCCGCTGCCTTTAGCGGCAACGCCGTGTCCTGAGGTCCAGCCCATAGCGCAAGTCTTAATGATTTCAGCTCTCAGTGATTTCACTACTGGTGCTTCTTCTACGTTGTTTTTTTCACTCCAGCTCTGTCTTCATACCAGGTCTGAGGCTCAGCCACCTTTAGTTTAGCTGGTCGGTGATTTCAGCTTTAGTGATCACCGAGAAAAAATGAGGACCCTCAACTGACCCTAGTTCATTCTGGCTTTAAACACTGGAGGCTTAGGGTCAAATGGCTCTGAGGACCCTTTGAACAGGTCCACACATCTATTCCCACCCCTTCCATCTTTCCCTTAGTTTTGGCATCACTGCTCACCCTTTAGCAAGTGAGCTTCAAGCCAGCACAAACCCCCTCACTTAAGGGCACGTTAAGTATAGTTCTGGTGCCCGTTCCTCATACAATCAGGATTATAACGTTTCATAACCCCTGTGCCCAAGACTAAAGTGAATCTTAACCCAAAAGAGCCAGAAGCGATCGCTTTGGCAGAGCAGGTTGGTGTGCCGATCACCTAGGCAAAGTAGGTGTTGAATGTATCAGTGGTTCCCAAACTTTTCTCTGCCGTGGCACACCTTGATACCTTTAATAGTCTCCAAATTAACTCATGAATATTCACGAGTCAATTCAGAACTCTTCAAGTCGTTTTTCAAAAAATTCCCTAATGCACCTACTCAGGCCTGAGGTGGACGCCAGTGCGCTGCAGCACACCGGTTGGGAAACACTGGCATGTATGGTCTGCTCCTGAGGTATTTTCCCCAGTTCATCACGAGATGGCAGTAGAGAGCCCATTCTGAGAACGGCTTACATACATGTTCGGGAAAGTGGCATTGGCAATCCCTGGAAAATCAGAACGAACTTTTTAAATGCACACGTTGTAATAATAAAGGCTAGATTGATATTCAATAGACCCAAGAACGACCAAAGTTTCAGGTATCTCCCTTACACTGCCCCCCCACACACACCAAAAAGCTTTCCTCAAAGAGTCGTTTCTCACCCTTTACACTCTTTGGTCTTCCAACCCCAAACAAATACTATCTTCCTGTCCCTCATCTCCAGACAGACGGCGCCAATCCCACACTCTTCCCAATGTTCTCTTCAATCCTTTCCTCTCAGCCCTTCCAAAGAGATTTCTTGATTTCCTCAGTAATTCCCTTCTGAGCTGGGATCTCCTCAAGCCACCCAGCCTCATGCTAAAGATCTCGCTGTAATCTGTCCTTGCAGATGGGTGCGATGTTATTTCTCTCAGAGAGCCAGACCGAGTTTATGTTCACCGGGGAGAAAACAATTGTGTTTAAAAATGAATGAAAAACAAGCAGAACACTGGGAGGATGAAAAGTACAATCCACCATGAAATCCGCTCTGAGCAATCACCACATGGAGCTGATTTACCACAACGGTCCCTATAAAAATATGAGACCATCTGAATTGTTCTTAGTGTCTTTCTAAAAGCATTATGTCTGAAATTCACACCCTTTTCCAGGGGGCGGATAATAGATTGTATGCATCACTAAGCCCTGCTTTGAAGTTTTAAGTGGGACTTAAGTGGTGCATAGGCTTTATGCCGGGCCTCTGCCTAAAGTAGAATTTCACCCAATTCACTGCTTCTGAAAACTAGGCTGTCCCCATGTTCTTCATGTTTCTTTGAACTCTTTCCCTCAAGACACTTGTGCTGCTGACTCATTATTTGCATTTAACAACAACAACAACAACCAACAAGACTTCATATATTCTGTTTCATTATTATCTTCGTGAATCTGTTTTATTTTGTTGATGAATTATGTACTGTACAGCTCACTGGTGCTTGAGAAGCTGCTTTATCAAATCTCCAAAGAAGAAAAGCAAAGTAAAGCACAGAACTCAGAGATGGAAAATATCCATTTGTTCATCTTCCTATTCTCTATGCTTTATCCAGTTTAGAGTTTTAAATGTCTCAGATAGAAAGGATAGATCTTGATTATTAAAATAATAGAACAGCTGTCAGTAGTGAAGCTGATCCACTGTATGAATGACATCAAGCCCTTTTCTTCCACTTTTCTTCCTATACCCCTGGAATTGAACTTTTCTGAGGTTTACCTATCACTTGTCATATTGTCTTGGATGGTAGTCCAAAGATTTCATACATGGACAGACATCCAACAGTTAAAGGATTAAGTCATCACACATAATTTGCCCCTTGTGGCAGGATGTAACCTGACATAATCCAAAGACCTATAGCATAACATGTCAGAGATACAAAGAGATAACATTGACTTTGCAGCAGGTAGCATCTGATGAATGTTACAGAGTGTGTGCTGAGAGACTAACACAATGACAGAGATCAAGGATTAATATGTTCCACATTCCTTATACAAAGATATTTCATCACCTTTAGTTATATCAGATACAGCCAGAAGGGTTAAACTCACCTCCATTTACCTGATGCATGACTGAAATTTTGAAGGGCAGATGTTCCGTCATCCATATTACAACAAACTCAGCGGCATTCTCTGGTCATTCAGAGGTAGGGGACCAAACAGCAATGCAGCTTATCTGTCACACACAGACTGGGTGTTTAACTCCATGAGTCCAAATGGGTCCTTTATAAACATACTATATTTTGCCACAGTTATGCTCCAAAACGTTCCAGGTTACGCTGTTTTTACTATGGTGCTGGGGACTATCACTGCAGTATTCTGCACTATCTATCGTAGAAAGGCTATAATAATCACAACAGGAGCTGGCCAGAGACCAACAATTCCATTTCACAAAGACAATGAAAAACAAACCTTTTGAAAGTTTTTGCACATTGGAATCTTGGTCAAAGCTTCCATTTTTATTAGTTTTTTTTTATTTGGGTCTCTCTCTCTCTTTTCCTCCCATCCCCACTTCCTCTCCCCAGTCAGAACTGACCAGAGAATTTTCGAACTCAGAAACCTTGATCAAAAGCCACACATCTCTGCAAAGGCTTGGACTTTGACAAACAGAATATTTTAATGAAAAGAAAGATTTAGTTGAAAATGTTCCAACCAGCTCTACTCATAATAGTTATACTGGAAACTCCAGACCCAGGCCTTCAAAACACTGGACATTTACCATCTGGTGGGGTTTTTCTAACTTTTAATATGCTATCAACTATGAGCAACTGGTCAAGTAGGCTATTGTAGAAGGCAGGGAAGCGTCATAAATCTTTGAAAAACCTGATAAAACTTTTAAGCTGGTTCCCACATCTACAGCAAGACGGAGAGTCTTACGCAAGATGTGCGGTTGCTGTGGTAACATTGCACCACCCTTCTGGCGACTGCAGCAGCAAGGTGTCGACATAACATGCCTCAGTGGTTTTACCATCCTCAGAGGCAGACAGGGATATGGGAATATTATCTCAAGTAATTCTCCTGTTCTCGTACAAAGACTCTCAGAGGATGTGCAGCCTGAAGGCTGACCTTTCACTTTTTCTTACTAGAGCAAAGGAACTCATTTCTGAATTCTGAGGCCTCTAAAGAAAATTTACACCTTTGTTTAATGCAGAGGAAGAAAGACTTTAAATAATGTATTTCTAGAGCATTTGTATGCAAATGCCAACGATGGCTGAACTCTTTTGAACCATGGGGCAGTTTGAAAAAGCGTTCTCCAACTGCACACCTGGAATTGGCTGAGAAACAGCTCTGCAGCAACAAAAAGTCACTGAAAACCAGGGAGTAAGTACCCCTCAGGGAATAAACCATCATGGCTTTCAGTCATCTGATCCAGCTCTGCAGAGATGGCACAGTTAAAACAGGAGCAAGGCGACAGAGACA
Source organism: Mesoclemmys tuberculata (assembly GCA_007922155.1). Lineage (NCBI taxonomy): Eukaryota > Metazoa > Chordata > Testudines > Chelidae > Mesoclemmys > Mesoclemmys tuberculata. The sequence continues at coordinate 23,104,357 of ML675604.1, read as the reverse complement.
TTTTCTACTTTTTGCTGCAGAAGACTTTTGGTGGAGGGAGAGGGGGGCATTTAGCAAATAGAGGTTTGGTTTCAAAGCAACAAGAATACTCTAGCACTTTGGCTGATTATAGTTTAATTGCCATTTTAGTTATGATATTTTGGTGCATTTTAAGAGGACAAGGACAGGAGTATATGCTGAGGGTTAGGAGAGTCATAATGTTTGAAGCAGGAAGTTCTTATTTATTAGCAGTGATGAATTGACAGTATTTTTCAAGGAGGTACCTGTCACAATGGCTGGATGGAGGGTGGGGCGCAGCATTTGTGTTATTTGACATCAGTATGTCAAAATCATGGTAATCTATGTGAGACATGCCATGTCAGGTACTGTTGGAAAGGTTATAATGTGCTGAGTAAGATGATAATGTTTATGTTCATGTGTTACATCTGTAATGGAAGTTATGGATATCTTTGATATACCTGTATTTCAAACTGTGCTGTATAAGACACACCCCAGACAGAGAGGCCACAGGACAATAGCCTGCTTAATGCCCATCAAGACCTTTACAGAAGCAAAAGGACCAGGAAGGGACTAAGGACATACCTAAAGAGTTACCAGGATTGGCCCATGTGACTCTGGACTCCATTTTGGTTCCTGTAAAGTTATATATGATCAAACCACAGAAACCATTTTGTCTTTGTTCCTGTCCAGCTGCAGACATACACCTACCCACCTCAGGATTAATTCACTTTGCAGCTGAACTGAAGGACTTAGACCCATCCAGGTACTGGATGTATACCAGAGGGACCATACAAGCCTGCAACTCTACAATTTTTCTAGAAACCTGATGTATATGGACTTTCAAATCATTTGTATATATCCGATTGCTTTAAGCCTTTAACATTTCTCTTATTGTTTGTTTTTCTTTTTATAATAAATCTTTAGTTCTAGTTACTAAAGGATTGGCTGGCAGCATGGTATTTTGGGTAAGATCCAAACTTATAGTGAACTGGTACTGTGGCTGGTCCTTTGGGATCAGAGGGAATCTTTTAGTAAAGAGCATAGAGTTTAAATAACTGGTCTCTTTACTGGACCTAATGTCAGTTTGGGAGCCAGAAACTGAAATGCAGTAAAGGGGGCTGTGTGTATTTGCACAGTGGCTTCTTGATGACCAGTGTGGGGGAATCAGAAACACTGTGGCTGGTTGGGAAGTCTGACTTCAGTGTCACCCACCAGTGCTGGGAGAATTTGCTGTCCTTTTACAGCCTGCCCTGATCCTGGCAATATCAGTGGGCTACCCTGGGCATGGATGGGTCACAGTACCCACAAGAAGTTTTCCCGTTAGCCTGTGATAAGCAGAGAGACACAGAGGTGTACATGCATGTATGCAGACAAGAAGGGTGAGGGACCGGGGAAGCTATTAAATTGCTTTCCTATTTAAAAGTGATGGACTCATAGCCATGTGGACAAAGACAAGATCATTTTGCAAATGAATGTGTACTTCCAAATGGAATCAGCTTTCAACAAGCACCTAAATCTTCTTGTTCTCAGTGGGAGCTGAGCATGTCTGAAAATATAACTCTCAACTTCCAGCCTGCGAACGTTTACATCATGTGTGAGCTTCCATCCTCTAACTGTGCTCACTAGATCATGCACCAGATGGAAAACTAAACAAATTCTAATTGGCCACACCCACTGGAGAGCAGTAATGGAGACAGGAAATAGAAATGAAAGGTTAATCAGGAAAACATTTGTTCTGTGGCATTCTGGGAATGGATCTTTGTGAAATGGACAGTGTTACATACATATGTAGACTACAAAAATCTCTGGGATTCTTTAGAATGAAAGATGATCTTCTGTGTCAGTTATTGCATCCATTGCCTTCAATTTCCTTTTCTTGTCTTATGCCAAAGGATCCGTAACCAATAAGAACAGAGACCACAGGCAACTGTGTCTGGTTCCTTTTCCTAGCTGCTATATTTGTTGTAGTATGAACTATTGCAAGTCAAGGATCAGCCTGTGAAACTTGTCCCAAAATGAAACTTTTGTATGACCTGCCTCAAAAGTGCCACTCTACGAGATCAAATGCTTTTTCTGCTTCTGTTGAGATTATAACACTAACTTGATTTGATTAAAAGTAATTAATCAAATTAAACAACCTCTTCATTTTATGAAAAGCTCTACATACATCTACACAACTCACCGTGGATGTTGTGTGGTAGATGATATTTCTTCAAATCTGCCACCCGACATTAGGCCCTGATTTTGTGAACACTTAAACCCCTAAGGAATTTAATGGACCTGATGGACCTGAGCAATCCCACTGAATTCATTTTAACATTGTAAATGGTTGGATTCTGCTGCTGACTGTTGCTCTCCCCTTTTAGTTGAATATAGGCATTTTCTACATTTGAAATGTCTTTTAAAGAGCAAAGACTGAGGAGATTTATCTGAGTAATAGAACATTTGTAGTGGGGTAGTGTTAAGGAAAACAAATTTAAAAAACAATATTTGAAGAGACGTTTGGGAAAAGTTTACTAACATTTTTTGGAGGCAAAACCATCTAATAAAATTAACCCGTATCTTACTTTTTTCATTTTCCACTCTTTAATAGGATTTAACATAGAAAGGTAAAATTCTATATTCCCTGCATTTTCTTAAAAGCACACTAGTTCTTAAATCATGCCTTTATTATCATGCCTGCTATTATAGAGTTGGGGACACAACTGTTTGATCCCCTGGAATAGAACTAAAAACAAGCTTATTATATATAAATATATATATATATTATATATATGTTTAATATATATATATAAATATATATTATAATATATAAATATATATTATAAAACTTCTACAGTTCTCCCATTTTCAGCGTGGGACATCATTAAAAACCAAAGCAAAGGCCTATTTAGGAATACTAAGAGAGTTCATGGATTGCAATGCTGGATTTTTAACCATATGAGAATTTAACACAGATTAAGCTATTTGGGCACACAGTAATTTTCCACTTCCCTTGGCAGTTATTTTCCACCAGCTCTATCTCAGCTAAGAATAACTAGGAAGATAAACTATCTTCTTAGTCATCTAAAATGTTGGTGTTTCTTCCTTCTATAATATGAATTTGCAAATCACTCCCCTCCTGCCTTCACTCTGAGTCCCTGAGCATCATTCTTCTTTCTGGAATAGGACAATTATTAAAAACTTAGGAGTTTCTCCATTCTTGGCACAGGCCTCCCAATAAAACTTTAACATTAAAGAATGCAGTTTTTAATTCTGTGATAGCCTTTCACAAGCATTGAACAAGGCCCCCAGTAAGTGAAAATAGAGAGATTCACTCCCCTCTGAATGAAATCCTCACCTCACTACTAGTGAAATATTTTGATAAGATTCCTTATGAAAGTTAATAATGTCTGACTCTGACTCAACCTGAGTGACAGGCAATACTAGAAAGAATCTGGGTACCGCATGAGACCCAGTAACTTCAGATATGGCGTACAAGAAACTGCCAGAAAATCCATAATTTTGCTTGGTTTAAAACTAATAGGTATGTAAGATCAAATTCCAGTGGAGGCTGATCAAATGTCCATCCCATGATAGTCATTCCTACTTTGCTTCCTGGTTTAAACTAATTTAGAAATTAAGTCCAGAGAAAGAAGAAGAAAAGAAAAAAGAAAAAGCCACAACAAGAGTGTATGAGAAGCAATGCAGAAAGCCCACACTACAGACAAGAAAGGAAGCCAGGCCTCAGGAGATCTCCTATAGCAACAGTATCAATTCAGACTTGGCAGAGCAGTGTATAAAGGCTATATGAAGTCTTGTGACTATAAAAGGGGCTGGGTCTCAGCAGCTCTCTTGTCCAGTAATAGCTTATCATTGCCATTTATTTAAAAGTATTAGGGGAAAAGGGAAATGTGCCTTATTCTTAATCTTTTTAATGGATAAAGCAGACCTGAAAGGCTCTTTAAAAAAAAAAAAAAAAAAGGGTTGGGGGATGTGCACAGTCTCTCCCCAGTGTCAAATGACTGGCAATTGTGGCACGGAAATGTCAGTTTGCACTTACCAGTAGTGTAGGAGGGAAAAATTGACTTCCCTTATTCCAGGGACTCCCTTCTGCATCCTCAACTGCTCAGACTCTGAGTCATAACTTATGAATCGTCCCACAACAAGAGAAGACATTAACCTAAATCAAACAAACCACACATGATTCTCTTCAGAACAGGCTACACTGCTGTCCAAAATACTTTCCCATTAATGGATGTAATTCCTTTTTCACATTCCATGTACTTATTTCAGGACAGTAAAGCCAGCAATCCCTCAACTAGGTATGAATTTGCAGTTGCACTCAAGCCTGTCTTGAACTCTCTGCCTTGTAGTTCAAAGAGCAGGCTTCTACCATCATACTGCTGCAGCACTTCTAAATAGTGAGAGATAATTGGGTTCAGTGGAGTTCAAAGCTGTGCTCCGGCTTCATCATATCAAAGCCCATTGATTCAGCAGCAGCAGAAGTGCATTGAAATGCAGGCAGGGTGTTAAGGAAGTCATGAGCAGAACACATTTAGATCAGTTGCGTTAGATTTCTGGATACAATAGACAACTGGTTTTTGGTTAAGTCTTCAAGAGTTCAGGTGTGGTCCCCTGGAGAAGGCTTTATCCCCTCCTCTAATTACTGCAAAAATATCTCATTTTTACAAATGTACTTTGCCTATTTCATGACTGATACTTGTGAGACTCATTTAAATTTTTTAAAAATGTCAGGGCTCTCTCCGGAGATTGTTCATTCGTTATATTTATTTTCTTGGACATGATTTAACAAACCTTCCCTGAAGAGCTTGCAGCTATTAACTTTGTCGAACAGTAGCTCAAGTGAGAGTTCAAGGCAAATGAACTAAAGGAAAGTTATGGGCCAAAGCAACTCCAGGGTATTCATCTGCCTCAAAACTCATTTCAATAATTCTTCCCCACTCAGTGAATGCAAAAAGAATGAAACAAAAGTGTTGTTTGGTGCTACTCTGAGATGGTGATTCCCAAATACTCGTATCCATAGACATACTGGTTCTTTAGCCTCCCATGTCTGACTCACTCAGTATTCCATCCTTATTTCAGTATTGAACTCTGATGTGGCATCAGTGTCCGTTTCTGCCTGCCCTCTACACCCACAGGTGGCTCCAACCGCAATCTTGCAACAATTACACGGGGGTTTGGTGAAGCTCAAACTCGATTGCTGCTCAGGACTTGCTGAACAGAATGTAGCTCTACCCTGCAATCAGCCAGCACATTCACACCCATCCGAGCTAGATCTGATCGAGCTAGATCACTGAAAATAGCTGCGTAGCCACCCAAATGCACATCTATGGTCCCAGATGGGATTGTACTCAGGTGGCTGGCCCATGCCATTGGGGCTACACTGCTCTTTTTAGTAAGTTAATTCAATCAGTGCTAGCACAGGTATACTTTTATATGCCGCAATCATACCTCCTTATCACCATGTAGACGTACGCTGAGTGGGAAGTGGTAGGTCTTGGCTGCTGCAGTGGAGATCTTAGGCTGGTCAAATGAATCAATCAGCCCCCCAAAACAGAGGTATCATTGTTCTAAGAGATGACAGCATAGCTAACCTCCTTGTGTATAGTCCTCAAAGAGTGGGTTTTATTCACAGAACCTGAGTACAGACTTAATCATGTGGTGAGTTGTAAATGCAAATTAGCCTTTTTTTAGGGGCTGCATAATACAGGAACTTCCCCTCCGATATACTCAGTTCACACATTTATTCATGGGCACAGTGTTGGTTTGGGATCTGGTTTAGTCTTTGTATTTTGCATCTTTTCATTATTTATTAGGCAAAATAAAAAGAAACTATGCTTCTGTAAATATCTGGTATGCCCACATCTGCACGAACACACCAATTCTATTTTTTGTTTTCAAACATTTGGGCATTAAAAAAAACCTGAAACAAATATCAGTCAAGAAATCTGGAATCTGCCTGTCATGTGGCTTCCTTTTCCATTATCCACTCTCCTTGCTGCATACACATCACATTTATGTCTCTATCAAATGTAACACGTCTCTTTTTTTTTTAAAATCCCTGTTTTCTCAGCACTTGATAAGAATAGAGCATTAGTATTCCCCTGTTTTCAGATATCTAGAAGCTGAGTATAATAATTATTTGCACTTCTAAAGCACCTTCCAACCAAAAATTCCCAAACACTAACAAATAGAACAGCCCTGTTTTACAGAGGGGGAAATTGAGCCATTCAGCATTTAAGTGATTTGCTGAAGGACACACACTGTATCTGTGGCAAAGCCACAAATGAAACATTGATCTCCTAACTATCTGGCCTATGCTACTCAAGCCACAACACATTCGTTCTCCCTCTGAGAAAACAAAAAATTCACCACACTGGAGTTCTTTATTTGCTCTCTTTGCCTCAGAGCCCAAGGATTTGCTAGAACAGATGGCCCAACCCTTTGGATCTCAGGTCATTCACACAAAGCAGCTCACTCAGAATTGGCAATCTGGCTGACTCATACGCAATGGTACCGTTGCCTTCCCCATCATGGCAGCACTACTTCTTCCTCAGAAATAGCAGAAGGGTATTAATCCTGAACATGCAGTATTAATTTACATGGGAATTTGCCTCACAAGGCAGGTTTTCTTGGCTGCATGCAGTGGCTGTGCCCTAGGTCCACTCCTTTTCTAGCCTACCACATTCCCTTCCCCCATAACATCCCTACCTTAAAATGCATGTTGGTCATGTGAGGGAATTCATGGCAGTTACATGTGGGTGGATGTAGTTAGTTGCCTCATCAGTATATGTTCTGAGGACTCCTCAGAGTAAACCGTTTCTGAACAACGCATCTCAGGGAACACAAGTCCTGAGGGCTGAATCGAAAGCCTACCGAAGTCAGGCATCTTTCTTCAATGTGCTTTGGATCAGGCAGGCCCTATGCTTGAAAAGTTTGCACAGCACCTGTCCGCATTATGCCTGACTCACACTAATGCTCTCAACCTTCCACTGTAATTCAGAGTTAATTCATGCAATTTGCTTTCTAAAGAGTCATAGCATCAGTTTCTGATGAACTGTTAGCTTAGGAAGGGTCAAAACTTCAGTGTTTTTAATACACCTACAATACACACAGATTTACATAATAGGCCCTAATGTCTCCTTCAGAATAATTATTGTCTACTCTTTTGAGTAAATAATCTCTGTATTGAAAATGGTTGAAATACCCATTTACGTGATAGACTCTATTGACTCCTAATAAGAAGCTATTAGAGTTGAATAAATATTATGCATTTTAAAACTTGCCTAAATACATTCCATTTCCATGTATTTTCATATTTACACAATGAGCTGTATAAGAACATGTTGTTTCTACCCTCAAACAATTCCAGGAGAGCTTTCCTTTTTGCAGTTTCTTATTTTGTGTAAGGGTATAATACTAACATGAAAAAAGCCAAAACAACAAAGAAAATTTAACTACACAAATTGGTATTTAAATAACATTAACTCCTACATTTTCAAGGAGTTTACATAGGATTTAGCCAAATTGCCTTGTGTGTATCGAGAGACAGTAAACATGCTATTTATAGTTCATTGCGTAAATACGAAAATACATAGAACATAAAATGAGAGTAGTTAGGCAATTTTTAAAATACTTATTATTTATTCAACTTTAAGAGTTTCTCTATAAGGAGGCAATAGAATCTATCAGGTAAATGGGTATTTTGATAATTTTCAATATACTCATTGTCTCACTAAGCCATAACAATTCTAAGGATCCATAAGGGTCTATTGTGTAAAATCTGAATGCAGGCAGAGTTTTCAAAAGTATTGTTTTGACCCAGATATCATAGTCACAGTGTTACATGGGATATCCTTCTCTTTTAATCATTTGTACAATTTGGTGTTGGCAGGAGTACCTAGGAGTTTTGTTGCTAACTTCCAGTCAACTCTTTGAAAAATCTGGAGATGAAAGAGCTTTCCTTCACCCAACAACAACAAGTAAATGTAGAAAGAGGAGGCTCTAACTTTGTCCTTTGCCCAGCCTACTGTGGACCAGCATTGGTGAGATCTCCAAACAGCAAGTGATTTTTCATGGGCTCCAATATCTATATCCACTGTAATTTTGTTTGTTCCATTTCTCTAGTTCAATTATGTTCAATGAAGATTCACTGGGCAACCACCCTATCATGTCAACATCCTCTAATGCTTCACAGTCCCCTTGGACTCAAGGCAGATGATGCAGAGGACAATGGCCCTATCTCCACGGCCCACTTCGACTTCCACCCAATCTTAGAGGCACCTCTCCAGAACCACAGAACCCCAACCATGCAATGCATCAGTCAAAAGGCTTCCATAGTCTTGGGAAAAGGGGAAAGCACGTGAGAGAGATGTTTTCTTCATGCCCTCAAGCCAGATAAAGCAAATCAGGCTTCTCTCTGTGAATTAGGAATGACTCGACTTAGACTGAGTTGCCAGTAAGAGCTGCTCTTGATTCATTGAGAGACTCTCAGCTCCCAAAAGCTTAACACCTCAACTTCTGAAATATCTACTGACCCATTCTCTCTTTCTCCCCATCCCTTCAAATAATTTCTCCTGCATCCATAGCCACCCTTTTCTTGACTTGGAGGAAACAAAGACGGATGACAAGAGACACCTCCGTCCAGCAGTGGGACTGTTTTTTTTAATGGTCTCTTCTGAAGGGAATTTGTTTTTTAAATGCTCATTTCCTCCAGAAAAGCTTTGTGGTGCCCAGTGCTCATGGCTAGAAATCCAAAGTCCTTCCTTTCTAGCCACAACTGAGTGGAAAGAAGTTGAAGTTAGAGAAAAATAAGAAGGCAGAAATAACATCAGCTTTTATTAATTTCACTACAGAAGGTGGGCTTTTGTTTTGTTTTGTTTTGAACTGTAGCAAATGAATGTAGAGTTTCTTTTTTGGTCCATGTGAGTCTTATTTTTTCTCTCCCCACCCTCTGCAGAATAAATAGGAAGGTTTCATCTTGTCACTCTGTTCCCAGAGCCTAAAGCTTTGCTGAAATATGATGATATTCTTAGTCTAAAAAAATAAAAATAAATAAAAAACCCCCAACCTAAACACGTTAAGCTTTTTATAGCTCTGGCTGCCAGGCAGCATTTACAAGACTAGCAGCACTGGAAGGCATAGAAGCCAAATAATGCTAATAGGGCAAACAGAATGAAACAGCTTATGTGTGCGGGTTATATCCTGAAACAAATTGTTTCTTAATGCTGAGGTCAGACAGGGTTTAATTAGGAGAAATACAATTGGTGTAAAATTTTGCAGCAGGCTGCTTGTTTGGTGTCATGCCAAGTCAACATCAAGGCTTTCCAAATGGAAATTTTCAGTAAAGGCCAGTGGCAGCCAAGTTAGGCTGAGTTTCAACTTTCTCTAGCCTCTTTGTAACAGGAACCTGAAACTCAGCATATCTGTTACCTATTAAAGGGCTGTCCCCCTTTTAACACACACACGTACCCCTTGCTGGATACAATGGAAGATAGACTCAGATATGACCTCATTTAATCATTAAAGGCATGAATAAATTGTATTTTATTACCTTATTGTTTCCATACCAGGGCTGGGTCGGACCGTCAGAACCTCATCAGAATTTAAAGCAAATTTGTAAGGCTTTATTGTTCAGCTGTGACCCTTTTTTGTTCTGTCTATGCCATGTTCTCAAGGATTCCTATTGATGCTGGTAGCACTGATTCTGCTCTTTAAATTGATTATTACAGCCTCAGTGTTCATGCTGCCAAGGTTAAGGTTGTATCAGCATTTTCATTATAAAACCTGCTGTTCAAGAGAAGAGTGTTTAACATGACTGCGAACATTTGCTCCAGGGTGGAATTTTTTTTTCCCTTCCAACTTTCTAAGTGAAGTTAGTTCTCATGAAAGTGAGGAAGGCACAGTGCTGGCTAGGGGCAGGCCTGTGCTGTGAAAGCTTCCCTTACTCTCTCTGCACGCCTCAATCCTCGCTGTCATCACACCTTGTTATCCCAGTCCCAACAGGGGCAAATTTAAAGCTAAAGTGTGAGTTGACAAATGCACCCCAAATGGTAAGGCCTAGGGCTGGGTTCTGGAGCACTGTCCCTCAGAAAATAGTGTCAGTCAAACTGGGTAAGGAACTGGAAGGGAGGAGTTGTGGAGAAGTTGTGGCAACTGTGCTGAGGCCCTGGTGCAAGAGAAAGCAGTGGCGATAGGAGAGTGAGGCCCAGGGGAAGGGTGAGCCTAGCTGCAGTGAGCAGAGACACAAACCAGCTGGTCCAGGTGAGACGCTGATGGGAGTGAGCCAGCAGAGGCAGTGGAGTAACAGTAATTTGTTCAAATAAATAGGGGCCTTTTTGTTCTGATATTTCCCTACTTACGTCAGAGGATTCCTGAATCAGATATTCCAGCAGCACCTCCTGGCCCAGGTTGACAACAGAAGTTTCTGGCAAGATGTTTCCTTTAACTTCATCTCTCCCCTTTTATATCTTTTCTTGGTCCAACTTCTGTTGGTGAGAGAGACAAACTTTCAAGCTTACACGGATTTCTTCTTCAGGCCTGGGAAACTAACTCAGAGTGTCACAGCTAAATCCAAGGTGGAGCAGATTGTTTGGCATAAGTTGTTAACACATATTTCAAGGGACAAGGTGGGTGAGGTAAAATCTTTTATTAGACCAACTTCTGTTGGTGAGAGAGACAAGCGTTTGTGCTTACACAGAGCTCTTCTTCAGGTCTGGAGAACTTTCTTCCCTGAGTATAGAAAGTCTGGGATATACACCTTAACACATTCAAAACTGCCTTCACCAAACAAGAACACTACATCAGAGAAGTAGATGGCATCATGAAAGGGCCACTCAAATACCCAGAGAGAAGAAATAAAACCCCTTCCAACCACACACCCCTAGCTGTCACCTGCCACCCCACACTCGAACCCCTATCATCAAACATCTACAAGACATACTCAATAGGGACCCCATCCTGAGAGCAATCTTTCCTAAACCTCCACTTCTGGCCTTTAAACAACCTCTCCAAGCTCACCAACAGAAGCAAGCTCCCCATAGACCAGGGCACACCAACTCAAAGCAGCACCAGACCTTGCCAGAACAACAGATGCAAAACCTGCAGATATATCTCCACTGCTACAACGATCAACACCACTCACCTTTCAAGATCCATGGGTCCAACACATGCCTATCACAACATGGGGGGTACCTCATCTAGTGCACTAAATGCCCCAATAGCAACTAGGTGGGTGACACCAGACAATCACGACACTCTCGAATGAACTTGCACAGGAAAATGATAAAAGACAAAAACACCACATCACCTGTGGGTGAACACTTTTCACAAAGCGATCACTCTGTATCTGACCTATCAATCCTCATCCTCAAAAGAAACCTGCACAACACTTTCAAAAGATGAGTCTGGGATCTCATTAAAAATCATGGCCTGAACAGAGACATTGGATTTATGGCTTATTACAACAAACTGTAACCCACTAAGAAGCCCCCTCCCTTCCTTTCCTCCCTTTGGCTGGAGCGGTGTCAATGGGCCATTTCACTTTGAATTGTCCCTTGAAATATACGTTAACTACTTATGCTAAACAATCCCTTCCACTTTGTATTTAGCTGTGACATTCTGAGTTTATTTCCCAGCCCTGAAGAAGAGCTCTGTGTAAACTCCAAAGCTTGTCCCTCTCACCAAAAGAAGTTGGTCCAATCAAACATATTACCTCACCCACCTTGTCTCTCTAATATCCTGGGACTGACACAGCTACAAAATTGCATATATCTTTACTCTCCTCTGTTCTATCTCCTCCTCTAGTTTCTCCTGTTCTCTCACTTTTCTTCTATCCTCATTTACTTTGGGGTAGCCATACCCCTTTCTCTCTTCCCCCATGGACTGACTGAGGCCTCCAGCTCCCTCTCCTTCTCTTCTGGAGCCAGCTAGCATTCTCCATCCTCCCCTGGAGGTCAGATGGGATATTGCATGCCCTGCCGCCCTGGTAATAGGGTCCCTATTTTGGAAGTTGAAAGCCTACCTCCCCGCTTTTCCTTCTTCCCTGTAGCAAGGTCCCTCTCCCACTCCCATTTGAGAACACAGCCACTCTCCTCTCTGGTAGCTCCTCCCACAAGCTTCTTTCACATCTTCAAACTACCACATCACCACCCCGTCATTTAAGAGGGTCCATTTCTAGCGATGCTGCCACAGTGCTCAGATAAGCTGATGGAGGTGGCAGCAGCAGAGAGGCGTTTTCTACTGGCTGCATTGAGCCTTTCAGCCGGGGGGACTATGGGGCTAAGGGGACTGGAATGGGTAAAAGCAGGAAGGAGATGCCAACAGCCTCCTGAGGGGGTGTGGCAGTAGCTACAGAGCTGACCAGTTAAAGGGTAGCGCTCTCAGAGCATGGCTGCTGCCCCTTGTTTACATTAAGAAGGCAGGGGAAACTCCTGGACCTTTTCCTGTCCTCACCCTTCCTTATATCCACTCTTGCCTTCTGGATCTCTCTTGGGCACAGGTCCCTGCTGAATGGCGCCAAACTGTGTAGCATGTTTTTGATGCATAGCAAACCTAGGCTATGTCTACTCTACAGCTTATGTCGGCATAACTCATGTCACACAGGGGTCTGAATAAGCCACCTCCCCCGAGCGACATAAGTTGCACCAATTAAGGCGGCAGCGTGAACAGTGCTGTGACAGTGGGAGAGTGTCTCCATCCCACATGACTCTTGTGGAGGTGATTATTATGACGTTTACGGGAGAGGGCTCTCCCAGCAGCGTAGAGCATCTTCAGCAGTTGCACTGCAGCAGCGCAGCTGCAATGCTGTATGTGCAGAGAAGCCCATCCTAAGGGCTGCCAGGGGACCTCAGAACGTAATTTACACACGAATTCAGGGCTCTAGAAGTGAAAGGCTGGATCTTGTTTTAACTGAGGTGGGTAGAACCAGTTCAGGCCACATATGCAGCAGCCTGAGCCTTGCTTATTCGCCCAAATCACCCAGCACTTCTTTTCGGTTTAGAGTGGACTCATTTAAGTCCCAGCTCCCTCCTTTTCCTCCCAAGCCCTGTGATGCCTCCATCACATAACAATGGCAATCACAAAAAGCATCACTTTCCTCTAGCCTTAAACAGGGAGAAATAGCATTATGCCTCTAGCTACTGTCTCTGCATCACTGTGGAGACTGCATTTAAAACTTTCCCCAGGCCCCTCGTGCCTGGCTTCCCACTGCTGATTTAAAGAAACAGTACCCATATCCTTATAGCAGCCTCCTTCCGGCATTTGAGGACCAAGGCAAAGCACTGACCTCAGAACTCAAAGGGAATTATTCATACCCTGCAGGGAGACAATCTGGCCTTTAATGTTATCTGGCACAGGAAGATCTAAGGTAATGGGGAAAAAAAAAAGTGACCTGGACATACTTTATTTACCTAATCTATCCTAATGGATTTGGAAAACTCCATAAGGCACTTTTTTACAAGTGCATTTTGACCCCCACATGCTATAATGCCTGCAATTACAGTTTGTTGCATAAATCCTTCTTAGTTATGGTCTGCCGTGCCTGTCTGGCTGATGTCCATGGTCACAGCTATTGAGTCAATGGTGGCAGGGAGGCAGGGAAAATTAGGCCAAGATACATCCCCACGTGTCCTTGTACAGTTCAGCTGAACTCCGTCAACTCAGCTAGCGTTAGCAAGAGAAGAAAAGATTTGTAAAGTCCATCAGGAAAATGACATGCGCATTCAGATATGTTTAACACTTGCATTACATTCTGTATAACCACATACACGTGTCATATATTTAAATGCTGGTGTTACAGAAATTTACTTATTACAAATTTTGGAAAGATATTTTGAAATTTGATTAACTTTTATTGATTTCATGGGGTGGGGGAGGAGGAAATAATGCAGCCCATAGAATTATAGGATTGGTTTACAAATACATGCAACTAGACAGCCATCCCTGGGTCATAAGAACAGCCATACTGGGTCAGATTAATGGTCCATCTAGCCCAGTATCCTGTCTTCCAACAGTGGCCAATGTCAGATGCTTCAGAGGGAATTAATGGAACAGGTAATCAACAAGTGACCTATCCCGTTTGCTGAATATTGTAACATCCAATGTTTGTTTGTATCAACATGAAAATATATATATACTAAAAAAAAAATCTAACCAGTGCTCAGTTGTGGTGGCGGCTTATTAGCTGAGTTGGTGTAAGCTATGCAAGGTATGACCAGGCTCTCTTGTTCAGGCTCATGCTGGATCGTGACAGAACCAGAAGCAATGTCTACAGGAAGCAAATAGAAAACAGACAAGATGATTTAGTTGTAGCTCCCACCTCCACCCGCACATAAGGACCGTGTATTCCTACCCAGTTAAACTCTACCGGAGTCCAAACATGTTACATCCCACTTTACTATGAATTAGTATTCCCAGTTGTGGATCTCTTTTAAGAAAATGACCTGCAAGTTATGCTAAACTGTAAGGAATATTTTTTGGTGGTAGGAAGGGGACCATCAAACTGTTTTACACATGCCCTGTGTGCTGTGTACTGTACTATTTTACACTTCTACTTATTGTCCTCCTAAAGTGAAAGGCTAGGGCACAAATTCACTGGATCAGTTAGCTCACAAGCATCTTGTAAAACCCATGGCTATGGCTGCAATGTCTTCTAATAGTGTGGATCCTATACCCTCATATTCCTCACTGCCCCAAGGTCAGGGATGTAGCCAAGGCAGGGGCATGGTTTGAGTGCTGTAATTCAACATCTGTCAGAATGGCCCTTTGGGGGTCACCACCTTTGGCTGGCTCTAGGATTGGAGGATCATGAAAGTGATGTACCGCCACTCTGGTTTCTCCTCCCTCAGCATTCACACTTTTTCCCTAACACTATCTGCTGGTCTTTTCTTTTCTTTTCTTTTCTTAAAAAAATTTTTCCCCCCAAAAATCAGATGGGCAGATGGACAACCTTTGATAGGAATTCTCCCAACTTCTGTAACTTTGTGATGCAAACTTTCATGTTTTATTAAACATGTTTTGTGTGTGTGTGTGAACATAAATATTTGGATGTGTCTCTGGTACCTCAAAGGGGGAGGACTAAATAGAGCTGTTTGCAGTAAGACACTCTGTCCTCTGGCTTAGAAACCTCCAACTACTCCCAGATGCGCACTGTGGGTAGTATTATGACAGTGACAATGGAACTAACACCATTATTATTCTATTTAAAAAAGAAAACATACTTTCTTTTTTCCAACTAAAATACAACAAACCCAAACCAAACTAACATACTAGGGTTGTTGCCATGGAGCTCTGGAAGAGTCGGCCCCTCTTTCGACCTCCCCCAAACAGCCAAAGGAGAAAGAAGGGTACTCTGGCATGTAAAGCTGGGAGGCTGCAGGCCCTGAAAATGCCATTTGTACAGATGATGAGTCCCCTGCTGAAGTGGGTGATCAGTGGACCAGAGTCATAGCCATTAACACACTTAAAGACACAGTGCTGAATGATCACTTGTATTGGCCATTGCCATGCAAGACACATATCACAAGGAAGCTGGGTAGAACCGTGCAGCCTCTATATTTGCATTCAGCACGGGAAAGCAAGAAGAGCTTGTCTCCCGTTTAAAGGCAGCAATTGCTGCTGCACGGGGAGCTTTGGCCTTTACAGTGGGGGACCCAAGAGACAGCCTGTCAAAACAGAAGTCTCTTGCACAAACTACCAAACTTAGACAGTGGAGGTAGTAAAAAATAAATACAAAAAATTAAAAAGTCTCAGCTCAATCTAACCAAAGAGTCGGGGGTTAGCGAGGTAGGCGCTTCTGTTATTTTCACCAGCCTACACAGCAGCAAGGAATCTGGAATTCAGTCAAATCCTTGAAGATAAATTCATTAATTCTATTTTGCAAACAAACAAAAAAAGTTGATTTATGTGGTGGATGTTTTATATTTCCTAGGTGTATTTTTCCTGTTCTGTACAGTTATGCTTGGAACTCTCTACAGTAATTCTCACTGACTGCTGCGATACTGACTGTGCAGGGCAGAAATGATCAACTGCAGCGTATTCTTCTATATTCTTCTTTTCTTAATCATGTCGAATTCCCTTTTCTTTAGTAATCCCCATTATTCCCTCAGGAGTTGAGTTAAGATTTAATTGTTAAATTTGCATAGTAACTCAGCAAATAAACTCTCCAGTCTCCTGCAGACCTTTATCCGTAGCAGGCTTCATTTTAGTCATAAATTACTTACTTCTATATCTCAACCACACCGGCATTTCATACTCATGAGGGAGGTGCAAAAAAAAATGATCCGGTGGCATTCCGTGTGTGAGCTTTTTCTTTTGAGAGCCCCTCCTGTGTACTGTAGCATCATTCTGAGTTACTTCAGTAGTAGTGACATGTCACCTGGATTATGTCTGGTTTATCAGTAAGTGTCAGTATAGTAATATAAGAATTATACTACTGGGCTCTTAGATAGTGCTTTTCATCCACAGATCTCAAAATAATCACAGTAATAATTCACGTGGGTAATCTAACTAGAATACTACTTAAGACAATAAAAAACAAAGTACATGCAAATGAACTTTCATTACTGTTGCATTATGCTAAAATTATTAAGTTTAACTGACAATTTTCCAGCTAAAGAATAGTATCTTCTAGATAATAACCCAGTTGCAGATGTTTTGGCAAGGTACAAAAAAGGCAGTGAATCCAACGGTAACCGAGATCTCTGTAATTTTCCCAAGTTTCTAAGAACAGTCCACAGTACCTCATGCCACCACATAGGATATCCTATAAATCTTGACCCAGAACAGATAGTAACAGACTGGACTACAGACTACATTACACTGTTCCCATCGCTGGATTACGAGAACCAAATGACCATTGGTGTGATGTGATCAAGCTTTAGTGATACAGCTTTATTATTTAACATTGTGGTGATAAGGATGGCTAGTTTCCTACTTAAACTTACTTCCACATTTCTGTGCTGCCCCAGTGAGCTCCTATTGCCTTTTATAAATATATTTCCATTTCCAAGGACTATAATCTTGCTGTTGGGGATGTGCTCCTAGATGCCAGGAAGAAGCGTAGAGTCAGATTCTCACATGCCCTAGTGAAAATGTGTAGTTATGAGTGAACACAAGGAACCTCCCCCTTTTATGGCCCTCCGCTATAGGCTAAGACAGCTTCAGTAGTCTCTGAATGTGAAAAAGCATAGGGATGTACCTCTCCGTGTGCCATCAGGGTTTCCAGCATTCCAGCCCTGCCTATAGTATGTTGAGGGGAACTAGAGGGTCATGTTTCAGGAAGGACCTATTTTGGCTTGCAAAGGAAGCCCAGGCTGATACCACTTAATCAATAGAACCTCAGCATGTAACACTGGCCTCCCAGCATGCTTGCACAATGGTATTGCCAACTCCAAACATTCAGCAATCATAAAACAGGCCGTGCCAAAATTATGATATTGACTTAAAATTCATGAGAAGTTAAAAAAAATTAAACCACTTGGTTCCTCATTCTTGCTTTCTTCCTTCTGAACTAGTAGGGTGCACTTGCTTCAGATTTTCAAGCTTTTCCCCACAATGGTGAGGGCTGGAAACACACTTTTTAAAAAAATGAAAGCAGAACTTCTGATGTATTCTCTTGATTCTAGAATCAGGATTCTGGGAAAAACCAAAAGACATGAGATTTGTAATAAAATCACAAGAGTTAACAGTGATAAAGGTCACTTTCCTATGATTCTGCCTCTCTGGAGCATTGGTTTTTGCTAATAAAACACTCCTCCATATCCCCCCAACCCTCACTGAACAGCTATGGTTAATGGTCATAATCTGGTCCCAAAAGATCTTGACTTCATATAATTCAGACTTCTCTCTCTGATAACCAGAATGCTCCAAAGGTCTTAATGTCTATTGTGACTGTAGTAGTACACAATACACACTTTGGCCATGTGCATGGAAATTGTGACTCCACTGACTGATGCATTGCTACTTTACAGGAATTTATTATGTTCCAATATGGACTTAAATTAAATGAGATGATTCAAGAGAAACTAATGCAGAAAAGGAGCAATATAAAGCCTATATACATGAGCAAATTCAGTTATGCCTGAACTTTGCTAGCAGAAGTAATTCTGCTTTGGCAAAGCAGAGACTAAAATAATTGCTATGGGGACTACAGACCTTGTCTGAACAGATCATTCAATTAGATTCTGATTCACCGAGGCACTTAAGCACATGTCGTAACTTTAAGCACATAGTGGACCCACTGAAGCCAATGGGATTATGCACATGCATCAGGTTAAACATGTGCTTTGTTGTTTTGCAGGATTGTGGCCTAATTGTGCAATCTCCAAGGGGTGGCAGACAAAATGGTGGTAAACAGAATCCAGTTCCTCTCTCTTAGGCACTGTAATGTCTATGTCTTCCGTTTATTCAAACAAAGGCACACAGTAGTAGTCAAAGCCTACAATTATGGATCTATTCTGACCAGAGCCAACTATTGAAGATGTCTTGTAAAAGATGCTCACTGTCATCAGCTCTGAAAAGCAAACTATAACTAAGCAAGTAACTTGCAACAAATAAATTTATCACACAAATTTAATCATTATCTGCTTCTATTATATCTGCAATCAGATTCTGAGTTAACTGAATTTAACATTTTGTGTCAAATTTTAAACTTCATGGATTGATCCCACACTGTGAGTATTCAATCCAGCTTGAAGATCAGGTATTGATGAGTTATGATTGGTCTCTATGTCGCATGGCATTGTTTGCGTTTTAATTCCAGGAAGGCACAAGCTCTTCTGGCATGAATATGTAAGTATGTGAATTTCCCACTCTGTTTCTGAGGAGACTTGTGCTTGTGATTCTGCAACTTGCTCACAACAAATGTTAGTTCCTTGTCATTCTTTCCTGGAAGATGTACTTCATGGTATGTCTATGCCAAATGTATTGCATATTATGCAAGAGTAGTGGAATCCTGCCAGACATTATTACATTCTAATACCATGCTTTCCTGGATAAATGCTGTTCAGTCCTATTTTGAAGAATTGGTTGCTAAAAATCCGGTGATTACCTTGTTTCAGTCTTATAACTGTTTAACTTAATACCAAGATGAAACACCTACCATCTGTTTATGGAACTGAGTGAGTCTAAAAGAACAGTTGTGCCAGAGACACTAACTGAGACCAAACAAACTCTATGGTTAAAAAAAAATGTCCTCTTCTTCTTTTGTATGACTGGTATAGAGCAGCAACTACAATTTCAACTGAAGTTGCTCAAGCCTGATGACTATGAAAAAAAAGTATGTGCATGGGTCTGGGCAACTGAAAAAATGGCTTTTTTACATCTTGGAACATACGTTTGCTTCAGAGACTTGGAACATACATTTGCTTCAAAGACTGACCATTGACAACATCATAGAATCATAGAAGATTAGAGTTGGAAGGGACCTCAGGAGGTATCTAGTCCAACCCCCTGCTCAAAGCAGAACTATCCTCAGCTATATCATCCCAGCCAGGGTTTTGTCAAGCTGCAGCTTAAAAACCTCTAAGGGTGGAGATTCCACCCCCCCACCCCAGGTAACCCATTCCAGTGCTTCACCACCCTCCTAGTGAAAAACTTTTTCCTAATATCCAATCTAGACCTCCCCCACTGCAACTTGAGACCATTGCTCCTTGTTATGTCATCTACTACCATTGAGAACAGCCTAGCTCCATTCTCCCAGGAACCCCCTTTCAGGTACTTAAAGGTTGCTATCAAATCCCCCCTCATTCTTTTCTTTTACAGACTAAACAAGCCTAGTTTCCTCAGCCTCTCCTCATAAGTCTTGTGTTCTAGCCCCCTAATCATTTTTGTTGCCCTCCACTGGACTCTCTCCGACTTTTCCACATCCACATCATCCTCTATCATCCAATAGGATTTAAGGGAATCAAACTGCACACTGTGGTGACAAGGGGTTAAAAAACTCCTGTCTTGGTTCGTTTGTATTCCTCGCTTCAGACGGGCGGGGGCTGGAGAAGAGAGGGCGAAGGAGGGAGGAAAGATTTCTTATCAGGTCCACTTCCATTTACGGCCCGGTGACAGTTTTATGGCTTACTGTGGGGTTTTTTCCTTTTTCTTTTTATCCCTTGCTTGAGACAGTTGGATTTTCCTAAAGGGATCAGTTTCTCAAAACACACTTACACATACAGTCATACAACTTACTCAGGTTTGACTGATTGAGGGGTCTGCACCATTTCTATTCAGCCCGTGATATTGATGGGGTGAATGAATCCGATAACGGAATGCTTATTTAGCGGAAGAGGGGAGGAAAGGCAGACAGACAGACACAGAGGGAATCCTTTGAAGTCACAGGAGCTCTATTGAGCAACGGAGCTACAAAGGCTCATGAGTTAGGGAAAGGGGAAGGGTAGCCTTGTGGCTGCAGTCACTCCGCCTGTCCGTTGAGTCACTAGGTTCAGACAGATGCCCCTTGCTATTCACCCGACCAACTTGTGGATGGATGAGAGCGGCTGAAACCTGTCTTAGTCCAAGACTTGGTCAACGGCTCATAAATCTATCATTCATCATTCAATGACAAGTTCTCTGTTCAATTCAAATTTACTATTTATTGAGGGTTTTCTCTCTATCACAAGTTGTTTCTTCTTATCCTTTTACAATTCCTTAAACTTAAAACTTGACACTTAAAACTTATGATTTAGACAACCAATCATACTAACACAAATACACTGAACAGATACTTAAAGACTTACTTACAACTAAACAACATTTGATTAATACTTACCACATAGATGGATGAACTCAGTTGCAACAAAAACAATAAAAGTTTATGGCCAAATTTCCTTACTCTTTATGTTACGTTCCTGGGTTTTCTTCCAGGTGGAACCTCTATCGCATTCACACCCAGGTTACCAGCTCTAATGCCCTATACTTTCTTGAGCAGCGAGCTGGGGAGAGGCAATGATGGCTGATCAGGCCATCTTTGCGGTGCGATTCTGGTGCACCCCTTGTGATGCGTGGCTCGTCCAATTTGCCTCTCCTGACAACCTTATATATCTCTCCACCCCAGCATGTTGCTTTCTTAAACCAATTGTGACGTTTTGGCTACTATCCAACCAGCAAGTCCGACGCCTGTGAGGGGGCTTTTGCCCCCCTGTGGCAAGTTACACGCCTTGGAGTGACTTGCTGTTGCTGGGCAGATTCTCTGATTCAGCAGATTTTGCTATCTTGACGGTCAACAGGTCTGCTGACAAGCTTCCATGTCAGATAGCTCAACTTTCGGGAACAGCTTGGTTTGGGTAATAATTGTCTTTGTTGCCTGAGCATTCTCTATGTTGGTATGCAGTTTACTCAAAAATGACCTCGGGGCACATATACATTACAGGCTGTATAGAAGTCTGTTACAACATATACATGCACTGGGTTGTTCGCTTGATATTTTACTTTTCTATAACACTTCATACAAGCAAGGATGAGCAAATGTCAGTTGATGCAGCTTGCTTGCCTTACTTGTCTATGGCAATAACTGGAAGACATTGAAATATGTGCACCTGGGACAGGCGTTCTTAATATTGTGCTACACAACAGTCAAAAGCAGCATCTGATCTGAAACATAACCTGTGCTACAGAAAGCAGGAGGTTACTTTAAAAAATATGGCAAATAAAGAACAAAAATGTTGATTTCAGATGCCTAAGGCTTCTTTTACATTTATGATGGGTTAACTCTAGCTCGTTGGGGCAGATCCTGTCTTCTATTTTTATGGGTGTACAGCACACACCACCATGGAGTCCTGCTTCTAACTAGGGCCTCTGGGGGCTATTTTAATACTACTACTAAAATAATAATGAATGGGATACGTAGCACTCAATGGCGGATTATTCTTTATTAAGATCCAACCCAGGACTATTCAACTTGCTTGAAATTCAGAAGATCCAAACCAAACAAAGGCTCAAAGATCTTTAATGACAGCCAGGATTCAACTTCTAAATTGAGAGGGCTATAAAAACCCTGGGAAATCTATCTAAAGCATGACAAAGTCACTGGTGTTATGACTCCGAGCCAGAGTGTATTAAAATTGCTGTGATAGATGGCACTTTTTGTCACAAGTTCCCTCACCTGACTCTACACAAGAAAAGATTTATATTGGTGAAGTAGGACCTTCTCAAGTAGTACCAGAGGACTGCTGTTGTACACTCACTGCAATTGATTATTTCAGCAAACTGTCAGAAGTAGCCATTACTTCCCCAGAGTGCTTTCACTCCAGTAACCAAGTTCTCATTAACAAATTTGAATCACGAAGGAAATGGTCTCTGATAATGGACTCCACTTCAAGAGAAGATCTGAAGGAGAGCAGTACTGAAGCTAGGGCTTCTTCCATTTATTATCCATAGATTGATGGGAAATTGAACATTTTTCATAGTGTTTTCAAAGGCTGTTTACAAAGTGTTGACTTAGAAGGAAAATCCTGAAACTCATTCACTATAGATTTCTTACATAACTGCCAATCCAACCTGCAACAACCCAGATGTATCCTGCAGAACAGCTGCACAGACGACGCGTGAAGCCTAAAGTTAATGGTTAATGTTCTGCCAAGCTGTAAATCTGAACAAAAGTCACTACACAGTTAGAGACAGGTGAATAATTTGCATAGAATAACTTTTTAAATTAATATTGTCACTTTTTCAGCCCATCAGTTGTTGCTATTTTCTCAAATTTATTCATTAATTATTACCACAAATTATTTATTGAATAAGTCTATGTGTGTAGCAATTCATTACAAGATTGGTATTCAACATTTCAGCTGTTTTGACTGGACGCATTGGCCAAGGTATATGTTTCTGTTGCCTGACTGGCTGAATGTGACTCTTCAAATCAGGTTTCTGAGTGAATACTTATCATTCTGAATTACAAATTTTCTTTTTGAAAACATCCTATAACATTTACTTAAACTTTGCTGTTTTAATGAATACTTCTGCCAGTAAATTCATTCACTAGAACATCTGAAGAGAGTCAGCACAAAAAAGGATGTGAGCAGTCAAAACAAATTAATTAAATTATTCAAACAAACTATTATCTGAGGTTTTTTGGTAATATTCGCCTAACTCCAAACACAATTCTGCACAATGGAATATACAAGACCTAATATTAACAAAAGTAAGATAAAAGTGAATGGTACACAGTTGCACTCACTAATGCCAATTACTGTGTAGTTTTTTGGTAAGAAAACATAAAAATGGATGTATAAAGACAGGACAACTTAAGTTCGGTGATCCATTTCAGCTTGGGTAGCGGGAAGATCTAACTACACATATACATTAACATTGGCTAAACATAGGATGCTATACACCTTGCAACTTCACATCAGGAACAGAAAATCAGTGCTTTTAATTGTCTTGATGGCCTGTGATATTTGTTTACCTGGTACAGATGTTCTTCTGCAAAATTAAGGGTATTCCAAATTACCAAGAACACGGTCAGCACTTAACAAATAACAAATTATAATATGAAGAGCACATATATGTGCAAAAAAAAATGTAACTGCATATAACTCTTGTTGTTTTATATTGTTTCATGCTGAGGTTCTATAGTAAAATATTTTAAGGTTAGAAAGTGTTATTTTGGTTAAGTCTGATCACTACTTGGCAGGTATAAAAATGTAACAGAACTACTGAGGAATATATTATTATTATTTCTGCTGAGGGAAGAAAGTGTCTTATGAAGTGGAAATTACATGTTGATGTGAGTTACTTGGGGTTATATTTTGTTATACTAAGCTGGCTGGGGTACAGCCCTTCCTGTTGATTAGAAGTGTTGCTGTTGCTCTCCCTTACTTATAATACAGGCAATAGGATACACCATAAACTACCCTTACCATATGTCAAAATGAGTCCGGGGGCTGATTCTCCCTTTAAGTATACAGGCTTTACCCTGTCATAACTCCATTGATTTGAATGGAGTTACCACGGACTGGCATTGGTGTGGCAGAAGCATTTGGCCTCACATTTCTACCTGTTTGTTCTTACTCCCACCTCTGACCTTTTCTGTTCTGGAACACACTAGTATCTGCAGTTTCACAAGCTATGTTGGTAAATGTGCCAGGGAATCATTCTTCCAATCCCCTGCAAGAGTCTTCTCAGTTTGATTTATATCAAAGGGTGATATGCTGATTCTTCTCATTCCTGACCCTGGTCAGTCCTAAACTGGGTTTAAGTTTCTAACTAGATGGGTCTGAACCATATTCCTGGATATGAATAACACTAGGCTTCAGGGAAGTCTGGTGCAGGGTACAGCTCCAGGGCCAAACTTCTTAACTTGAGCCCATCTCCCCTACAGTAGTCATACTACAAGGGCCTGAAGAGTGTGGCTAAAAGAAGTAAAAGTGGAGTTATTTAGGAAATGCACGCTGGTAAATAAAAGGAAAGAAAGGAAGAGAGGGGACTTGAAGTTATGGCATGGCTCAGTTAACTTCCATGACCTGTATCAAGCAGGAAGTCAGACTAGATGATCATAATGCTGGCTTCATAATCGAAGAAGTTCCATTCTGCATGCCTGTTCAGGACTGCACAGCTGTTGGGTCTGAACTTCAGCTGGTGGCATCAGTTGAGATATGCTGATTTACACCAGTTGAGGATCTGGCCCTTACGTCATTTACATTTTGCTTATGTCACATTTTCTCAAAATGTCATCAAGTGGAGTGCTTGAGAAGGAAAAATATTATGAAATTGGGGCATTTTAATTAGTTCTGCACAAGTGTTCTAAACCAATAAGGACTTGAGTTCCAAGCAGAGCTGCATACAAACACCAGAACCATGGCACTGGGGATCAAACTTAGGACCGTCAGCACCAGCTTCTACCACTGGAGCTAAAGAACTCTTTTGGATGTAAGAAATGGGTTGTACAGTGTTCAGGACCAACCACTAGAGGGAGTCATGATCACATGCACATTACACTTTACTATACCCACAGCCTTATATCAAATATTGTATTGAACAACACCTCTATAATTCCTATTGACCCTCAAATAGCAGGGAAATAAATCCTGCTGAATTTCCATATTCTTTTCAAGAAATCCACAACTTAAGACAAAAACTAGAGACTTTAATCTGAGAAACATAGCACACATTTTCTCAGGTTCTATATGCACAGAGAGAAACTTTTCATCTGGTGTGCTTGGACATGTAATAGCTGCTCGATGCTCTGATTCTGACAGTGTGTGTGATTAAATGTCACTCACATAGATAACAGTTTTGTACAAATGAAAAATGGCTGCTGTGATGCAAGATCAAAGATCTCTGCCCGCTAAAAGAGACTCCTTTTTTCTATGCTTAAAATATCTTGACATTGGCTCAAATCAACCTCCATTAGTCCAATTTAATGTCTATAGACTCTAGCAGTAGGTTTTCAGTTTTTCTTCCAAAACTGTACTTCCAACAAGTAACCACCAAGTTCATGAAACATTTTCCCTTCGATCATCCAAAATAGTACCTCCTCCTTTCATATGTTTAGAGGTATGTTTAGTCTACACAGCAGAGGACAGAGATACCCAATGAGTATGTTAATGTTACACCCTCTTTCCTTTGTGTTTATATGGTAGTTATGTAGGTCAGCCTTACAGCCAGGCCTTGCTTCTTCATTACTAGGCACCCATTACATTCACCCCTAGAGATAGTTTGGCTACTGTTGCACTACCACATGTCCTAAGGGCCCATTCAGCTAGATCTAAGGTAAATTATATAGCGTGTTTGAGAAATGTCTTCACCAATCAAAAAAATATATAAGCCTGACAAATGGACTTCAATTCACCAAATAAAATGACTGTTTCAAGAGAGCAGGCTTTCATTCTTCATTTAAGTACTCCTGGGATCTCCAACAGGGGTTGCTACTATTAGTCAGTCTCTCAGTGGTGGGAATCTATGGAAGCAGCTCTTGATGAAGAAAGGAAGGTCATTCACCTGCAACTGGAGTTCCCAAAGTAAGCTGCCTTTGATAGGCCATACTCAACAGACTTCCTTCCCTGATTCCTCAGGCCTTGGCTGAAATCTTAAATAGCAGAGAGAAGCTGTTGGTGGTTGGAACAATAATCTTTTATACAGCATGTGCCCAATATTTGGATTTGGGAAAGCAAACTTAAATAGGAATCAGCTATCTATTTTAGTGAGCAAAAGAGGGGAAAGTGGGGACCTTTTCAAGGCAGGTCTCACTGCTGGACCACCCTGGTGAAATTACAAGTTACAAATACCGGTGAAGCCAGTGAAATTGCTAAAGGAAAAAGGTGATAGAAAGCAAATGCATAACAACCACCAAAAAAAAATTTCTAGAATAAAATTAATCTCAGGCCAGTACTGAAAGACATTGTAATCACTAACCATCTAGGGTGGTTTAAATGGATGGAAAAAGGATTAAGGTCCAATCCTGCAGTTCTGCTTCTGATGCAATCCCACAGAGTCATAGAGAGATACGCGGGATCTGGGCCTAAATATCATCTTGATAAACTGGAAATAGATCCAAGAAATACACTAGCTGAAGGTCTGACCCAAACCCACTCACATATTTCTGGAGGAAGAGGGTGGAGTTCCAAATACGAAGTCCTCTTCTGAAATTCAAAGCCCTAACCTCTTCTGTATACTTTTGGCTTAGGGGAGGTAGTAATTTCAGTTGCACAATTTGGGGCCCTCTTCAGCACTGCAAGACTTTTCTTGCTTTAAAATGCCCCTGATTGGCTGGGACAGTCTTGATTATGAAAAGACTGTCCCACTAGGTCTTAGGTTTCCTAAAGAACCTGAATGATTAAAGGGATTTTCTTTCCTTTTGAACTCAAACAATTTCCAGAGCTGCCTTTCTCTTCCCAAAGTAACACTATCAGTCTAAGGCAGGGCATTGAAATACCTGCATCAGCTCTGCCAAAACAGCTTAGCAGAATTCCAACCAGTTCACAGGCTTTAGTAAATCACTTCAGGACTGGGTAAACTGTGCATCAAGCAGAGCAGAAACAGAATAAACCACAAGCAAAGGACAATGAATACCATCTGTAGATAATATAGACACAACTGGGGGGTGGGAGGCTAATGGGGGGAAAGAGGGAGAGAAAATAAGGTGCTGGTTCTGCTCTCCAAAATACAGCACGAACTGATGCTGATCCTTAGAAACTGGCTATTGTATTTGCCTCCACGTGTATCTGTCTCCCAAAAATCAACATGTAAAAATCACAGACAAAAACTGCACTCCTAAACCATATCACTCCCCCAGAAGCCCTGATTGTAAGAGACATCGCTGTTTCTGTACCTTTTCTTCTCTACCTCGACTGACTGTTACTTAAATGGGAGCTGATGGTGCTCAGAACTTCCCACAGTTCCTGGGCAGCTTGCAGGGTTGAAATCTTTTACAAAGATTGCCATCTTCACAGAAAATCTAAGATGGCAAAGCTGTGCTTGACGGAGATGCAGAATCAGTTTCAGCCAGTTTGCGCAACACTTCTACATTCCTTAAAGTAAGAAGCAAATCAAATGACACTCACTCCTCCCACAAACTCAAAGAAAACAAATCTTTTCTGAGATCCAAAAAGAGTTCAGAAAAAATTTCTGCCCCTATTATTTTGGATGTTAATGCTCTTTCAACTTCCTGGTGCTGGTGACAAAAGACAGTTGCGATGTTTCTGGGCTGAACAGAAGAACGATGAACCAGAAAGCACACAAGAAAAACTGTGGTCTCCAGCCCAAGTGTTCAGATGTGTCTGAAAAGTTTCATATATTCATCCATGCTTTGGAGTTATTTGAACTGAAGTTTTGAACTTTAGGTTATTTGCCCATCACCCCACAACACAGATAACCTGTGCAGAATAATAAAGGGATGCATTATGGTCCATTGCCCCCTGCGTCGGTGCAGGTGCATAACACAGGTTACATCTGTGCTCTTAGATATTACAGGAAAAAGTGCTTAGAGTGACCATCAAATCAGAAACATTAGGTATAGTTTTGATCTTCAGTCCTTGAAACTAGTGATGACCATGTCTATAAAGGATACCCACCTACAGGTATCTCACTTTATTTTCTGTATTCTCATTTGCTTTCCAGGACAACATCAGTGGTTGTATTATTCTAACAATACCTTTTGTGCCTGTGTATCTATCTCTGTATAGCTTGCACATTGGAAATGTGTTTTGGCTTGAGTTCAAATGCACTTCAGTGCCCTGAAAAAGATCTTTGTTGTTATAAAGCAGTACTTAGCTTGTTTCCAGTTTATACAGGGACCTGTATTTTTGGTTGTCTATCAGTAAAGAATGGCAAATATTAAAGAAGTGAATGCCTTCAGCTGCATACTTTAAAATAAAACAGCCCTGGTTTTCAGAAACCTCTTTTAAGGTGTTGTAAATCCGACTTTCTAAATGCCCAAGGCTGTGTTTATCTAAAAGTATCTTGGGGAAGATTGCTATGTCTATTAATCTGTTTTCCTGTTTCCTTACCTCAGGGCTTAAAGGCTACAAAACCATCCAGCTAGAAGGCTGTTAGGAAATGTCTCCAAAGACAGGTATCTCCCCTCTGCTTTCTTTTTTCAAGCAACACACTGCTGGTGTAGGAAAATCATTAAAGAAAGTTATAAAGCAAAAATAGTAGATGAGTATAATATGATATGGACAAACCAGAATGGGTTCTATATGAGAAGAAATCATACCTCTCTAACCTGTTGGAAACCTTTGAAAGAGTTGACAAAACAGTGGATAAAAGAGAACCAGTGGGAATATTTTATTGACTTTCAAAAGGCTTTTGATAAAGTTCCTGAGAAGAAATTATAAAGGGAGCTAGGTAACCACAAGGTGAGAGGTAAAGTCCGGTCATGTATTTAAAAAAAAAATGGTTAAGAGAGTGGAAACAAAGAGTAGGAACAAATGGCCAATTCTCAGCATGGAAAGAGGTTAATAGTGGGGTGCCCAAGAGATAAGTGGTAGGACTTGTGTTCAATATATTTATTAATGACCTGAAGAAGGTGGTGAATAGAGAAGGTGGCAAAATTTGCTGACACATGCAATCAATCATGCAGGTCAGTCAGATTAGGGAGGGTTGTAAAGAACTCCTGAGAAATTTAAGAAAATGAATATAGCCGACGAAATTCAGCATAGGCAAGAGAAACATAGTGTATATCAGAAAGAACCCCTTAAACTACTCACACACACAAATAGTTCATGAATTAGTTGTTATCTCACAACAAAAATCCAGGCAACAATATGGACCTCAAGGAAGGTGACTGCTATATGTGCAGCAGTGGTCAGAAAAAATAAAACAAAACAAAAAAGAAAAGGAAGAAAAGATCCAGCTATATTAAAATGGGTGTAAAAATAATAAAGAAATTATTACAAGCCTGTGACACTGTATTAATCAACAGTATGGCATATCTTTGCCCTGCCCAGTGCATTCAGTTTCAGCCACCTCATCTCCGGTAAGAAAAAAAATAGCAGAAATAGAAGAAGTTCAGAGAAGTGCAACCAGAATGACTGGCAGCATGGGGAGGAGGGCTACAACAAGAGACTTTAGAAGGCCCAGGATTTTTATTTTGATGGTTCAGAAATTAGAAGAGTAAAGCCACCCATAACAGAGACACAGTATACAACATATACAGTAACCTAGCTAAAATTGATGTACAGAGAACATCAATCAGATTTGCCAACTTGTCTAAGGGCAATAGCACACATTTAAATCAGATACAGGAAATACATTTTAATGCAGAATAATGTCTAATTAGCTTGTGGCTCTTAGTGCTGGAGAATGTTATGGAAATACGTAGTTTAAGATTAAAAAATGGACAAGACACTATATGTTAGTAGGAATAGCAGCTTCAGTTACACTGTTTAAACTATCATTATAAGTGCCATCATCTTCCTTAGGTGTTAGGATACCCTGGTGACGGGCATGATACAAGAAGCTAAATAAACAAAGAGGACAGA
Source organism: Mesoclemmys tuberculata (assembly GCA_007922155.1). Lineage (NCBI taxonomy): Eukaryota > Metazoa > Chordata > Testudines > Chelidae > Mesoclemmys > Mesoclemmys tuberculata. The sequence continues at coordinate 23,074,445 of ML675604.1, read as the reverse complement.
GATTCAGGGTGTGAATTATCATTAATTGTCTAGTCTATTCAAGTCTACATGAATTCTGAGGTGTTTATGCTTTTCTTTGAAACATTCAGAACTTGCCATTGTCAGAAACAGCATACCTAATTAGATGGACCACTAATCTTATGTCCCTAAAAGAGTCAGGTTGCTGGGATAAGTGGCGTAAATAACAAGAGAATCAGGCCCGATGTCACAGACTCCTGAACTGTTATTAAAACAATATTAAAATATTGTGCAGCAACTTCTGCAAACTGTTTTGTAAGTAAGAAAAAGTTAAGAAACAGATGAACCCAGGACAAAGATTTCAGCCAATCATGCCTCAAGATTTTTTTTTTTTAAATCCTTTCATAAATTACACTGAAATTTTCACTAATGCCCTCTGAATCACACCAACTCTTTTTCTACACAGGTCGGATGATATGAAAATGATTCGGAGGCACTTGGGCTGTTATCCATCAGAGTCCAGGGCCTACAAGGAGATGTCACTGGAAAGGCCAAAGCAGAGCACCAAAAAATGTCAACGCTCCATGAGGTAAGCAAAGAAATACTATTTTTCATTGTGGGATATTGTGCTGCTTTGTTCAGTCTTCTGGGGGAGGAGGGGCTTTTGTTGGGATTGGTTTCTGATTGGTTGGTTTGGTACTATAATGCTCATGGCGCTGAAGTATACTTGAACAGGTTCCATAGTTCTCTAAGACCCCATATAGCCCAATGGATGGAGCACTGGGTTGGCAATCAGGAGATATGAGTCCCTAGCTCTGTCTCGGACCCGAGGCAAGTCAGTGCACCATTCTATACTTCCATTTCTCCACACACAACACTTTGTCTTTCTTGTCTTTATTTGAATAGAAGCGCTTCATGGCAAAAACAGTCTCTTGCTATGGGTTTGTATAGTGCCTAGCGCTCTGGGCCCCCCCATCTCAGTTGGGGGTCTTCAGCCACTATAGGAATACAAATAATAAATAATTATCAAACACCTCAGATTATTTAAATTCTCTTCCACAGCCATTTAGAGAGAGATTCCTCTGCCACATACATTATCCTTTTCATTTCTATGGCTGAAGGGTTTAGCGAATCTGAAATAAATGGGGCTGAATGCTTCCACGAATGGGACCAGGAACGGGCAAACATCTCTTAGAAATGATTGTTCAATGGAGGTGAAAAAATAACTCCTGGTGATTTCAGCTGGGAAGGCTGAGGAAGAGGAGTGTTCCTGGTCCTGAGATGACAGAGCAGCCAAAAGCAACAGCACATCCTTGGCACAAGAGTAATGGAGGACATACATTCCAAAGGGATTATGCTGAACTGCTGGAAATGAAGCTTGAAAACCAACAAAACGGTAGCTTGGAAACTGAGCCTTGAGCTGAAGCTGGTAATTTGCCTCGTTTGAAATAAAAACAGCTTAAAACTGAAGCCAACCGGAAATTCAGCTGACTTGACGCTACAAGCAAAATTAGCATAGCATTCTGCAGGCTGAAACGTGGAAGAAGTGGAGCGCAGGATGTAGATGTCTAGGCTGTACTGGGATAGGAGGTGTTTCTCCCTCTATACTGTCACTCGCAGCAATCCACTGAAAGTAAAATCATTCAGAGGTCAGGCTAGATGATCATAATGGTCCCTTCTGGCCTTAAAAGCTATGAATGAAATAAAGCTACTGTAGCAGAATTAGTGTAACGGGAAAATATCCCAACCAGACCCCCAAATCGGTACAATATAAATATTAGTGAGATATAAACATTTGGGCCTAAGATTCTCGGGCAGTGTAAATCAACATTGACTTCAATGGTGCTATGCCAGTTGAGAATCAGTTCCCTGACCTTGAATGGGTGTAGCCCATGACTACCTGCATGCTGTAATAATGGGGAAAGGTTAAGACAGCTCTGTGTCTGAGAAAACAGGGTAAAGTGAAGCCGTGTAATGGTGGGGATAAGTTGCCTAACCCAGAGCTTTGTTTGCTGAGGCACACCCTTATCAAGAATACCATTCCTATCCTTGTGTTCAAAATCTAGCTCATGGGACCGTAAGTATCTTATTTAGATATATGAAGAGATTAATGTACAGTGTGCCCTGTGTCTATAGGTATCCCAAGGTCCTCCTCCTAGAAACCTCTGCTGTGCATGCTAGCAACAGGAAGACTTGCCACATAATTATTATAGCAAAGGACAGAAGTTTTCCTAGACTTGCCACAGGCATCCCTTGAAACACGTGACCCTTCTGACCCTAGGGTAGCCACCTGAAAATGGCGAGGTCAGGGCAGGATGCAAAAGGAGAGCAGATTCTCCCAGCACTAGTGGGTGACACTGAAGTCCGACTTCTCAACCAGCCACAAACAAAGCTTCTGATTCCCCACACTGGCTATCAAGAAGCTAACACAAAAATATACACAGCCTCCATCACTGCATTTCAGTCTCTGGCTCCCAGTCAGCCACTAGGTCCAGTAAAGAGATAAGTAATTTAAAACTCTATGCTCTTTACCAAAAAGTTCTCCGGTCCCCAAAGAGTCAGTCACATTACCAGATCAATATATGTTTGGACCTTACCCAAAATACCATGCTACTAGCCAATCCTTTAGTAACTAAAATGAAAGGTTTATTATAAAATGAAAGAAACAAGCTACAAGAGAAACGTTAAATGATTAAAGCAATCTCATACATACAAATGATTGGAAAGTCTATATACAGCAGGTTTCCAGTAGAATTGTGGAGTTTGCAGGCTTGTACAGTCCCTCTGATGTACATCCAGTACCTGGATGGGTCACAGTCCTTTGATTCACAGCTTAGCCATAGATGAATTGATCCAGAGGTGGATGAAGGGTGAAGACTGAAGACAAAATGGAAGTGGTGCAGCTGCCTTTTATGTCCCTTTGCCTTTGCCATCCTGCTTGTGGAAATTTACAGGAATAAGATGGAGTCCAGGGTCACATGAGTAAGTCCTGGTGACTCATCAGGTGTATTCCTTGCTTCTCCCCTGGGCCCATTGTACCTGCAAGTTTTCTTAATGGGCCATTAAGCAGGCAAGTGCTGCAGCCATCCTGTCTGGGGTGTCACCCAGAAACACAGCACAAGTTGAAATACAGATACATCCAACATATCCATAACTTCCAACATAAATATGACACATGCACATAAACAATAAAATCACACTTAGCAAATAATAACCTTTTAATGGTACCTGACATGGCGTATCTCATATGAATACTGCAATTTTGAAATATTGATATTAAATAATATCATAAATGGTCCCCCTAATTCAACCAGCATCACAACACACTATACAGACACATCCAGAGGCTTCTGGCTGCCTCCTATGCACATGCTTCCTGCCTGAATTTGGTGAGCCAATTTTTCTGCCCAGCCCCACTGTCTTAAGTGAGGTGGAAAAAATCAGAGCTGGTGACAGATTATATTTGAGCATGGGACCTGCAAGACTAAAAGAAGAAAATAAATTAAGACATAATTAAATATAGACCATCACAGCGATGGCACAAAAAGAACAACAGGAAAAGACCTGCAAAATAAATATAGGTGTTTTCCAATGTTCTCTGTTGCTCTGGATAAATAAAGCAGAGAAGCACTGTCTGAACTGACGGAGGGGACAACCGTCAGATCTTCTGAGTGGGATTAGCACTTTTCATTAGGGACATAGGAGGCCTCCTGGATCGTCAAGTCCAGGCTATCACCGGCAAGCCCTTCAGGTAATCCTGTTCGTGAATATATCAAGCTCCATTTTAAAACTAGTTAGGTTTCCCTACTCCTTTTGGAAGCCTGTGCCAGAATGTCACTCTTCGCCTGGTTAGAAACCTCCATCTAATTTCGTTGCTAAGAACCAGCTGGATTAATGATGTAGCATTTTCATTAATGAAAACATCAGTCATATGAGGCTGGGTTCTTTGGGTCAGCTTGATGGCATGTGCTTCCGTCATTGACGGGTACAACATAGCTCTTCATGATGGTACAAAATAACTCTTTTCTCATGTTTTCTTCTCATTCCGAGGTCAGCAAAGCCACTTAGAAGGAGTGCGAGACTCCAGTGGGACTGGTTTGTACATTACGTGGTGCAATCAGCTGCCAAAGGTAGGGTCTTTCACTTAGTCTGACCTCTCATCATGAGATAAACCAAGACTCCTTAAACTGCAAGTTTGTACAGACAAACTCCAAGCACAATATCCTGTGGGCTTGACTCTCCTTTTACTTACACATGTACACTTCTGATTAATGCAAATCTTTTGCTGAAGTGTCTATTGTCACACTGAAGGTATGCAAAAAAAACCCAAAACCCAACAACACTTGTTCTCTTTTCAAAACAGTGCAAAATAAAAACAGGCCTATTTACATTAGAAAATGGTCCTGTTTTCAGAGTCACATATCCAAAGAACATTCTCTATAGAAATTATTCCAATTTTGACTCCATTACAGAGGGCCTGATCCTCAGTTGGTGTAAAGTGGTGCGGCTCCACTGACAATATACACCCTGCTAAGGATCTGCCCAACATTCAGAAAAATATCCTTTAATTTTCAGGAGTTTTGTGTTTCATTATTCATGTCTCACACGTCTAGTGATTATAGACCCAACTCTAGTACTAGATAGTACTGCTGGAAAACCACTGATACAAAATCCCACCCCAGAAAGCCAATGGAGAGAAGGGTAAAAAGAAACACAACTGGACATTCTATTTTTTCTCCCTTCAAATAGAACCTAAAATTACTTCTTTTAATGCACTCAGATTTTTGAGCAGGGCAGGGAGCACTCATTTAGAAAGGTTTGATGTCTCATCAAAGGCAGGCACTTGTGGTAAGCCTGTGAACTCCAATAAAACTGAAGCTCTGTTCCCAGTCAGCAAGCAGAACAATACCTGTTCCTGTTTAATTGTGGATTGCAGCTAGCGGTTCTGCATTTGAACACACCTATAATGTAGTCCTTTCCATGTAATCATCAGAGGTGATCTCTGCCAAAGTAGCTGACAGTCGCATTTGATCAAGTGTAATAGGAACAGTCAGATCTTCCAGGATTCTTGTAGTTATCCATTTTGTGGGTAATTCCGGTCTATTTCATACAACTCTAATATGAAAACTGTATTACAAAATTGGAAGGGGAAAACATTGGGTGGAGTGAATCCTCGATTTTATTATAGAATTCCTTCCCACATCAAAATTCAAATTCCATTCCCATTTTTGCCAGTGACCTGCTGGGTGACCTTGGGCAAGGCATTCTATATCTGTTTCCTGTCCTACCCTTAGCCCATCCTGTCTATTTAGAGTGTATGCTTTGCAGGGCAGGGAATAACCTTCAGTATGGGGTTGCACAGCACCTAGCACAACAGGATCCCCAATCTCAGTTGTGGCCTCCAGGTGCTATTGCAGTATAAATACCAAATAATAATAATTTAAACTTGGCCAGAAAAGACTTTAGGATTGGGAATACCGTGTTTTCTTAAAATACCCCACCCTTAATCCCCCAAAGAAATCACATTCCAGTTTGCAATGTAGGGATCTTTTTCTTTACAACACTGCCCTGTGGTTTCAGCAGCTCACTTTGCTCTAACACTTGCAAAGCAAACAAACAAAGCCTGTTGTGCTTGCCAGTGACTGACCAGACACAACAAGTGTGCTCAGAGGTATGCACTACCTGTGTCCTGACCAGCTCCACTGGGGAAGGAGTCCATCATTTTATTACATCAGAGCGCAGGAAGATCATCAAATCACTTGCACTTCTGTCAGATGTCAGGATTGGGAAGGTGGTTGGCAGGGCGGGGCGGAAGGGGGGAGGGGAAGACAGTCAAAATTAAAATGGTTTGGTTAATTAATTGCAAGCACTGCTTGAAGGACCAGCACGTATATTTAATCAGTTGCCTAGTAACAAACGGTGTATGATGTGAATGCTATCAGCCTGCGGCGTGAGCAAATGATGGTCCTTTCTTTTTATCAGCCGCCAGCATACATGCTCTGGGTTTTGTGTGCCCTTTGTTTAGAAGGGCTGTTTTGCTACCATGTGAAAATTATTTTGTGATATGGAGTCTTCCTTTTTGGTCCTCTTCTGCTTTTCCTGACATTTCGGCTCCTCCCCCAGATATCTCAGAGGGAAGACTGTCTTTTCTTACGTGGAAAGGATAGGGAAGCAAGTGACAAAAAAAATTATCCACACCTCTCCCCTCCCCCTCCGCCCTTTTATTAAAAAAATGAAGTGATCTACTTCTGGGAATAGAGCACATGAGTTGCTGTTTTTTGAACCCTGCCAGTGACGTGGATGTCACCATTAAGAGTATATACCCTCCATAAACGTGTGGGCGCAGAAAGCCAGAGCATCGTGTGCATTAGAAGCAATAAAAAAGTGCGTTTATTTGGGGGTTTTTGCAGTGGCCTTAAACAAGGAAGGGCGACAGATGGATAGATGCTGCACTGCAGTACATAAAACCAGCCCAATACAAACTGTACAGTTCTGTTTCCTGTAGGTGGAAAAACTAATTCATGAATTGACAAGCACTCCTTTGGTGCTAGATTTATGAGGGAGTTTGACAACAAGAATTTGCTTGTCATTTTCCACCACCCATATGCCATTGTGTTAGCTAGGCCTCATACGCAACGACACAAAAACAACCATATACACACACTCTCCATATTCTGAAGAGAAATAAAAAGGGAACATCAAGATAATAAGAGCTGCCATTTGTATTTTAACATCCCATGACAATGTTTGTGTGTCATTACCAGGGCTATTCGCCCCCCCCCCCTCGATTTGTAAATCCCACTGGATAAGAGACTACATCATCCATAAAGAATTCCCACCAGAAATCTTCATAAATCCTGCATCAGTGAAATACTCTGCTGTCATGCTGTGCAGAAGCTAATCTAATTAAGATGGGATCTGCTAAATTTAATAGCCTGCTATGAATTTTTACAGACATCTGGTAACTTGAAGGTTGGAACAACTCTAACACATCAAATCTGCATTGTCCAAGTGACCAATATCTAGTTGATTATTTTCCTTTTTTGGGTCACTAATAGCTGCTTTGGGACTCAATCCTGCTCTCGAAATTCATCCATATGACTCCTATTGAAGTCAATGGTGAGTATGTGTACATTTCTGAGAGCAGAAATGGCTCCTTGATGCTTACTGAAATGTGGTTTTTCCAATTAATGTAGGATCAGGAGATCTGCGAATAACATTCGACTCTTCATAAACACTGTAGGCAGCACAAAGTATTTGGCATTTCCATTAACAGACTTATTCTCAATATGTGCAAAGGTTATGGGTCCATCCTGGGCTGGCTGCTTTTCCTCTTCAAACCTTACTGTGGGTTCTCTAACTGACAACAATGTTGGGGAGTTGAGCAGTTACACCATTTAATCCCCCCACACACACACACACACCATTCTGCTGCTGGTTGTAAAAAATGGGGGAGATGGCTGGGGCAGAATAGCGTCCTCCATTCTTACCTCCCTCCTCCTGCTTAATTCAAACACTGGCTGAAACATTCTAGTACTCCCCAGGGAAGGCTGTTACAGGGCTGTTCCTTTCCCATAATCCATTGCTTCAGGAGGCCACATTTACAACAGCGCACATCTTTCGCTCTCTCCGGAGCTCTTCCCCATCCCCATGAGCCACACTCTGAGAATGCTGCATTAATGAGCTCTTGGTACTTTTGTGGTTTAGTAATCCATCAACCAGAAAATGCATGAACATTTCTTTACAGCCAGACTGATTCCATTGGTGTTCAATTTCCCTAGACATCACTCTGAGCTGTCCATAAAAACAAACACAAAAAGAAACCCACCACACAGAAATTACACTCATAGTTATGTAATTTTCAAACAATGCAGACAGCACGAGGCACAATGCCAAACCTTTCCAAATACAATGTTTACCGTTTTCAAATACTCATTTCCTCGTTCACTGTCTTAGTAAATAAACCATTTTTCTCAAAGCCCGTCCCCCCCACCCCACACATAATAAGGGACTCAAGTAAATTTAGCAATACAGCAGGAGTTGTGTCATCCCTACATGACTGAGTTGGCATTTGAAGATTTAATCTTTTTACCATCCATCAGTATTAAAAGCTAGTAGTGGGATTTTGAAATACATGCCAAACAGTAGGAAAGCGGCAGTCATCACATGTGAATTCCTTAGGAGCTGGCTTCTTGAAACATTAATGAAAAGATTCAGAAGGGGCAAGGCATAATGCATTAAAAAAAGAAAAAACTACCCCAATAACAATCTACATGCTGTTAACAGTAAGCTGGAGCATTTAAAACCACAAGAGACCAGGAATTCAGTATAAAGTTTGGGTGTGAAGTTTTAGGTGCACAACTGCATGTGCAAGAGGCCCTCAGTGTTTAAGGTACCTGATCCTCCATTGATGTAAACTGGTATTGCAATTGATGGAGTCACATTGACTTCCACCTGTTAAGGATCAGCCCTCAGATTCAAAAACAACTTTAAATGTACCCCCGTGTACCTCATATGCTATGTGGGGCAAATCTTAACCCCCACTCTTCTTCTGCAGGCTGGGCCCTTCACACCCACAGTGGAAAAAAACCAGGATTTGTTCAACATATGGGGTCTTTCATATGTTTGCAATGAGGCATAATCTTCCAGCAGCTACTGATTAACACGACTCTATAGAAATGGGACACACCTTGCAGGATGCTAATGAATTCCATGATTTGTTTGTTATGCAGCATTACAACAGGGGGGCATTTAAGTTATGCTTTCTTGGGAAAACTGGAAATTAATTTGAAATAAGAAATGAGGTACACAACTTTTTTTGAATAGCTTTTATTTGTTGGTATCCATATTAATTGTTACTCTCCATTCTGAGAAAAATGAGAAAGTAGAAATTGCAAGAGATGTACAAATTTTAATTTTTCTTGATAAATAAAATGGACATTTTAAACAATATGACAAATACATTAGCTAAAAATCTTTGTGGTCACAACAGTTCATATTAATTTACACACATCAAAAAAGCATTACAAGCATTGTAAATGGAATATGTTAAATGAAAGAGCAAGAAGCCATACTTCTGTCATACACTTTATTTTACAGATTAAAATTACCAAAGGATTCATGTCATACCGTCTTCCCATGATGTCATATGTCATACCTGCATTAGGCCACACGGTGAACGTCCTGACCTTTGTAGGTTTAAATTGTCGAATTTAGCACTTCATTAACAGAATTGCTCATGTTGAAATCTTTCTGTGTGATTTTCATGTTTCTCTTAAAGGGACTTTGGGTAAAATTCTCAAAAAGCATCTCAGGTGACTTAGGAACCTAGCATCATTTTCAAAAGTGGCATAAAAGCAGCAAATTAAAGATGCAGAATCTGAAACATTACAGCAGGTCTCATTAGATAACTGCTCTTGAGTAGACAACCCTCCCAGGATCTATCCGCACTGCAAAAACACACCTACACCAGCGAGTCTTGGCTACAGACCTGGACAGCCCCTGACCCCCCTGCTACAGCTGCTGCCCCCTGGGACTCACCCTGAGGCCACCCTGAGCTGTGAGCCCAATAGCAAGGAGCTCATCTTGAAAGGTGAGGGGAAGGGGGGTGCACTGGGATGCGCTACGGGGGAAGAGCGTGGGGGACTGGGTAGGTGGTGCAGGCTGCAAGTGCAGGGAGCTGGCAGAGGTGCCCAGGTCCAATTGTGGTTGAGCTGAGCAGCTCCAGGGGAAAGGTGGCAGTAGTCTCCAGCTCCAGGAGGTGGAGGAGGCTGGGAGAGTGTTGTGGTGGGGCAGATAGGGAGATGGTCCCTGCCACAAACTTCTAAGTGGGTAGGGGGTGAATAGCACACTGAAGTTTTGCTGTGGCAGCATAGCGGCTTGAGTGGCCTTTGCCTAGCAGGCTAACGAAGCAGAGCAGTGGTTAAAATAAAAGTGGAGGGAGTCTGTGGGAGCTCTGCTCCTCTTTGCCAAAAGCAGAGGGAGAATTCCCTCTCTGCAGTTTGGGGGAGCTCCCAGTACCCTCCTCTTTCCTAGCCAGAATCCTAGGGAAACAGAATGGCCCTCTCCGTCCTCTCACTCTTCCTGGCTCTACAAAGAGCATGATGTGGGTGGTCAATAACCAAGGATGGTTTCACCTACACAGTTCCACACCATGTGTAAATGTACACATGCACACACACTTTTGTTTGGCTGCCTCTTTAGGCCTTTTTGTGGACATGGCATAAATTTTTCAAAAACACCTCAGTGATTTGCAGTGGGACTATAGGCATCCAAATCACTACTGTATAAGATCTTGATCCCCCAAAGCACTTAAGCATGTGAAGTCTATGGGACTACTCACATGGGTCAAGTCATGCCTGCACTTTGCTAGTTTAGGGGTAAAGAGAAAATATTTGGATTTAACCTTAAATAATTGTCTATTACATCTAAATTAATCATTACAGATTTTTTCCCTATACCAGGCAGAGATGAGGAATTAAGCTGTCTCCCTTTTTGTAGGCTTCTTCTAGATTAGTTTCAAACAATGTCATCCATCTCCATGCATTTTGTATGTAACTGATGCATTAAAAAAAAAAGGAGCCATTTTTCTATACCACCCCGTAAATCGTTGAGGGCTTGAAAGGAAACACTAGGTTACAGCTTCATCTGGATTTGTTAAGATTAGGAAAAGCGTTAACTCCTTTTATTTTGACTTTCACATTTTTTTTGGTGAAAAAAAAAAAACGCAAAACAAACCCACAAAATAAGCAGTAGTCTGGTGACTGAGGCACTCACCTGGGATGTGGAAGATCCAGGTTCAAGTTGCTACTCCAAAGCAGGCAGAATAGGGACATGAACCAGGGTCTCCCATGTCCCAGGTGAGTGTCCTGTGCTATTGTGAATGGAGGGGATGGGCAGATGGACACCCACCCACACACACTCTGACCAGAAATGAGACTGTACAAAGAACTAAAAAGATACCACAGAGAACAATTCCGCACTGGCAGGGAGAGGGGTTTTTCCTAAAAATCCAGTTTTTCCATCTCCAGCTTCTATGATTCTGCCATACAATACTAGCCATTAACTGCTAAGAAAACCTTACCATACCATAAACAAGAGAATTGCATCAGGGCCACAATGCAGCCCCAAGATTCAACACATACTCGGGAGCCAGAGAAAGGAGGGGAAAGTGACAGAAAAATATTTCTGTCAAATTTGGAATAGTAACGAAGAGCGCTGGGCTGGGCATTTCTGGGCAGCAAGTGACCAGCTGGGTGAACATAATCGGCCAGTAACTTTCAAGAAATCCTTCCCTGTCAGCCGTTATTTCTTAATTAAAAAACTTAAAATTATTCTTAAAGTACAGGAGATATTTTAATTATTCAATGTAACTGTTCTTAAAAAAAAAAATCAGAGTTCTGATCACCTGTGATCATGATTTAGGGAAGGGTTTGGATCTTCTGAACTTGAAGATAGATACCTGTTTAGAATTCTTGTGTGAAATCCTGGCCACAGAGAAGTCAATGGCAAAACCCCTTTCATAGATTATGAAGCCAGAGGCAACTGAAAATCTTGTCTTGACCTCTTGCAGAACACAGGCCATGGAATTTTCCTCAAATAATTCCTGATTGAAATAGTGCATGTCAGTTATAAAAACGCTCACGTCAATAGAGGCAGGATTTCACCCACTGTGCCTGCAGCCAATGTATTATTTATTTCAACACTAGAATTATGAAAATAAATATCCACTGTATGAATGTGATAATTAAAAACGAACAGAAAGAAAGTAAATGGAATTTCTGCTCCTAAATTATACTCATCTTGAAAATCCCACCCCATGAGATATGGAATAACTTACTACTTTTGTTATATTAAAAAAAACAAATTAATTAAGTGGGACTAAGTGGATGGACTGATTTAAAAATGTCATTGATATAATTTTATACCAATCATACGTTTTATAACAATAGACAGTATAATTACTGTAAATCATAACCTATGCTGGCTTGACTCCTTACATTTGCTTCTCTTATTTATCTGATCTCCTCATTTCTATTGCTTGTGTAATAAAATAGTTGTACTGTCAATAATTCTGTTTAACTTTAATTAATAAATACAATTAATAACCAAAAAATTAGTAATCAAATATCCCAAGGCAATTCTCACATGAGATGAAGACATTAGTCCCAGAGTCCTGGCCAAATTCCAGTTGAGGTTACCACCAGCAGGTGAGTGCTGCACTCAAGACGTGCCAGACACAGGTACCAGAAGTGCCATAAGATGCCGTTCCAGCTCCTTCCCCCCAAAATATGCCAGAGAAGTGTCCAAGAGTGTTTCAGCAGGACTTGAGCACTTTTTATTACATTCTACATATATGAATTCCACCTACAGTTTCACATGGATACAGTGTTCTTAACTTCCTGTCCTAAACTGTGTAATATTGTGTATTCCGAATCAGCTGGGGCATTCTACCTATGGTGACCAGATAGCAAGTGTGAAAAATTGGGACGGGGTAGGGGATAATAGGCGCCTATATAAGACAAAGCCCCGAATATTGGGATTGTCCCTATAAAATCAGAATATCCGGTCACTTTAATTCTACCACAGGGGCTCCTGAATGCCAGGGTCTTATTCTGACCTCATTGACACTGGTTTCACAACTGTTTAAACTGCATTGTCCGCAGTGGAATTCCCTTGGATTTATACTGGTGTAACTGAGATCATAATCGGACCCATAAATTGTAAATTGCTTGGGATCCCGTGAGATGAAAAGCACAGTATAAGTGTAAGATTTTGTTATTAATTTTCCCTTCTCTATTTATTTATTTACAAAGAAATGTATTCTTTGGAGTCGGGGAAGCCAACAAACTAGGGTGTTTTTTAAGTCATTTTACTACAGGCTGAAGATCAGCATGTAAAGAGCAATAGAAATATATAATAGGCAGCAGCAAGGCCTAGCAGTTGATTAGCAGTGTTCCCCAGCCACTGTATTTAAAAAGTCCACAACATAGTGAACATAAGAGCCAAAAAATCCTTCTCTGTTTTTGATGCTGCTCTCCAGGATTTACCCTGACACTTTCCGAACAGACTGCATGAAAGAGATGTCTTGTCTCGTTCAGCCGGTTATCATTCTTTTTTTCAGAGTGATTTCAGCAAAGACCATAAGCTAGTGACAGAGTGAATTTGTGATCTTATCCAATCATCTGGGCTGTTTGCAAAACTTCAGTAGGTGGCAGCGTTTTGTTGATAAATGTTTTGTTATCCAAGTGATCTCATTTAGTGCAACTGTTGCAATATTAATAAACTGAACTTATGATTGCATTTGCCAGGACTGGAAATATTGCTATCCTATCTGGCGTTTGCTCTTATCTGAACTGACAACAACATCCATTGTGTTTATAGAGGGGAAAATTCTTTCTGTTTGTATATGTATTGTTTAGGGGCAGATGGGAAAGGGAAAACAAGGGGGAAATGCAGGTTGGATTAAGATTAAAACATTGATGTTGTTAACCACCTGAAAAATGCTGCTCCTGGGACATAGATGGCATAGGCTATCACTCACCTCTAGCTCACTAGTTCAAATCAAGCCAATTTTTGGTAGCATCTAAAAGTTGTTCCCATCTGGTAACTGGGTGTTATTTTATACACACACAAACGATAAAGAGTTATGTCTTAATAGAAACAGCACAGGTGTTCATTTTGTTGCTTGTGTTTCCATATAAAGCATGCCAGGTTTGAACAAACAGTTTATTTTAAGAGGAAGCCGATTGGAAGATTTCCAATCTGAGAAAAGTACAATTAACTACAAGGAGCAAATGGTGCAAGAAAGGACTGTCATGATAGCCCACCTAGCATGAGGTTAATTTGGATTTTAAATAAATAGGGAGAGTGGAAATATCTGACAAAAGTACACACCTAGCACAGAATGTCAAATTCATCAATGCCCCTGTCGTGGGTATATCCTGACAGCTAATTACGAGCTGAATGAACACCCTAAACCAGTCATTGTCAGGAAATTCCTTCTCCTACAGGTAATCCAGACTAAAGCTGAGTCAAATATAACAGATTTTGGACTAGATCCTGCTCCCATTGAAGCCTATTGCAAAATTCTGATCAACTTCAGTAGATGTTGGATCAGGGTCTTGAAGAACAAATATGGACCAATACAAGTCATTTAGAAATATGATATGGTCTAGTTAGGTAGGTACAGAGAGAAGCTTTATGAACATCAGGCCAACATTTTTCACTATTAGGTAAATCATATATACTATTACACTTATTAACAAAATCACTACCTATTATAGGACAGTTACAGATTAGCAATAAATACATTTCAGAAATTTTCCTTTTTGTATTTGGAGAGTAAATAAACTAAGTTCATTTCGTTTATTCTTCTATACAAATATTTTTGATTCCCATTGATAAAATGTCAAAGATTAAGATTTTGGTAAAGTAGTAGATCACAGACAGAATGAAGTAGGAAAGTGTATTCTTGTCCCACAAAATTTTTTAAGCATTTAAAATGCTATTCTGTCTCAAATGGGATGACAAGTTGAAAACTTGAAAATATTTGCAAACTGAAAATACATTTTTTTCCCTAGTTTTGGCCAACTAAAATATTGGTTTCAATAATTTTGAAATATTCCATTTTAGAGTTGGATTTTTTTTTTCATTTTTTTAAACTTTATTTTAGTTTAATTAGCTTAAATTTTGAAATGGAAGTCATTCCAATCCAGAAAACTGGAATTTTTTCATTTTCATAAATATCAAAATGAAATAGTGTAACAATTTCAAACATTTCTCTTGATTTATTTCTGAGCTGGGAAATTTGTCAAAACCAACCTTGTTTTGCAAAAACAATTTTGGTTTCAACAAATCAGCACTTTTCTTAAAAAAAAAAAAGTTTGTTAAAAAAATCCCTAATATTTGTTTTCCTTTTTAATAAATTAATAAAGTTGTTTTATTCCAGTTATAGATGTGTGTTGTGATTATTGGGCCTATAAAATTATCCTAATTATGAGCTTATCCGTAAAAGTTCATAAGATGTCACAGTAACCTATAACAACAAATGTTGAAGATAAAAGGTATAAGAAGGAAAAAGAACGACTGAATTAGTCTATAGAAAAAAACCTACTGCTATAACTTAACAAAATTAAGATCGTGCTTGGTAAACAAGAAAATGGGGGTCCAGAAGTGAATGAACCAAAATTGGTATGTTGGAAACTAGACCTAACTGGTGGACAAAATAATGAGGGGATGGGATATTCCACCCCCCTCCTCCCTTTCTGTGTCCTTAAAGAAAGAGACTTTGGGGAAAAATAAGAACAGACAGAAGCTATTAAGGCAAGCTCTTCATCATGGCTGCCACCCCTACCGTTTCCTTGGACCTTGGACCTTTGTCATCCTAATTCTGAGATGTCCTGACCAGACTGGGTCAGAGAGAGGGACACAGATAACATCACCACCTCTGCCGGCTCCAGATGAATCGCAAACACCTGCTGGGATAAAACAGGTTTCGTTTAATAACAGCAGGAACAACAATATCTCTAGCCCATCTCAGCAAGCTTCTCCTTTCCTCAAAAGGACAATTATCAACATCTTTAACACCATCTAAGAGACTGTCAATAAAAAGGGGGTTTCCTTCCAAAAATTCTCTCCAGCTAAAGAGAAAAGGAACAAGAAATGTAGTTAAAATGAAAGCTTGATTTAACACTTTACATTTCATGTTTTTAACTGTTTTCCTTTCTTGTCTTTATCTTTAATAAAAGGTTCCAAGTATTTTCAATGGTACGTTTGCCATGGTGTTAGGCAGGCTGAGGTCTCTGTTTACCAAACCCTGAACCTTGTATAATGCTATTTAATGTTGGACAGTGGCTGGGAACTGGGTTATGTTAATGCTTTTGGCCCATATATTCCATCCAGGAATGCAATAGATGAAACTGCTGATTGCTCATGGGTGTTTTCTCTTTCACTGCCCTACGAATCTAGTATTGAATCACGGAAGAGATTGGGATGGCCATAAACATCAGATCCCAAATACAAAATCAATTCTTTTAACTTACCTTTCCTGCAGTAATGCCACAAAGAGCCCACCAAGAATAATAAAAAACTAAGTCCAGCCCCTGCAGACTGGAGGAAGGAGAAAAAGAAAGAGCAAAATATGTATCTTTGTGTGTACAGTTTATAGTTTTGTGGTACTATACTGATGGCATAACACCCTAAGATGGGTTAAATAAGATACCTGACCTTGAATAATGGTTATTATACCTTGCTCATGTTAAAAAACAAAAGCATAGATGTTCCCTGTAAAGAAGATAGTAGGGAGGATGATTAGCAATTTTAAATCCTTTCTTCTATATTTAATGGATGATGGATTCAGTCAGCAGCAAGGAGCACTCTTTCTTAGCAGTAAATTGGTTTGTCTAAGGGCTTGTCAATTTGGGGGTAATACACACTATGAGGTATGATTTCTTAAGTGCAATAACCTGTTGCTCATTAACTACAAGTGCCAGTGCACGCTAAACTTTCCCTAGTTCACACCAGACAAGCCATCAGTGAAGGATGACAGAGCTGAGAGAAATCTCTTTTAGTCCAGTGTCATTGAATACTATAATTATACCAACCTGATAAAGTTTTCACTAAACACCCAAAATACTGTTGTTATGAGTTGGGTGAAACCTTATTATGCGTTGAGTTAAAACTTCACTGAGATTGGCTGTGAACACATCCCTCAATGAACATAACCGTCAGGATCAGGATGAGTTAACCAGAAGCTGCCCACCTAAGCCAAAACAGAGTTGTGAACCTCTCCAGGATTTTGAACTGAGTGTTTTGCTGAGTGATGTTTACGTTTGTGTGCTGAGGAAAGGTAGAACACACAGAAACTAAGAACAGACAGAACAGAAAGGGAAGCAGAGGCAAAAGGCAAGAAAACCAAGCTGTGGCCAGTGAGTACATTGTGACCCTGAAAAAGCTAAAGAGAGAGATTTAGGGTCTGGTGTGCTCTAAATAGGCCTGGAGCTGTAAGCTAAGAATCTGTTCCTCTTGTTCTTGGTTCCTCCTGCATTCAGAAAAGCAGGATTTTGTACATTTCTAGTCAGGCCCACCAACAGGGGTGGGCAAAGGGGGCAATTGCGCAGGGCCCTGGTGATTTTAAAAGGGACCCGGGCTCTGGGTGGCAAGGTGAAAGCTTCCCCTCAGGGAGAATAGCTCCCCGTCCCGCCTCTTCTATCCATGACCCCAGCCTACAGTCCATTCCTGCTCTGCCCCTGGCCCCGGCCCACTCACTGGCCACCTCACCACTTGGCCCCCATCCTCTCTTCCACACCTCCATTCCCCACTTGACTTTCACACAGCCACGTCCCACCACTCTTTCCCCCCACCCGCTGTCACTCACTGCGTGCATCCCTCCTCTCTTCCCCTGCATGCTCCTCCCACTGCTGCTTGTTGCATCCCTCCTCCCCTCTCCCACTCAACCACCTCCCCCCCACTGTCGCTTGCTACCTAGAGGAAGGGAGAATGTGGAAGAGAGGAGGAGGACCAAGTGATGGGGCGGAAGGAGGGATGCAGCAGCGAGCAGGAGGAGCAGGGGTGGGGCCTGGGGCGGACTGTGGGTGGAGCTGCAGGCAGAAGAGGTGGGGTAGGACTGTTCTGCCCCAGGGCCTGGAATTCCTGTCAGTGGGCTTGTTCCTAGTCAATAAGCAAGATTGTGTCAAAGAAAATACCAGACTCCATCAATTTCTGCTTCCAACTGGAATACACCCCAAACCCCAAACTTTCACTGGCTTCTCAGGTTGAAAAAGGGCAACACTATGGATAACTTAGCCAAGTGTTGGCCGTTTGATGTTGCTAGTCACTTAGGAATGTTAGAGTAAATAAAGTGAGTTAGAGGACCAGTTGTGAGTGATGTAGTCATCCCAATCACACTCATACAGCCTTTATACCTCGACGCACCATAATATATTGTCATAGACACACACACACACACTTCTGTGGGATACAATAATCTTGGAATATCCTGGAATGGCTCTAGGATGAAAACTCCACTAACAAGGGTTGGCTTCGAAGCAAAATGAGAAAGCACACTGCAGGATGAAAAAGGAATGAGAAACCAGTTTCATATGTAATCATTACCTCATGTACAATCTGAATATTTAAACTTCCTTTTTATCCCACTACATGTATAACTGATGAATATAGCATGCACAAAGGGTAAGAAGATTGAGAGTACTCAACACTGACGGCTGGTATTCATGTGCAGATGGCAGCTGGTGTGTGTAGAGATGATATTAATGATGGTTCTCTTTCCCCAACCCAACTCCCCCCACACAGGCTTCTTTAGCCTCAGTCCATGTTACATATTATACAGTATCAGCTGTTCAGATATTAGTAACAGATGCTAGGCGTATAACAGACACTATGTAGCATCAGGTGCTCAGATATTACAGAAATGGGCAAAATAAAACAAAAATGCACTTGACAACATGATACCAAAATCATGTGTAAACATGTTGTTGCTAGAATAGTTCTAGGGTGTTATAACCATGTTATGTCACTGTGCTATTGACAACATATAGATGCAAACTATAGCACAGTTTTACTAGATGTTCTCAGTAAAAAATTGCTGTCCCCACCCATCCTGAAAATCCTGCTAAAACATTGCTGCTAGCATAATTTCAATCTTGATGTGGACAGAAATTCTGCCTGGAAATATGGATTCTAACAAGGCCAATTATTATAAGCCAGACAGGTAGCAATGCCTATACTTAAAGCAACGCTTTCAATTATAAGAAAGTGTTTTCCGGTTGCTTATAAGATTGCCAAATTAACAGTTCAATCTGAAATTTTCCATGCTGGGTGACTGCCACTTTTTGGGGTGTGCAGGAGGAGACTATTTCAGCAAAAACAATTCAGCCCCTTATCAGAATGAGCTTAGGTGAAAATAAGTAGTTTTGCACATGTAAAAATATTCTTGCAGTCATGCTTTCAAGATGCGTTAGCATCTCTATTATTTGGAGCAAGGGCTTGAAATTCAGTAGAGGGTTGCACTGGTGTCAGGGATGTGCCTTGTGCTGTCCTTGTGAAAATCCACCTGCTCAAATTCAGATGAGTTGAGTTATGAACCTCTGAAAAAATCATTTTTCAAATGCTCAGGAAGGAGTCTCCAAAAATTCCATCAGCTCTGGGCATGCTCCATCCCAAGGCTGCCATGGCTGAGCAGATTTTCCCTGAAATTGCTGTTCCCAATTGTTGGAGGCCACTGTGGCACCAAGCACAGGAACTGAGATCCGGGAGATTGTCTCTCCTGTGCTGCCAATGTGCATTGCTGGCACGCAACAGAGAAGAGGGAACAGCCATTCTGGAATCCAGAGGGATGGGAATCTGGTTCTGGGGAAGTGGAAACTGAGGTAATGAGATGTGGCACTGGGAGGAACATTAAGGTTGCAAAGTCAAGCACTCCAAAGTTAGGATATGTCAGAATTGCCTGTGCCACCTTAATTTGTCCCCCTTGTGTGTATTAATTCAGTTTTTAATTAAATGACCACTTGGTTTCTAAAACTACCACACTAACATCAGGAAAGGAATTAGTGGATCCAACATATTTACATTCATGCCAACAGTGAATTACTAGAGCTAACAATAAGAAGAATCCATGAAGTTCCCTATGTTCTTCAAAAAGAAACCCCTCCTCCATCTTGAACAATGAAAATGAAACAACATCAAACACAACTCATAGACTCATAGGTCAGAAGGGACCAATATGATCATCTAGTCTGACCTCCTGCACAAGGCAGGCCACAAAACCCTACCCATACACATTTATAACAACCCCGAACCCATGACTGAGTTATTGAAATCCTCAAAAGTGAGATTTGAAGACCTCAAGCTGCAGGGAATCCATCAGCAAGCGACCCATGCCCCACGCTGCAGAGGAAGGCGAAAAACCTCCGGGGCCTCTGCCAATCCGCCCCGGAGGAAAATTCCTTCCCGACCCCAAATATGGCGATCAGCTAAACCCCAAGCATGTGGGCAAGACTCACCAGCCAACACCCAAAAAGGAATTCTCTGCAGTAACTCAGTTCCCATCCCATCCAACATTCCCACAGACCATTGAGCAGACTTATCTGCCGATAATCCAAATCAATTGCTCAAATTAAACTATCCCGTCATAACATCCCCTCCATATACGTATCAAGCTTAGTCTTAAAGCCAGATAAGTCATTTGCGCCCACTACTTCCCTCGGAAGGCTGTTCCAGAACTTCACTCCCCTAATGGTTAGAAACCTTCGTCTAATTTCAAGTCTAAATTTCCTAATATCCAGTTTGTACCCATTCGTCCTCGTGCCTATATTAGTACTAAACTTAAATAATTCCTCTCCCTCCCTAACGTTAATCCCCCTGATATATTTATATAGAGCAAGCATATCCCCCTGGAGCCTTCTTTTGGCCAGGCTAAACAAGCCAAGCTCTTTGAGTCTCCTTTCATAAGGCAGATTTTCCATTCCTCGAATCATCCTAGTAGCCCGTCTCTGAACCTGTTCCAGTTTGAATTCATCCTTCTTAAACATGGGACACCAGAACTGCACACAATATTCCAGGTGGGGTCTCACCAGCGCCGTATATAACACCTCCTTTTCCTTGCTGGAAATACCTCGCCTGATGCATCCTAGCAGGGATGAGCACACCCATTTGTATAAAATACTGCTGACCTGAAACTTCCCCCCAGCCCAGTAAATGAATTTGAATTTAACCTTCTTTGAGATTTAAAACTACTGAGTTAACTTGCATCTGACAAAGTAGGTTTCTGCCCATGAAAGCTTATGCCAAAATAAATTTGTTAGTCTTTAAGGTGCCACAGGACTCTCATTGTTGAGTTAACAATTTTATCATTCATTTTTCATTATTTCCTGCTTCATTCATACTAGTTCCTCTACTATAAATATAGCACAATGGGGTTCTGATCTTGGTTGGGGTCTCCTCTTATGGACTGAGGAGATGCCAAGAAAGGGTTTTACCACAAAATTATGTATTTTCCTGAATTTTAACCTTAATATTTAGATCTGAAGAATTTGTATTTCTCTAAATTCTAAATATCAATTTGTGAGTCACATATTCCCTTAATCTCTAATCCCTATATTTGACTGCCCACTATATTAATAATCATATCAGTCCAGATGCTCTCCTGTACCAAGATCCATGCAAAGCAGCAAACGGAGAGGGCCATCCGGGAACTGGTTATTATTGTTCCCTGACTCTCTGCTAGAATCTCCACTAGTCCTGACACTGGCATAGATTAGAGCAGCCTGAACTTCAAGGACTGTGTACCCTTTGGGCAATACCAGAGCACAGTTTTATTATTTGGATTACTGGAGCACTGAGGAGACTTAGTCGTGTACCAGGATTTCAGGCACTCTGGACACACTCTTTCCACACTGCTTGCACAAGAACTATGGCAGCTGCAAGCTCCACCAAACAGGGGGATTTGGCCATATCCATATAGGAGAAAACCTGGTCCATTGTGTGTCATATTGGCCATATTTATCCCTGGTATAACTGAATTGACTTCAAGGTTTTTACTTCAGGGATCAATCTGGCCTACTTCAGTCAGATTATACTGGAAGATTCTGAGCCTCATTCTCTATTGCTTTGAGGCCATGTTCCCCTGTGCAAAGTGAGAGTGTAAAACATTACCAGTTTGGAATGGTAGTATGATACACTCAATTTACATAGATGTAAATGACTACACTAGGTGCAAGGCAGTGGAGAATCAGGCTATGTCTAGATTTAAAATGCTACAGTGGCACAGCTGCAGATGCGCCACGTAGCACTTCCACGTAGACACTTACTACAGCAATAGGAGGGGTTCTCCCATCACTGTATGTAATCCTCTTTCCCAAGAGGTGGTAACTAAAAGTGCAAAAAAAGTTACAAGTAGGTTGAATTATCCCCAAATCAAGCATTACAAACTCAGGTCATATGGGATAAGATTAGCAGAGATCTAACTGCGTGTTAATAAAAGATCAGACGAAGAATGGAAAAAGTGTTGCCCGCACAAAATTCAAAATGTATGTCTCAGTAAATCCAGGTTACCCACTTCCCTGTGGACAGATTAAATAAATCAGTTTTTACTACTGCTGGCCTGGTTACCTTCTTAAGTAACAATATGAGTAACCAAAAAGAACTGTTTGGTTCAGTGTAACCTGCAGGGCCATTCACAGATACATTCTCTAATGACAACTCCATCCTGCTGAATAAGTTGAGAACACAAATCTTATTTAATTTGTGGCTAGAGACTAACTTAAATTTGAGTCTGCGGCATGTGTTAATAATCTTCTATCTTTCTCAGACTCCCTGTGTACAGTTGTCCCTAAATCAGTAAAGACAGACTCTATCAAGAACATATGGAACGCCAACCAAGACATAATCAGCAAAGTATGGGACATTCTGAGTGTACAAGGCTGGTGATCACTCACAAAGATGTTGATGTCCTTATGCCTATTCATTTATCTACTTGAATCAAAGGGTTGTGGAGAAAGAGAAAAGGAGGGGAGGGAGTCTGGGCATGATTAACAATAGGTGCAAAACAGGATGAACTAGATTAAACTGATCCATATGCAAATGATACGAGCCTGATTGCATCAAACCATGCACAGTTTAATGAGTATGGTAAGACGCCTTTATCTCTGCTTGGATGTGTTCCGAAAAGGACTGCTCCAAGATAAAGCACAGTTTAATAAGAAGGTTTTTCATTACAGGGTCGATCTGCATTTGCATTTCTCTCCCTCTATCTCTGAGCTATGCAGCTTTTCTGAACCTCCGTTTCTTTTCACAAGATTAGTCAGTAAGCACTTATGTATTGTTGACACACACCTTAGGGCATTGCATACTTAACACGCACAGAGTTTTAGTGTGGCCCTTCATGACCTGGATTAGACATTTCAAAATGCAGACTATGAGACAAACCCATATTTTTCTGCTTATCTATTCAACATTCTTTACCTTTCTGATATTTTGAAGATTTGTAAAATATTGTAAAAATGGAGATGTAATTTACCTTTGATTCTTATCATTTTGGGCCAGATTCTGATCTCAGTTTCACCAGTGTAAATCTGCAGTAACTCCTGCTCTGATGGAACTACTTTGCTTTTACACCACCATAATTGAGATCAGAGTCTGGCCCTTTTTTCAGCAATGTATGCTACTTAGTTTCTTCAGAAGACAATACCTGTTTCTCTGTATTTACAATACATAGTAAGTCGAGTAGCAACATACAGCATCAGCAGGAGTTCTCAAACTGGGAGTTGGGATCCCCCAAGGGGTCCTGTGCTTATTACGCCGGGGTTGTGGCCGTCAGCCCTGTGCACGGCTGATAGCCAGAGCCCTTCAGAGCTGGCTGGCCAGAGAACAGCGGCTGCTGGCCAAGTGCTCTGAAGGCAGTGCCACCCCCAGCAGCAGTGCAGAAGTAAGGGTGGCAGGACGTGTGGGGGAGGGGTCATCACTTTTGTGGGTGTGTCTTCCCAGCCTGAAATATTTTCAAAGGGGGGGTCCCAGCAAAAAAAGTTTGAACACCTCTGAGTAGATCCTGTGTTCCGCTATCCTTTTGTTCGAGGGCTGAAAGAAAACAGGGAGAATATTTTTCCCCGTGTAAGCAGTAGAGTAGGACATCGCCCTCTCTCTCAAGGAGGCAGCAAAGAAGACAGATGGCCAATGCCCTGGCCTGTGTACCATGTCCCCAAAAAGAATTTGGTTTAGTGGGCATTTCTTGCCCTCAGCCACCTAGTACATACACCATGGTCAGCTGGAAGCATTAGCTCACAGCAGGTTGGAGCATACTTTGTTCCTGCTCAGAGGAGCAGCAAGCAGCGCATCCTCCTCTGTTACAGGGAATCCTGCCCTAGTTGGCAGATTGCATCAAGCAGCATCTTTTGCTCCCCTTTTCTGCATCATGCAGGGCAGAATTTGCCTATGTAAGCATTGTAATCTTCTGTATAGGAACCAGTAACTACACATACTACTTTTGCACACAAATATTTATCCCACAGTAGCTGGAAATAGTTTCAACCTGTAACTGCTGACATTATCCCCACAATCATTGATGTAAATAAATAGAGACAACTATATCCATCCAAATAACTTTTGAAAAATAAATCCCTCTTCACAGCAATTATCACTAGTCTCAGGCTGTATTGATTCAGACTAATATCTGACAATCTACTTTCCCATACTCTGCTTCAGCTGATCAATTTCATCCCTAAAGATTTTTACCAATCAGAAACATGAGTCAGCTTAATAGAAGCACATAGGTCCCGATTTAGCAAAGCACTTACACACGTGCATAGCTTTAAGCACATAAGTAATTTCATTGATTTCAGAGGAATTAACATCATGCTTAAGTGCTTTGTGGAGTGGGATCTTAACCCCTTATATCCTTACATATTAAATGGCTAATTCTCAATTCATATGGTCTCTCCTTTTCCATTACTAGAATACCTGGTGTCCTTAGAAATCTGTCTTGCACTTTATGGGTGTCCTCTGAGTTCATCACTTCTTTAATTTTATTATATTAGAGTTTTACTACCCTCCTTCACCAGACCAGGTGTATACCCTGTTGCCCGCTTGTTTGGGTGATAATCCTGATAATTACCCCCAACAGTACTGAATTCAGGGAGGAACCAACCAGAGACCCTAGCTAGTAAGAACACAAGCAACTAAACCAGGGACCATTTTCCTTTATTTCCAAAATGCACATCTGAAATTGTAACAAACCCAACAGCTTTGTATATTACCTCTCTCACTTTCTCCTCAACCCTTGTGGAGGCTCCCCCAGTGTTTAGAAATAACAATCATTTCAAGGAGATGACATTGCTGTAGTAAACATTAGATCACAGTGCCTTTTCTTCTTTAAATAGCTTACACATATAGGACCAGGTTTTCAGAAGCTTATGGGCACAAGCCCCAGTGCACTCACTCAACACTTGCTTTTGTGTTTTGTTTTCTAACATATTATGTAAATTTTGCAGATTACAGCTGTACTGTATTATAGCGAAAGATTAAACAGAATATATGCACTTAATATAAACAGAGAAAATACAGTGGCAAAAAAACCTCAACCACTCAACTACTTGGCCATAAGTGAATAGGCATCCGGTCAAAAGGTAAATATCATTAGGTTGGTTATATAAGGGATTTTGTTACGTGCGTAGACAATGCCACATGGCATATTACAAGATTATTCAGATTGTGGAACTAGTGATTTCACCCACATTTCATCATCATAAACATCCAGTCTCTCCATATTCCATGATGTGCCTTACTTATGTGAAGTGTTTCAAAAAGCTTGGCTTTCTTGTGGTCCAACAACCTGAATTTTTCCAGTTAATTCCCCTTGGCTGCACAAGCATATAAGGATGTGCATACTCAAATCGGGAGTTGCTTGCATGCATGCTGTGGAGTTAGTACTGTGCAGTTCAAAAGTGTACATGTATTTTTGAAAAGCTAGCGTACTTCCTGACTGCTGTACCAGCTTCTGCTGTGATTCTATTAGATCTCAAATGCTAGGCAGACTGGGTCAAGTACTTAGAGAAGAAACCTCTCAGGTAAACTTAGATGCCAGAGGAAGTAGTACGGAAAATTCTGTAAGTAATACTCTTTTCTCTGAGTCAGTGGTGACAGAACAAGTGAGCCAGTATGGTGCTAAGAGGCACGGAACTGTTAGAGGTGCTGATTTTTAGAAGTGGAAAACAAAGGTCTTCATGAACACTTACGATAATAAAAGACCCTGGGGCATGTAAAGAACAGAAGAGCTGCTATGCTGGGTTAGACCAATGGTTCATCTAGCCCAGTATTCTCTCAGTGACAGGGACCAATACCAGAGCTTCAGGAGGAGTATATAGAATAGGGCAGTTGGAATGATATATCCATGTCTTGCCTTCCCAGCTTCTGGTATCAGAGGTTTAGGGTTGTCCCAAGCACACGGTTGTATAACCATTGATGGACCTAACCCCATGAACTCATCTAGTTATTTTTTGAACCCAGTTATACTTTTGGCCATCACAACATCCCCTGGCAATGAGTTCCACAGGTTAATTGTGCACCGTATAAAAAAAGTACTTCCTCTTGTTTGTATGAAGCCTATTAATTTTATCAAGTGACTCCTGGTTTTTGTATTGTAAGAAAGAGTAAATGACACTTCTCTATGCATTTTTCCACACCATTCATGATTTTATAGACCTCTATAATATCCCCCCTTAGTCATCTTTTTTCTAAGTTGCATAGCCCTAATCTTTTTAGTATCTCCTCATGTGGAAGCCATTCCACACCCTTGAACATTTGTGTTGCCCTTCTCTGAACCTTTTCCAGTCACTCTATATCCTTCTTGAAATGGAGTGACCAGAAGTGGACACAGTATTCAAGGTGTGGACACATCCTGAATTTATATAAGGGTGTATGACATTTTCTGTCTTATTTTCTGTGTCTTTCATAATAGTTCTTAATATTCTGTTAGCCTTCTTGACCACTGCTGCACACTGACCTGAAGTTTTCAGAGAGCTATCCTTGGTGACTCCAAGATCTTTCCTGACTGGTAACAGCTAATTTAGAACCCATCATTTCATATGTTTAATTGGATTATTTTTTCCAATGTGCATTACTTTACACTTATCACCCTTAAATTTCATCTGCCATTATGTTGACCAGTCACCCAGTTTGGTGAGATCACTCTTTGCGGTCAGCTTTGGGCTTAACTGCTTTGAATAATTTTGTATCGTCTGCAAACTTTGCCATTTCACTGGGGGAAGAAAGAAGGTAATATTCTGACCAAATCCTGATGTGACCAGCAACATTCTTTTTAACTACAATTATCCCTGTGAGTTTAGGAAAAATAGCCCAGTTTCTCACAACCCATGAGTCACTACTTTCTTTCTAGTTAATTCATTTCTCCAGTAGAATGTCTGTGGGTATTCTCTCTCATTTCCAGTCCAAAATTGTTGAATAGCACTACAATGCACTGTTAAACAGCTAACGCTTTACACCCCAGATATGGCTGCATTTCAGTGGTGGGTGGAGTGACCCATGTAGATTCCTTCAGTCTCTTAAGGATGTAAGACACTTTAGAATACTATGGGATGAAAGATGCTAAACAAATACCAAGCATTACGAGTAATGAACTAGTTTTTTCATGTTGCAAGGCTGAAATACAAATATACTATATGTTTTAAGTTATAAAACCTTTCCCTTACATTCTCACCTACTCTATTTGTTATTTGGCTTAATCTAAATCATGAAAACCTCAAATTATATTCTCATTTACTGCCTTTTCCCTTCACTCCCACCCTCCACTTTTCTCTCTAAGCTTCCTGAAAAATGCTCAGTTACCCATCCCTGGAGGTGAAACTACTCAGAGAACTTCAAGGTTATGGAATGCAAAATCTTGGCTTTTATTTATTTCACAGCCAGAGAAAGCAATGCACAGGATGAAAACCCCAGTTGTGCAGCTCTGCTAACATATAAAGGAAGTTTAAATTTTGTTGAAAGAGCAAGTGTATTTTTACATAATATGGAAAAACTCACAACAATATCATACAGGTAATAATGGTATTTATACTGACATGGCTGAGAAATTGAAAAAAGAACTGACCAAAGGAGATAAACAACATACAATTTGTTATTGCTAGATGTGATCGAAAAGCAAAATCATTGGTGAGAATTAAGTACTTGGTGAAGAGTGGGGAAAAGCATTTGAAGTTATCAAAGGGAGAAGTCTTGATGTTAGAAAGAAAGCGGCATCTTGGTTTAAAGGACAGTTAAAGCTTTTACTTTAGAATGATCTGAAGTTTGAAAAGTCTTCCAAAAGAGGTATAGAACAAACTGGGTAGTTCAAGAGCTAATAGCTGCAAAGGAAGGAATAATTGGTGGGATCTGAGCAACAGATACGAATGTTTTAAGAAGCAGAGCTTGTAGATCTGAAGTCCTCTATCTTGAATTGGCAGTTAAGCCATGAGGACTCCCACTTTCCTTTATAAATCATGTAGTAGTTTGCTTAGCCATTGCAAAATATAAAATAAAATAACAGTACTTTTCATTTCTCTTTGGCTGGGCTACAGCTGAAAAAAATTATACATATTTATGTGTGCCGGATTGTCAACATGTTACACTGCAGTTGTAAATGCTATCCATATTCAGTGACTGAATGCACAATTACAGAGCACAAGCGCTTGGCGTTCTCTCTCAAAGATATATAGTAGGAAGTAGTCTCAAATCTTGCTACAGATATTGCACCCAGGTGCCTTTTTTATACAACTCTTGGTTTGCCAACAGTTTGTCCTTGGATTTTAATAGTGACAAAATTCAGTTACACTGAGGTATGCCAAAAATTAAAACCTCATTTAAATCAGAGATGGGCCTGAGCCATAAAAGGGCCCAGTTCTGTGAAGTGCTGAGAATTTCCTGCAAGGCGCTGAATGAACTCAGCTTCCCACAGTCTTCAATGGTAATTTAGGGTCCTCAGCCCTTCAAAGGAAGTGCTCAGCACCTTCCAGGATTGAAGCAAAAGCTTCACTCTGAATTCAGATCTGAATTTGAACACAAGAAGGTTTGGAAATAATAGATCCAATTTAGATAAAACTTTTTTTAAAAACAAAAAACCAAGCTCTGCTGCCCCAGTGATATACATTTATTGCTAATAATTGCCACCTTATGTTCCCACTCCTGTTACCTTTGCCTCTCTGCCCTTACATCCTACACTTCGGGTTGTGTCTTGCCACTGTTTAGACAGGCAGCTGTCTGGAATGAGGGCTGTCTTTTAGGGAACAGCTACACTGCAATTAGACACCTGCAAGTGGCCTGTGCCAAGTGACTCTGGGTCACAGGGCACAGGATTAAAGGGCTGTTTAACTGCAGTGTAGATGTTCAGGCTTGTGCTGCAGTCTGAGTTGTGGGACCCCCCACCCTTGCAGGATCCTACAGCCTGAGTTGTACTGAAATGACCCAAAACGGATAAAACAATAAGAAACAGTTAAACGTTTGACCCAAAGTCAATCAAATTGAACCCAACTCAGCAGAGGTACAAAATATTCAGTAACCTGTTTTGGGGGGTGGAGGGGGAAATGTCAAGCATTCTTGCACTTGGTGATTTTGGGCAGGATGAGAAGTGAAAGTACTGACGTGCCGTGAGATAGGCTGTTTTCATGGTATTGTCAACCATCTGAAACGAGGAAGTTTTTGAAAGCTGACCAAGATACCCAGCCCAAAGAGGTTTGGATGAGAATCCAGACTTGTGGAGTTATATTTTTTTTAAATAGATGGTCCTTTTATTAAGAAATATGGGAAATTATCATAATTTTATGGCTCAGATTGCACCCAATGAAATCTAGCCAAAACTAGTTTTCACTTCTAACAAGAAAAACTGACTCCCTATCAGTGACGACTGCCTCTTTGTTACACTAGCTGAAGGTACTGAATATTTTGAAGCTAATAATAGGCATACAACTTAGCTTTTTATTTTTTGTCTCAGTTCAGTAGAGCTGCAGTGTGCATATGGATAGGGCAAGCATACAGAATTTGGGATTCAAACAGCAAAGACTTGATTACATCAGAAAACTGAAACTTCATCACAACAACATCTACCTATCAGATAGGGTAAGGCACCCATCTCCCTGTAAGATACCCAATTTAACATGCAGTATCAAAAAGACATACTCCAATATAGAGATCAGAACATTGCAATGATAGCTTACCACAGGCCATACATTGGGAAAGTGGTAGGATGTGCTGGTCTCCAGATCATTCAAAGTCCACACTCTGCAGAAGTCATCTGCATGGAGAAACAGCTCACCTTCTTCCCCTGGGGAGTTACCTATACAGCTGGTAAAGAAAAATAAAAATTCAAATCTTTTACAATGAAAGATGGGTTATTGAAGGAAACACATTTATGTGAAACAAATTCATTTCCTTTACATGTTTTTATTTTTCAACATGACCATTCAAATAAAATTCTATTTTGATCCAAATTTTTCATTTAATTTCTGAGGTTCTCCCTCTTCCCCCCCCGCCCCCCAATTGGAGAAGAGGGGGAGGGCAAGGGAACCAAAACCGAAATGAAACAAAAATTCTTGATTTGAAATGAAAGACCAATTTGTTTCACTGAAAAAAATCCAAACACTGTGCAAATTTTTGAACACTAAGTTTTTCCATTTCATGGAAAGTTGTGTGACAGACATGGAGCTTCTCTGTAATAATTTATGGATATGGGATTTTGACCTGGTTAATGTGATGTTTACTGTATGAATATACTGGTTTCTTTAATAGCGGGCTGTAAGGCAACAAGGACTCAAATCGAGCCACCTACAGTAAACACTTGAGGATTGTTCCAGGATATTGGGAAAGTCATTGGCTCAGAGGTCAGCTTAGAGGTAAAATAAAACAAGAAATACTCTATCGGTGTGTCTAGGATCCTTTTTCACTAAGTGTTTTGTTCCTACTGGCAAAGTGAACAACACTTCGGTTTTTAAGAGGTTGTCTGGTCACTGTATTCACCACTGGTCAGAGATTCCCAAAAGGAAGAAGCATAGGTGCCAGAACACAGTCAGAGCTGCTGAGTAAGCACAGCGGATACACAGGTGCCATAGCCCAGGGCCCAGTCTAAGAGTGAAAGAAGTATGGAATTCCACTTCAGGAGAGGTAAATGCACAAGGCTTGAGGGAGGTGCAATCAGAGAGGCCACCAAGGGCACAGCCCAGCAACCATTACAAGTCCTTACTGTATTTTGATCATCCTAGCTACTTCAGTGTGTAACTGTGAAGTCTTATCAATGACGCCCCCATCTTCCCTGCGCCACATGTCTAATTCTATTAGTAAGTCCATGGAACAGGAATCATCTTCTGCTGTTTTGGGGGCTATCTAGCACAGTCTTAGGCACTCAGAGAAATACCAGCACCACCACTCTATGTGGCAAACCCTCTTTGCCGCCTATAGCACAAGAATGAGCTTTTCCGATCTGGCACACTGATGTGATAAAAACATCATTCGATTACATCAGATCCACATATGTTCAAGTTTGGTTTGGCTGACTCAAGCCTAGCTAATTCTAAAGAGATTCGTGTTTTTCTGAACCATTCACCAGTCCCTCCAACATTCCCCTGTTGAGAGCAGAGTGAAAACTTCCACATATCAATATTTAGGAGAAAAAGTTTTGTACAATTGTGATTAGCTGTATTCTGCCCCCTCCAGACACCTAAAAATAAATAAAACTGCTGGTTCTCGAGGGTGGGTGAGAGTTCTTTGCAAAATTCTTCCCCAAATAATTTGTGTGTCTTAGATTAACCGATTATAAAGTCAGCAAGGATTACTGAACTCCTGCATAATACAGGTCACAGAATTCCCCCTTAATTAATCCCTGTTTGAACTAAAGCATACCTTTCAGGGGGAAAAAAATCCAATCTTGATTTTAAAATTTCCAGAATCTACCATGTGCCTTGGTAAATTGTTGCAATGGATAATTACCCTCATTGTTAAAAATGTACACCTTATTTTCAATACAATTGTTTTCCATGATTGAGATGCAATATATTTTGTCATTTTTATGTTTGCTTATTGCTCCATTGTTAAGTGGAGTTTATGCTAGTTCAGTCTGTTTTCAAAAAGAAGCCAAGCCACAGAGCTTTGGTCGAGATCTGAACCTTCCCAAAGTTCAAGGATGTTCACATTTAGGGTTCTGGTTTACTCTCATCACTGGTCCGTTCAGCTGTAACGTGTAATGAGATCAGATTGAGATTGGTACCTTAGAAATAGCTAAAATGTATTAGATTAGATATTATGGGAGCGTGAATTGTTTTTCTCTGTCAATTCCATTAAATGTCTATTGAGAGACACTGAGTCAATCTCTACTCACCATACTCACAGAAGTAATCTCAGTTACTTCAATAGGAATAAAACTCACATGAATAAACTGAATAGACTTTTGGACCATTATGCTAAATGAGGGGCTGGAGTAATAATATACCTCCTTGGATTGGTCAGAAGGAGAGAGATCAGGAGCAGAGGGGTAAATGTATGTGTCATTTTCATAGTGATGGTCGCCAAAGCCATGTGAGTAGATAAGGGTACAAGAAGAAAAAGAGTTGGCCAGAGATGGAGCCCTGTTAGAAAACTCACAGTAAGTGGGATAGGGCAGGACCCACAGAAAGAGATGCTGAAGAAACAACTAGCAAGGTAGGAGATGAACCAAAAGAAAAGTGAGTTTCAAAAGCCAAGATAGGTCAAGATGTCAAGAAAAAGGGCATGGAGCAATAGTGTTGGTAGGGGCATATACATATGTATTCATTTATATATTGCCTTCCATCATGACAGACCCTAGAACACTTTAAATACTAAAGTGGCCAGAAAGTTTTAAAGATTCTCCACAATTTAAACCAATTGTAGTGAATATAAAAATCTTTGATGAAACCAGATTAACATGAAACACCCCATATTTCACTATCACTCAGTTTAGCGGCATGCAAAACTAATAAAAATATCTTGAGAAAGCGTAGCAGCTGCTCCATTTTCCAGCGGATGATTCATGATCACCTCTTTCCCCTATAAAAGTTTGGAGAAAAGGGATATTTTTACCATCACATTTCTTACACCCACACAAAATTAGCACCTGAAAAATATGCAAGTTTCAATTGTGTGCTGCCCTGACTCAAAAATTAGAATAGCTTCTTCGCTTTCATCTTCTTGGCTCCCTCATGTTCATGTGTGCACCAACATCCACACGACCAACAGCAATCGGACAGTGACAAGTCTGCAGAATGTTCTCTAGTCGAGACGCGCCAATGTCAGATAGATTCAGCAGGTCGCGGCAGCTAACTCTTGCAAAATCCATTTAATTCCTGTTCTCTGGTTTACCTTCATCAAAATGAGGAAGGATGAACCCATCTGGATAAACAAAAGAACTGAGCAGAATCTTCTTCATCTGTCCCTCAAAGTGCAACTCATCTCTTTGGAGATTTAGAGCATTTTGAATTTGGAGGGGGTCTTTCATTTTCACATTCAATATCTTTTCCCTTCGCCATTGTAACTGGGACTGGAGGTTTGTGCTGGGAAAACTGAGTGCTCAGAAGAGTTCCAGACCAATGCTGTGGTAGAGAGAGACTCAATCATCCAAATATCTGTGTGCATATCCAGACTGAACTTCTGAATCCTTAAATTACACCTTATCTCTAATTGAAATTAGATTACATCTTCCCTCTTCCCATCCTTCCCTTCCACACCCAGCTCTGGAAACCTTTTATTCTCATTGAGAAATATTGTGCGTGCCTCTCATTTTCGTGGTGACTTCTCTCTCCTTCGGGAAGCAATGCTTCTATCGGATTGAGCAAGGACCAGGAGCCTCTTTGGCTCTCACACTACCTTTCTTAATTGAGCCAGAGCCTACGAAATGCAGCATGCCAGCAAGTGCATTGATTTCGGTGGGAATTCAGCTACTCAGCACTTCCCAGGATCACACCGCATCTCAGCAGCAGCATACCACGTCTGCAATGAATATGCAAAATGTGTCATTTAAAGCTGCACGCTGGAGCAATTTGTGTCTCCATGTGCCATATGTTTAAAGGAAAGACTGTGACAATCACAGCAGCAAACTGTCCACCAGCCATAGCTAGTTACAAAATGCAATCTGATTGCTGGCAGGAACATTTGTTTGGGTCACATAGCCAACGCTGAATTAAAAAAAGAAACGAGAAAACAGGGGAGGAAAAAATCCCAGTTAAAACCACTAACTGGCCTGCCAGTGCTGCTCTGCAATTTCACCGAGGAGGTCCGGTTCTGACTTCCAATCTCAGGCTCTCAGTCTGATGGGAAAGCTATTGATTGGCACAGAAAAGTATGTATCCGGCCTCTGCCTTAAGTTAACATAGTGCTTTGAGGCTAAGTGGTGTAGACATGAATCCCTTAAAGTTTCACTTAGAAAAAATCTCCAAACTATAGACCTGTGTTGTGGGATGCTTTGTTTAAAGAATCATATACCAGAGACAAATAGCAGACAGACTGTAGCTTTTACAGAAAGTAGAGTATGTATTCCAGTATAGGGCAAATACTGCATTTGATAGAGCTCTGATCTCTGCCAAAGAAAGTAAGCCACACTGGATACTCTATTCTTTTGGTTGGGGAAGGGAGAGAGAGGCAGAGGGAGGTAGGGAGGGCAAAGCAGGAGGAATGTTTGTGCTCAAGCAGCAATTATATTCTGAAATCCAGAGCCTGACGGTTGCTGCTCCAGGGCAGTTGACTCTGCTTCCTGCAGCTAGCTGCTTAATACTGCAAAGGTGATGAAACCTGAAGGGAGCCACTGAACAGGTCGTAATTATGACTGACACAATGATGGCTTGTGCAGACATGTAACCATGGAACAAAACACTGCAGTTAGCTAACAAGAGATCGGAATAAGGTTTTCCACTGGCACTGTGTCTTCTGTCTGACACTTCTGAAATTGGAGGGGGGGAAAAAATCCTTGTGAGCTTCACTATTCAGAGATATAATAGGCCAGCTCAGTTAAAGGTGGAATTCTAACATCTGTCCCTTTTCAGAACAATTACAGCAAGTTCTATTTTCATGTTGATTTGTGCAAAATGCTTTTTACCAGCATTTCTTTTCTTTGCAAAACATGTCTTCTAGGTTGTGTCTGTGATACGGTTGCCTACAGTACATCTCTCTCTCACACATTCACAGAACGTTCTGAACAACCTTCAAGAAATCTATGGAATGTGCTGTGATGGTAGCACATACACATCTAAAACTATGCCTTCAAACTAGTCTCCCCGTTTTCCTCTGGCTTGAGGGTCAGACAGGTTTTCCTGAATAATTATGTTTTCATATAAAAAGATGAGAAAAGGACATTGGGACATATTCTCTCATCAATGTACCTCTAACTCCTGACAGGGTCAATAGTTACCACCAACTCTGTGGTCTCAGTTTGTGCACCACTTTTCCCACTTCTCTCTCTCCAAACAGCCCATTACTCCATCTCCTTCATCTTTGGGCCTTCTACCATGCAGTCCCATATACCTGGAAACCCTTCCCTCACCCAGGATACCATACCTTCATGCTGTCCTCCAAGTTCTTCTTCAAATCCACCTCTTACCAAAAAAATCTGTGTGTTCCAGACCTAGCCATAATGAATTGTTAACTAAGGCGACAGGTCAAGAGCTCTGTGTAAGCTTGAAAGCTTGTCTCTCTCACCAACAGAAGTTGGTCCAGTGAAAGATATTACCTCACCCACCTTGTCTTTCTAATAACCTGGAACTAATATGGCTGCAACCATCTCTGAATACATATAATGTAAAATCACGGAACATAATGCATTAGAAATACAATGTGGTGAGCACGTCAGGAGACTATGTGTGTTATTACCATAAACATGCAGTTTCACAGGAGGGGCAAGCTTAAGTGAAAGGACAACATGATCCACAGCTGTTAAGCAAAAGGTGTCCTCTGAGGAAAATATCATAATATATACTAGGAATAACAAATATGCAGTAATAACTCCTCTTCAGAGAATATTAGTCTCATGTATTTTGAAAATAATACTTATGACCAACATTTTCAAAAAGGTTAGATCATTTTATAACACATTAAAATATTTACAGTTATGCAAAATAAGTCGTGTTTCCTATTATTAGCTCAGCATATGAAGGGGTCGGAAACTAACTCCATTATGGCCTAAGCATTTCAACTGGTTCAAAATGAAGCTGCCTTAGGAACACAGGTTATGTGAGCACCTCACCCCCAAGCTGTACACTCTGCATTGGATTCCCATTGAACCCAACCCCTCTCCATGGGGTTGGTCATAGCTCCTTGGGAGGTTGCAGCTCCAAACTCAGGGAGGGTCCGGAGCCCAGGGAACAGAACTTTAGCAGGAGCTAGAAAGAGATCAATATGAATAGATGCCCATCGGTGCATCATTTGCTAGAGGGCACTGTGGTTAATTTTAGCCACATATTATGTCTAATTAACTCTTGACCACATTATTCATAGGCCACACACAAAGGCCCAAAAATCCAACAGCCAAACTGTGAAAGACCACATTTCAAATATTTCCAAATGCAGAGGAGGAGACAGAGAAGAAAGAGGCAGATGATGAAAAGAAGCTACTAAAACAAAATGGGGAGCAGCTGAAAAGAACAACCCCCTAGCTTTGTTTTTAAAAACTAAACAAACAGACCTCTCTGGCATTTCAGCCATTCTTTCTCAATCTCCTTCCCCCTTTCCCCTAATAGTCTTTCTCCTCTCATTTTCTATTTCTATTTCTTGAACTTGAATTATCTCTCATCAGTTTCCTGACCATCTGGAGCCCACAAGAGCTGGGAAGGGAAGGATTGTAGAATTGTGGAAGATGGGTGGTGGGCTGAAAGCACAAAGAGACAGACTGAGGCTGGAGGTGGCAAAAGGTTCAGGCCTTTACCAAAGGAAGTTTTTTAGGGGGCTGTACTTGGTGTCATGAAGACACAGGGTCTGGTCTATGCCCCAGCCTGTAACCAGTCTCCTGAGAATGACTCTGTTAGTGTGTCAGGTCTAAGGACCCACCCAGTTCCACAGGGGCATGCCCATGGCTTCCAACACTCCAAGAATGGGCCTTCATCACCAGCAATCCCGCTCTTTCACTCTCTCACTCCCTTTCTCTCTGTGGCTACCTGCAGGGAGTTGGGCCAAGCCAGACTCCTGCAAAAGGCTTTTACTTTGCCCCTCTAGGGTGCATTGCTCTCAGTGAGGTTCACAGTGACACAGGCAGCCTGTCCAAAAGAAGGCAACTGTTTATTAGTCATCTGCCACACAGAATCTGAAAGTTTTTAGGTTCGCACAGAGAGGCAGAAGTTAAGGCTAAGTCCATCCTGGTCAAACCAGTGTCACGATGAGTCAGCCAAGCTGTGAGGGACTCCATCTCTGGCTCCCTCTCTTCTCCCTGTGTCCACCCAGGAGAGAGCTCCTGAGTCCCTCCCAACTGCAGGCTTTCTCCTGGTCCTCTGACACCTTTTCCCCTTTGCTCTCCAGCTCAGTTCACAGGTCTCACCTGCTGGAGTTCCCTGCCGCTAGGCGTGTACTGTTCAGTTGTTGGGGGTGGGGGGGTCTCTTTGTCTTGCTGGATCCTCCATCAATTCGGATTGGCTTCTGCCTATTCTTTACTGGCCCAGACAGATGAGTGTCACATGCCCACCCACCTCTCCTTTTCTGCCCTGAGAGCAGACCAATCCTATTGTGCAGCCTGCAAGGTGCAGGAGGAAACTGAAGCATATACAGGGATTACAAAAATATTACAAAAAATTCCCACTTCATCATGCTTGGCTGGTATGAAAATACAAGAACCTAGCAAAAAAGGTTCCTAAACCCTCACTGCCCCTCTCCCAGAAAGTACAATGCTACCATCCACTACTGGGTTCTAAGTAGACGAGGGGGCATACCATAAGAGCTGGTGAGGATGACATCAGCTAATCTGTTTGAGGGAGTCCATCCACCATTTGCAAATCCAGTCCAGAATGTGTGTGTTTTTCTTGGTCTAGTGGAGGCCAAATGCACATTTTCCCATATGTTCTTGTCAAGGAGAGCGAGAGCTTTCCTGCCAGATGCAGGCCTTACCACTGTGATCCCATGCCTTGTCCCCTTGAGGTTAAACTACTGTGATACACTGCATTGTCAGTGATGGCCAACTTAGGCAACCTGAGTAGCAAAGATATTTTTTGAAAAAGAGCAAAGGGCTGCAGTCTGTACTTAGAACTCTGCCCCTCCTTTTTTTCCCACTTGCTTTGTGGGCATAGAAAGAGGCTGTCAGCTCACGCCTCTCTTCAACAGGCATTGGTGCAGGGCACGTGTCAGGGAATCAGGAGAGAGACAAGGAGAGAGAGTGGCTGGAGAATACCTCACCCCAGCAACCTCTTGGGATAGTATTTTTTTTTTTTCACTCTGGGCAGAGCTCTCTAAGTGTGTGAGAAAGGCTCTAGTTACAGAACAAGAAGCTGCAAACTTCAGTAAGTTTCTTGCCTAGGCCAGTGTCCTTCTGCAGAGACCAGACCTAGAAAGGCTTTAAAATTATTCAGTAAGAGTTGTTTTTGTGCGATTTCTGTAGTCACCCTCAGTATTCTGCCCCAGAACCCCTTCACATTCATAATATATGTTAAATTTTCTACTTGTTCTGCAGCCTCACGAGCATAATGAAGATAATTTTATCTGTTTGATGAAGCCTGCCTGGCATCATATACCATCCAAACAAGATTTTGAATTGCATTTCCATTGGAGACGATGTCATCACACTTTGACTCACTTACTCAAAGATACAGGCCCAAGTCTTCGCTACAGATCTATCTATGATTCCTGCTCCCATTTCCCCACATATTTATGCTCATGTGCTCCTTCTCCATTCCCCAGAGTGCAATAAATTTTGCCTGCCACCCCTTCGTCACCTCTCCCTCAAAAAGGATTGCTTCAAGGTCAAGCAGTTGCCTTGTAATGTACAGTTTAAGCTGATTTGTGGAGGCTAAGCTTTGAATCTTTAAAAATAAGACTAAGGGAAAGTAAAGATTGCAAATTAAACTGTCTCGCTTATTCACTGTAAGCTAAGAAATTCTCCTCTAAAAAGTTGTGATGGGGAACATTACACCTCCTGCTGCTGTCCCTTCTTGCCATTTTATATCAGAAGAGTGGGGATTATTTTATTTATTGTTTTAAACACAATGACATATCTGAAGTATAAAGGAAGACAAATACTGACAAGAAAAACCAAACAGTCAATCAAATCACTATCCATGAAAACCAATGGGAAAAAGATATAGGGTCAAATTCTACCCACTGTACCTATCAAACAACATCACTGAATTTAATGTGTGTAAATCAACGCAGATTAGGAAAATGCACAAAAATGAAATTACCAAAATTTGGGTGGAAGTTTTAAGGGGACAACAAATGACAAACACCAGTTCGGGATTGAGCTCTAAGAGATTCTGGAATATGCTGCAAGTACTCATATTTGTTTGGCAGCTACACACATACATTCCACTATGGCTCAGGTGTAACAGTTTTCTTTGGGAAGACAGTGGTGAAAAAAACAGAGGTAATGTTAGTACTGTGGCTATAAGATGTTGGTTGTAAAATACAAGGGTTAACAAATGATAACATTCCATGAATGGCCCTAAATTGATTGCTGAGAATGGATTATTGATCCCCAGGCTGTCAGAGAAAATATGAGATTTCACTAATTTCCAATTCAGCCATTAATTTATTCCGTCT
Organism: Mesoclemmys tuberculata; assembly: GCA_007922155.1. Lineage (NCBI taxonomy): Eukaryota > Metazoa > Chordata > Testudines > Chelidae > Mesoclemmys > Mesoclemmys tuberculata. The sequence continues at coordinate 23,035,259 of ML675604.1, read as the reverse complement.
GGGACCTAAACCAGCAGTCCTTTTGCACTCAAAGCTCACCTTGAATGCCATGGGTGCTTTAAGAGCTAGAAACTGGGCTGATAATTACTTATGTTACAGAAGTATCAAGCAAGGGGAACTGGGTTTGGGCCCCTATTGTGCGAGGTGTGCTGCAAACACAAAGGGAGACATAGTCCTTGGCTTCAAAAATGAACAATCTACAGAATGGTTTTGTGGGGTTTCAGCTGGTATTGCAGATACAGACATAATATTACAAGTATTCAAAAATCATGAGTTAAGCTTCCCAAGAATCATGGGGTTGGCTAAAAAATCATGAGTTTTTTTAAAATAAAAATTTTGGGGTTCTTTTTCTTTGCAGTTATTTTGTGGGGTGAGACAGCTGAGCCATTAGGATTCATATGTTCAATCTTTACTCTGCAATCATGAAAGCTAGAAAATTCATTTTATTTTTAAATGAAGCTGAGATTCTCATGTAAATCCTCTAACTCCAGGAGCTGGAGCTTTAAGAAAAATCATCAAGTATCATGAAATCTGGCAACACTCTGAGAAATGACTCTAAATGCCCACATCTAAAAAATGATATTCCAGTGCAATTCCACTTAATGGCAGCTCAGTGGATTAAAAGTTCTCAGTCAACCACAGATCTATGAACAGATGCCCAACAATGTATATATTTTTGAGTTAAAGAACAGTTCCAGTGATAAATAACAGATTTCTCTATTTATAGCAAACGGGTGCTACAAGAACATCAGATTGTGCTATTACACTCCCACATTCTTACCAGTTTTCTATATGGAAATTTGATAATCACTTAGAATTGTTACTTGTAGAAATTTGGAAACAACACAAAGGAAGGGATTTTTTTGTTAAAAAGAAAAAAATCTACATATCTATTCGTTATTTCTTTGAAGAATCTGGAACAGTTTATTGTACTGGGAAAGTTGTTTTAATACCAGCCAGAATTTATAGCCTGGAGAGAAACCATGCAAAAGCTGCACTAAATTGTATTTCTTTTATGGATTTTCATTTTTCTCTTTTTTCAATTCTCACAAACACTCAAAGCTATTGGAATGTTTACAAAAGTAAAAGACAACATAAAATGTACTTGTAATTCTCAAATTCTAAGGTTTTAGAGCTTCTTACATATTTCACAATATGCATTATGATGTTTACCACTCTGATTAAAAACACCCAAAAACTGACATCTCACAGTATTAGGAAAACTGCCCAAAAGAGCTAGTACTGAAATATCATGTAAATTCATGGGCTAAACAGAATTCCATTCAGATTGAGTCACAGAGACTCATGCTGTATTTGTAAAATTCACAAACATGGTATGAGAACATTATTTCCTCCAGGCTTGTTATTTCATCCTCTGGACACACAGAAGCATATCATCTTTTCATAGGATTGATCAGCAAGTATCCTTCAGAATAGTTGGATAAGAAGGCATTTGCTTCTGCTAGCCAGGGGTTTTTGCTGTGTTGCATTTATTACTGTAGTGTGAAAATCTTCTACTGTGTGCAATACCTTTAGACACTTCTTTGGTTTTTTGTCATTAGGCACTTTGCCAAATGGTGTACAGTGTTATTTACCTTGATAAAGAATTGTTGCAGCATAATTTACTTTGGTCTGGGCAGAAATTAGCTGTGGAAGACGTTCTGAGGCCTGGTTTCTCATTACCAGCAGGTTCTCCATCTGCTTAATTACAAAAGCAAACATTTGGAAATCTGAAATCCTGCAGCAATGTCTTAAATAGGATTTCCTTGTTGAAAGATCTGAAAAGTGATCCCTATAGTTGATGATTGTATTCGGTGTGACAGTAATTACATGCCATTGATCTGATGTTCAGACACCGCAGTGATGACTCAAGGCAAGAACATAAATAGGATAGATACAATTAGACCAATGATCACTGAGAAGAGCTGGTCAAAGAATGAAAAAAAATTATGCACAAACAAATTATGCAATGATTAAGAGAAGAAAAACTGTTGAGTATGTTATTTGCTGATTATTATTCAACCACCTATAATACTGGTTAATTAATGAACACAGATTTATTAATTTATTCAAATATTATTTAAAAGGAATAATTTGATTGGCTTCTTACCCTAACTCCTTGCCTCGCTTCAAAAATAAAGAAACCTCAGCAAAGTTGTTCTGAAATAATCAGCTAGAGCACAGCATCCTTAGCAGAGATGGCCAGCAATCCATGTACCTAAAGTGTTGCCCCTTAATGTCCGGGGAGTAATTTGATCACCTGGGTAGGGATGTGGAAAACCATGAGACAACTGCAAGGGGATAGAATTAAAAAAAAAAAAAAAAAAGTCTACCTGGTGCTGGATGAAGAATTTTCACATTAGCACTTAGCACAACAGCCGCACAGCTATACAAATGGGAGGGGGGAGAAACAGACACCTGAGAAGGAGATGAGATAAAAGGAGAATATTGCTTCTTAAGTGGGCTGTGAACTTTCTCACTCTAATTGATCTCTTACCAACCTACGCTAAGTAAAGCAACAAGCATGTTCTGCAGATAGATCATCAGTAGCACACATACAGCCAAACCTCTGCCACATTCTGCAGTTGTTTGAGTTCACATTTGCTATCAAGCCAGCCAAAGCACAATTGTTTTTGTTTTAGGGGTAGGAAACTCCAAATAGTTGTGGCAGAATATCCAACTGGCACCCAGAGAAGCAAAGTCCCAAGTCCCTCAGCCCCCTGAGTCCCTATCAGATCTTCCTTTCTACTCCAGCATTAAGGAAGATTGCTTTAGCTGAATGGATATGCAAGCTAAACTGCCTTCCCAAACCCATTCTCCTGGCTATCAAGCCTGCACTTTTAATAAACATTAAATTGAATTAAAACCAGTAGCTTCCTTCTAAAGTTCTCTAAAGTTTTCCCAGTCTGTTGTCTCTCTTAACATAATTATTTACTCCAGTGAGAGCAGGTTGAATAGTGCACTGTTTCCATGAATATTGTTTTTAACTGTGAAACAAATTTGTTTCTACAGGATTTGCACAACTTTTGTTTTTATTTTCTGTAAATATTCTAGCCAACAAGTTTACTGGCAGGGATGTTCAACAAAACTGAATCTGAAGTGACATTTTCCAAATATTAATGGAAAGCACAATAATGAATTTGCACCATGAATTCTGATTTAGGGCCCAATTCTGGAAGCTGCTCCACACAGGTACCTGTATCAATGAAGTCAGGATTGGATCTTAAAAGAGTTATACTCATGCATTCAGTGAACAGAAAAGCACTACGTGGCCTGTATGTTAAATCAAGACAACTCAACTTTCTAATATTTAATATTCACAATCAATTTACAAGAATTATTCAGTAAATAATTTCTAGTAATATGTGAATTTGAGAACATAGTGATCTGTTTTAGAGTAATTTTAAGCAGATGAAGAGGCAAAATTTGTTGAAGAAATTATTCATTATGAATTATTCACCCAACTTTCATTCCAGCCATCCAACTTAATTTCTATTGTTCGTCTTGATCCCTAAATGCAAGGAATATGCAACTTTCATACATTCAAAAGTTGATAAAATACAAAACAATATAAATAATACAAACTCAGCTTGCCTTTTCTTCAGCTCTTAGAAAAACTTTTTTTTCTACCCTCATATTTATAGTTGTTCAACCAGGGTGAAATTCTACATGACCCCCTACATGAAAGATATGTTCTTTTTATTCAAGCAGAATGCAAGAGCTAGGAGAATAGAATAATAATAAATAGCACATAAAGCTTACCTTATATAGCACTTTTCATGTATAGATCTCAAAGTGCTTTACATGTGAACAAGTATCATTATGCTTAATTAAGAGAGGGGGAAACTAAGGTAGATGGTGAATAAGCAAAACTCCCACTGAAGTCAAAGGGGGCTAGGGTTTCATCCAGTGTTCAGTTGACTTGCCCAAGATCATAAAGCAGGTCACTGGCAGAGTAAAGCATGTCTATTGTTCTGCTCATTGGACTATGTCTCCAATCCCTGGGCTTGAGTGGGGACCATCTGCTACACAAGGGAGTATGGTTACTGGAGCCACACAATTATGGATCCACTAGCTACACCTTTGCCCCTCCTGCAGTCCACCCCCAAATGTCCCTGTTTAGTCTATGCAGAACTGGTGTGGAGGCATCTCTGCTATTTACAGAAGATGTGAGGTCTTTTTGTGAGCCCACTCACCAGGAAACTCACAACAATCCTGCTGCATGGGTCATCTTGGAGGAAAGATTCTGTGAAATTCACCCAAACTGAGTCATATTAGTTTGTTCATTTGTAAGAGAACTTTCATTGTTTCTACTGGGTTACAGGAGGTGGGCAGGCACAAGCCCATCCACAGCTGAAGGCCCCACTGCCAGCCCAAAGGGAGGAGCTACAGAGCCCAGGACTCAATTAATTACAGGGGACAACAAATGAAAAAACAGGACTGGGTGTGGGGGGGTCAAACCGTTGAACGCAGGGAACCTGAAAGGGACATTGAGCAAAGAACCCCAGACAGCACCCACTGTCCTAAAAGTTGTCTAGGGAGCCAGTGGATGTGGCCCAAAGAAACTCTGCCCAGATGCATGAATGGAGAGAGAAACAGAAATAGTCCCCACTGTTAGAGTAGCTCCTCAACCAACATCCTCTCCCTGGTGTTGTAAATGGCCACTTTGGATAGCACTAGGAGGAGGTTGACAAGAAGGTCTCGTGACCATAGGACCATGGATGGGATGTGCCTAGATCAGAAGGCATGGGAAAAAGTGCAGACAGGACCATAAGGCAGGTTCTGGAGGAGTCAGAAAAAGAGCAGCAACCTGGCACACTCCAAATAACATCTCCCTCAAACTGCAGAAGGGGCAGGTGTCAGGGAGAGAGGTGTGAACCGCACCAGGTACAGTTTCGTTGTTGCACTTTCATTTTGTAATGGGCCAAATCCTGAGTAATTTCAATGGGCGTTTCCTGAATATGTGCTGAAAAGGAGCTCAGGATTTTGTTCAATGCCTTTTCTTGTCTTTGTGTTTTGATCTCTGTATGACATCACTGAAGCAACACCCTACGGCAAGGGTGGCCAATCATGGTTTGCGAGCCACATACAGTTCTTTTACAGTTAAAAGAACTCGCAGAGCCCCTCACACCTTCTCCCCCCATTCTCCTCCTAACAGGGTGAGCTTGGGGCTTTTGCCCTGCAGCAGGATCGTAATGCTAGGGCAGGGATTTGCAATAATATTTGCAGAGGGGCCACTCCAAGAATTCTGGTAAATCTCACAGGCCAAATGACACTGGAGCATCAGGCAGCTGCTGGAAGTTCGGGTAGTGACCGGACAAGAAACTCAGCTGCCAGATACTCCAGTTGCCTTGGCAACTGGAACATTAGGCAGATTAATGATTCTCTTGGTCACTTCCCGAACTTCCTGCTTCCAACCACATGACTGGAAGCAGGAAGTCTGGATAGCAACTGGCTGAGCGCCACTTCATGCTCCAGTGTAGTGCTCCTGCCTGGCGGGCCGGACAGAAAAGTTAAGACGGGCCAGATCCGGCCTGTGTGCCCTATTTTACCCACCCCTGTACTAGGGGATTCTACCCAGAGGGCAGGGGGGGTCTCAGAGCCTCAGCCCTGCAGGGTGCACCTGCTAGGGCTCAGGGTTTCAGCAGGAGCATGCCCCATGGGGCTGAATCTGTGAGACACCCTCCCTGTAGGGCAGAAGTCCCTAGCTTCACCACTCTGTCACAGGGCTGACGCCCCAAGCTTCAGCAGGTGCACCCTGGCTCTCGAATTTCTGAAGACTGTCGTATGTCAGTAGGCTGGGCCACCCCTGCTCTATGGAATGGTATTCAGCCAGTCTTGAAAGTGGTGGACTGTAGTTTCTCCTCTTCTTAAGGAGATATATAGATCATATTTATATATAAAATCAAAGCTATTGTAAAATAATACTTTAAGCTTCCCAATCACTGAAGTTGATATTTGCCTCAGTGGAGGGGGCTCATACAAGTCCCTCTGGATCATTTAAGCCCCTAATTGGAGGTGAAATTCATCCCAGTATATATTCTTGTGGAAATTCTAATTAAAAATTTTCAAAAATGATAACCAGGTTTAGGAACAGAAAAATGTAACTTGACTGACAAGTTCTTGGTGACCCCAGTCCTCTAGCAGAAGCTAATAGAGACCCGTGGAAGAATTCAAATAATGTATTTCCACTCAGAAACAACCTGCAAAAAGTCCTATGTAGCCCTTAATTCTTCCCTGTGAGTTGGTCTTCTGAACAATTCTACCCTCACAAAATACATATGTAAATTATAAGCGTACCTATGATTTTGAGAACCAATTTTTTTAAAACTTACCTCCTTCGAAGCACTCAGGAATTAGGAGATAAGACAGCACTTTTTATTAGCTGCACAAGCACTTAGCTTAGGTTCAGGATACATCTATCTGGAAGATGGTATGCTCACTATTAATGTTCTTATTAGGATAGTCCCCCCCTTACTAACAATAAATTATCTGCCTTGGATCATCATACCCATATGAACAGCTTGATACCTATCATGGCACTTCCAACTCCTACATTCATGTGTTTCCTGCAGCAAAAGGAGATCATCTTAGCCCCATACCAAATGAGAAAGTGCTGATTTAGGTCCCCATCTTGCAAACACTTATACCTGCTTATCTTTGTCCCACTCATATCAAAGGGGCTACTCTTGTGGTGCAAAGTTAAACAGCTGTGTGTTTGTAGGATCAGGACCTTCAGTAGCTGTGATATCATACCAGCTGTTTCAAGCATGAAATCTTAAACTCAGTTCTTGGCAAGGAAGTAAAGGGGAAATAAATATTCAAATAATTGGTTTTAAAACACACTTCCTCTATCATTTTCATGTTAAATGTTACAAATAAAGGAACATAGTCATATTTTGTTGTTAATTTGGCATCCTAACTTGTTTTTACTATTTATAAAAGCCTTTTCATTCACCTTTTAGAAATCTTCTCTTGATTCAATTTCCTCTTCTAATTACAATCCTATTTCCTTAGAAAGTCTTTGAAAAAGCATCCCGCATATCTGTAATCATCTCTCCAGTTATAATCTTCATAATTGTGTCCCATTCAGTTTTCAGTTTGCCACAGCCCAAAGACAGATCTCCATGAAGTTAACAACCTTTTATTTTCTGCCAATCAGGGCTCCTTTTACTTCTTGTCAGTGGCATACTGAGGGTCTCTGGTGCCCAGGAGGCCAAGCCTACATTTGCGCACCCCCAGGCTTCGCTCCCCGTGCAGGGCAGGAGGAGTCCCGGCATTGCCCACAGCTGCTTCAGGGTGGGTGGGGTCTGTACATGCAGGGGGGGAGGCGTGAGAGTTGGGGGAGGAGGCGTGAAGCTTGGGGGAGGGGCAAAAAACAGGGCTCCCCCCTACGCTTACCTACTGCACAGCGCCCGCATCTCCTGCTCGAGCCCCACAGCGGCTCAGACAGAAACAGCCTCATCTCCCAAGCCTAAGGAGGGGGGCTGGACCAGCCCTTCATGATGCACAGGGGGGAGGCACTGAGGGGCACCCCTCAGAGCCTCCTGCATCCCCCCACCCCTGCCCGTCATGAAAGGAAAGCCTTCCGCTTACCCACTGCTACAGCCCCCCAGCCTGGCACCAGCTTGGATGGGGTGGCCTCACGCCACCAGCCTGGGGGAGGATGCCAGGACAGCTCTTCATGATGTGTGTGTTAGGGGGGAGAGGAGCTGAGGGGACCCCTCATAGCCACTTTTGTCCCCCACCTCCTGCCCAGCACCCCCCGCAGGCCAGTACCTGGGGGCCTGGCTCCCCTCCTCAGTCCACCACTGCTTCTTGCCTTTTTGGATTTTAGTGCTGTATTTGATGCTACTTACTACAGCCTTCTTGAGCACATTTTTATATTTCAGGTACTTGTTGACCTTCAGTTTGTTTTTGACTGCATAATTATCCAGATGTGGGATCCTAGAAAGCCACACTTTCTCCTTTACTTTATTTTTCATAAAAGTAGAATCCAAGTACCACTGAAGTCAAAGAAAAAGCTCCCAGGATTGGATCCTCAGCTGCCAAAAATCAACACAGCAACACTGAAGTTAACAGAACTACAGCAGTGTAGACCAGCTGACTTTCTGGCTTCTATTAATTTCAGTAGCCATTGGGCCAGGCCATTATTTGCTTAGAGAAATGCTGCCAAGTACTTTACACACAAAATGTATGTTTAGTAATGCCAGGATTCTGTTCAGAATTTAAGTGAACAGATATATTTTCATGATTTTTTCCTTCAAATTAAAATGTTTGGGGGTTTTTTTGGATTTTTTTGTTTGTTTGTTTGTTTTGTTTTAATTCTTGGCCACTCGAACTCAGAAACATCAGTTCATGAGAAACAAGAAATTAAATTATGAACAGAAAATGAATGAAAATGAACAGTCTAATTAAACTGGCCAAGCTGGATGAAATGCAAAGATGATTCTATTATTATTTAATATTTGTGTTAAGGTAGCACCCTCCCACTCCAGTCAGGACCAGTACTCCATTTTGCTAGGTAATGTACAGACACAAATGATCCCTCCCCCAATACTCCAGGGCAAGGCAGACTATAACATATTTGCCATTTTTCTATATGCTTTATAATGCATTTGACTGCTTTAGAATTGTGTGAACCTGTACCTGTTTGCAGGAGAGGGCAGTTGCCATATGGGTCAGATCAGGGAAGGAAAGTTGCACTTATAGAATACCCTGGAAGAAAGCACAAAAAGCCCTGTATGGGAGGAGCAGGTCAGTGGGCAATGGAGTCTGGCATCATAAGCAGGAAGGAGGAGGCAACACAACAAGAGACATTAGTGGACAAATAGAGAGCATGAGAGTCATGCAAGGCCTAGGTTAGGACAAGAAATTTGAACCTGATACAGTGGAAGAGGAGGGAGCCAGTGGACAGAGTCTAAACTGAGAGGAGTTGCCAATACGGTGGCCAGCAAATGTGGGAGGTCAACCACCTCTACTGTACAGTTTCTACACCCCACTCCATACCCTGCTGAGTGTACTCCATGGATCCATATGTGTGCAAAGGTGGGGTCAGAGACTGTGTGGGGGAAGGGACACATTATCCACCTTCTGGCTGCAACAATTATGACTGCAGAAGTAGCTAGTGGTTTCCTTGGTGATGCAGCTCCAATAGAGCCCTACTGCTAGGGAACTGGATCAAGTCCCCAGGTGCCAAAGCTAGTGTCCAATTGGTCCTGACTTCCCATATATCCATGCGGATACTATTAGTTTTGGAACCAACTCCTCCTCCCCAGAAGAATGGGGATTCTTGCAAGAGGATTCTCAGATATTTTCTCTCCTTGTAGCCCCGGCTATGGGAGGGCACCATCTGAGCCTCAATGCTCATTTTGCTACACATAGCAACAACAACAAAACAACTAATAATATTTTACACACCTGTAAAAAAACTAAACTCCCTTGAGTTGGGCTGGCTGGTGTGTAGAGCTTTACAATGCTGCTCATATTCCACAGTTGCTCTGTGTCTATTAAGTGTCAATTGTGACTGCATGGGTAGGACAAGTGTGCAGAATATGAAGCAGAAAACATTGTAGACGAGAGATGTGCACAAAGAGAGGATCTCAGAGAAGAGTTTTGCCCGTTGTGCTTTGAAGTTAAAGATTAGATTCTGTAGAACACATCACAAAATGCAGGACGATGCTAAATACATAATTTTCATATGCTTTTCAACAGCATGGATTTGGGTGCATTTCTCCTCCCTTTTTTCTTTGGGTTATGTTTAATGAGTTAAGCTGAAGTATTTTGGGGTTCCTCCTGAATTTTTTGTCATCACTGTAGCATTTGTGTGCCAAGTCTGAGGAGAAAGTATATGAAGTGGAGCAATATGGTACCAAATTCTCTGTTGTTTTGGGACCACTTTGTGGTATTTTTACAGCTCATTCTGAGCTGAAGGGCTATGAAATAATGCGTCTTCTTACTATTACAGATTTTATTTAGATTGAGAACTGCTTGTAGATGATCCCAGGAACAGGAGAGAGAACTGAAAGGATTTCAGGATGAGTGAGGAGTAGAAGGGTGGACACTCATATATTAATGCTTGATCCTGCAAAGAGGCACATAAGCAACTTGAGCCAGACGAGCCGTTCCATTGCATTCAGTGGGGCTATGCATGTCAAAATTACTCACTCATATAAGTACTGCCAGGATCAGGCCTAAATGTGGCAGCCATTCACCAAAATGTTATGTCAGTCACAAAATATCATGTCAGTCAAAAATACCTTTTTTTTATTGGAAAAAACGGTTATGTTATAATAGCACATTTTACAGCACAGTGTTATTCTAGCACATTAAGAGACTGAAAATTATGACAGACAAAAAAGATTTCAACTTACCCACTCTCCTATGGCACATTCTCCCTAAAATGGGCCCTTAGCCCACATTTTACTTCTGCCCATGCATCTCTACAGAGGCTATCAATATAATAATTAACATGTGTTATTTGAATTTACTTGTACACAATAGAATTAGTTATCAAGCATGGTAGTTTGATACACAAGGCTCTATACACAGAAACATTGTATTTATTGTTTAGGTTTTCTGTGGGACAACTGGGTATTTTCTAACATCCTCCCATACATCATCACTGCATTGAAACAAAACCTTTTCAAACATGGTAACATGCCCACATATTTTTCAAGGTCTCCAATTAGATATGTAAAAACTGTATTGTACCCATGACACTAGATACCTTCTGTGAAAATTATATAATATCTGAATAAGAGGTTGTGGGCTCCTTTACTTACTATAGCTTGGAGGGGGGAGCATAAAGACTTGAGGCAAAAAGAGGCATTGGCTAAATTATTGAAAAATCCTTTTTATAATTTGCCTGCTAAAAAGACTTTTTAATGCACTATCAGACCGGGATAATTCAAAGCCTGAGACTCCTCTCCATCTGACAACAGTGTAAGTCAAAAGTAACTGAAATTGAAGGAGGTACACTTATTTAAAAAAAGAAAAAACCAAAAACCTGTATAAGAGAAGAATTAAACCCACAGAATTAGAAACAAAATATTGACGATTGCACACATTTTCGGGATAAAATAGGCATCCACAGTAGTTGTGATCATTCTAGTTTTACATCCGCTATTCCCCAACTCACAAAATGCAGACACTTTCTGGGGTATTTTTTCTCTACTGTTTTACCTGAACTGTCACTTCTGTTAAACTGTTCATTGTGAAAGTAAAGCTGTCTCTAGAGATCCCTCCAGACTGCTGCCTTCTACAAGTTTCCCAAAGATAAAAAGAAAGATAGAGGTACAGATTACTAATATCTTCCCACCTCCCAACACTTGTTCCAAAACACAAAAGGCCATGTGGGCTGCTTTTAGTTATGTCCTTGCCATTTCTCAAGGTCCGGGAGTTTTACCTCTCTGGATTTCAATTCAGCATATTTCTGTTTCTTAAACTCCAATATTTTTCTCAAAACTTAATGTTCTTCTTAAGTTTTTTTAACCCCTTTCTTCAAGTCCCAGGCTTGCTTTTCAGAACCTCTCGCCCCTTTTTCCAAATCCATTCCCCCAAACATCCTGGTCACAACTCCTCTCTAAGGGGCTGATCATGCTCCTATTGAAGGGAGGGAATTTTATCACTGACAGTAAGAACAGCTCAGTTGTATCAGAAGCCATGATAAAACATGTGGACCCAGTTCTGCAAACATTAGCAAGATTAGTTCTTCTTTCTCTCGAGTTGTCTCCCTGACCATCAGTGGGTGCACTCAAAGTAGTAAATATATCCAGTAGTGGCTCCAGGTTCAGATCTCATGTTTGTTATTTTATGAAATATTTGCCTGGAGTTCCTCTTGAACTACTCTGAATTTCTGGGATGCATAAGCTAGCTGGAGAATTTTTATTCTTTGCTTCCGAGTTTGCATTTTTTGTGGTTTGTATTTTCGGTCTTCACGGAAAAGAGAAAGCTATGTTTTGGAAGCGTAGATAACAGGAAACCCTTCTATCCTGTTCCAACCAAAGCAATCCCTGCACAAAAGAATTCTAACAAAAAATCCCAAATGAAGAACTAAACAATAAAAAATACCCTTTTGTGCAAAGATCTAATGAAACTGGATCTAATGAAAATTAGTTTAAAAAAACAAAAACATAATTTTTCATTTTTGCAGTGAAACACCAGAAGATTTAAAGGTTTATGTATGAATATGAGGAGCAAAGTTATTAAAGGCAGATTCTGAAAGGAATAAATAATCATCTTTTTTAGGATTTTCCCTCTCTTTCAAAAATCTTTCATCTTCTGAACCACAAACCTGAGGCAAACTTTTAAGGCAAGGTTGTGGAGCAGTCTTGCAATCCTATGTTGACTCCTGGTGGATCATGAGACCAGTCTGTGACCTTCAGTGTAGCTCAGATATGTCAAAGTAACAATAATTTCCTGCACAACACACTTCAAATAAAACAATTTTTGAGCACTGAACAACTGCAAAAGTGGGATGTTCTAGAGATTTAAATGAACATTGTTGCGTGGTTAGCAGTTACTGTAACATTGCGTGTTGTGAATTATCACTTTCAAATTAGAAGAGTGGCCAGCATCCAGTATTCTAAGAGAAAGCTCTAGATGAAGGTAGGGACAAAATACAACTGATTCCATTGAGCAGTTGGCCTTCCTCTCTCAATGAAGAGTTATTGTTTAACCTATTCCCCTCTGTTACTGGTGATTTCTCCTGCGTCTTTCTGCTTCAGACGCTGCAGCATGTTTCTAGGGAGTCCACCTGAACTAAGATTATTCCAGTTTGCCAATAAACAATACTAAGTGCTGTTTTACACACACACACACACACACGCTTTGCTTTTTCTTTGAAAGTAGAGCTGCTCAAACAATTTCGACTGAAAACACTTCCATCTGAAAAATGGAGTTTTGCTGAAAATTTCCCTTTGGAAAAATTTCATTTTAATTAATTAATTTAAATTATTTAATGGGAAACTTCTAAATTAAAAAAAAAAGTTTTGTTTCAAATTGCATTTTTAAAATTTTATTAAATTTTTTCCATTCAAATGCAAAAGAAATTTTGTTTCATTTTGAAATTGCACAAACCAAAACCAAATATTTCACATAAAATATTGTAATGCAAAACTTTCTGTTCCAAACTGTTCCCAGACAGATTTGTCTTTTAAGCAGATTTTTTCAAATCTGATTTACAAAGGGGTCAGTTGTTGCTTGAAGCCACAACCCACAGGATGGGTAAATGTGAGGTGCACCACCATAGTGGGAGCTCCCAGAGGCAATGGGTCACAGTTTGACATAATCCTTCAAGCAGTAAGGGGTAGGCATGTGGTATTGAACCACAGATACCTCATGTATTCTCCCCACCTCACACTCAGCCAGCTCCAATGGCTGGTGGAGAGGAAACACTCCCTACCTCTAGTGCTAGTCTATTCAGGGGAGCTCAACCAATGCCATTGCCCATAAAACATGAGCAAGCGGGAAGGCTCTTCTTATTTTCTTCCCCATCCCATTTGCACACATGTACAATGGCAGCCACAATGGAGCCATGGTATTTTACTTTCACCACTCTCTTAAAAGTAATGAGATGATTCATTTAGTATGGTGTGCATATCTGTAATACCCATTTGGTGGATATATGTTCCTACCAAACTACATACACTACATTAGCACAAATGCAAGCTCAGCATATGTGCAGAATGAGGTCAAGAGATCAACTCCATTCCCCCATACCTATGCTGCAACATTGCTAACCATGACAATATCCATGTATTGGAGTGGATGCATGGATACTCTCTTTTGTGCATCTGCTACTTCTTTTAAGTCAAAATGAGGTTCTTTTCCCACTTACAGCCTCTGTGGTAGCATGCTGGCACACTCCAGAAGCTATACTGCATCATAATCAAGACACAGTGTACTTTGATTTCCTAGGTGCTAGTTCTTAAGCATTTTTATGTGATTGTTTGGCACAGAATGCCATTGATTGGTAGAAATGTTGGGTCACAGTCTGCCCTCAATTAAACCCATGCAATCCCACTGACTGAGGAGACAGTGTGGCTCGGTGTGAGAAAATAAGGCCATTTAAGCCTATTTGTTGTTTTGTTTTTTAAACTGACAGTCAGTGAGCGCTGGGACAGGAAGGCCCTGATCCTAAAGTTTAGTTTTCTTTCTTGCTTTCAGAACTTGGCAAGAAAGATTTTTGACACAGCAGAAACTGCACTGCATTGACTCCCAATGCACTGATGGACACAAGCAACATCTATTGGAGCTCCTTCAGCAAAAAGTGACCAAGAGGCATGAAATCACAGTTCATCGAAATGATGGTGGTGCCACTGAATGACCCTAGAGTCTGTTCTGTTCTCAATTTATTTATTTTTTTATCTGATGAGGCACTGAGGTGAAACAAGTGGCTATAAGCTGAAACAGTGACTCAGGAGAGCTCCTTTACCAAACAAAAGTCAGAAAGAAACTGGCACTTAGAAACACTAAGGGCATGCCTACACTGCAATTAAAAACCCATGGCCGTCCCATATCAACGGACTCGTGCTCGCAGGGCTCAGGCCAATGGGATGTTTGATTGCCATGTAGACATTTGGGCTCAGGCTGGAGCCCAGGCTCTAGGACCCTGCAAGGTGAGAGTGGCCCAAATGCCTACATCATATAAACTGCTCTGTCAGCCTGAGTCCCGCAAGCCCAAGGCAGCTGGTATAGGCCAGCCACAGGGGCCTAATTGCAGTACTGATCTACCCCACATGGTTCTTGGATTCCGTTACAGGGAGAGGCACAAGTTGCCCTCTACTGGAACAAACAGCTTAGCGCTTCACGAGTTCATGCTCTGACTGAGTGTCAGAGAACAAATCCAAGAATGGGGATCTGTAATGAGGGGGATCTAGACAGAGATCACAAATTACCAACCCAGAAGTTAACCCTCATTGTGCTGAATGCAGCTGGAATGTGAATCCAAAAAAGCCATGAGCACCCTCTACTCTCAAACCTAAATCACACCAATTGTTTCAGAACTCGGCAAAACACAAGCTTAATACAATCTTAGCTAGGTATTAAGACCCAGCTTTAAAAAATCTATACCCAAGGGGCATCTCCATTTCTCTAGAGACCCAGAATATGGGTCTCCTCCAGGTTCTCTGAATCCCCAGGCTAGAACTCGGAGGTACAGGATGACATATGCAAACAGGCTGTGTCAGCTGCATCCTGTAGTAAACAGATGCAACTCCTTATTTTATGGCAGAGCTGAATTTGATTCCCACAGGACAATGTTAGTGTAAATTACATTCACTTTGCACAGCCACTGAATGCTGAACTTGTGCAAGTTACACTACTTTTCTCATATACACCTGCCTGGGGGTCAAGATACAAGGAAATGCAACTCTTATTTAGCCAGATAATAAAGAACAGGAAACTTTCTTGGTTGTTGCAAGGTAAATTCTCATGTTTTCTTAAACATTTGTTGTTGTTGAGCTGAAATTCTTTAATTATAGACAGACATTTCAGAATCATTGGCGCTGCTTTTTAGTAGCCTTCCAAAACTGTGAAATATACCAGGCTGCTGTTAATTAACTACACACAAAAATACTACTTGTCTTAGCCAGCTTTGAAAGTCTCCAACCTTTTTCAGGTTTTCAAGTGACCAGATGCTTTTCCTGAGTCTCTGGTCTTGTCTACATAAAAATGTATCATTTTTAAACAGATTTAGTTAAACTGGTGCAAAGCCCTGTGTGGACATAATTTAGTGTAAAAGTGGCTTATTTTGATTTACTTTTAATTCATTCCTAATTAATTTAAGATAAACAGAAATAAGACCAGTTTAAACCAAACTAAGAGGATTGCCCTAATTTAATTAAATCAGTTTAAAATCACACTTTTAGTTAAACTGATGCAACTTCCTTCTGCACCCAAGGCCTTAATCCATTAGGTACCATCATAATAAATACCCTAATGGAAAGTGCCAATGAAAAGGCAGCTCCCATTGAGAAAGATGCTATTCATGGCACCATTCATTGTTATTTAGATATGAAGAAGTGACAGATATTTCTGAAGACTATTATGAAAAAATAAATATTTATTTAGCTAACTAAAGTCATTAATCCTTGCTGTTTGCCTTTTATGTAAGCAAATATAAGGCAACACTGTCTTTGTGCCCAAACTTCAGGAGACAGCTCTATATGGAGGCTCCTCTGGCTTTCAAAGGCAATAAAGAGTTCATTGCTAATTTTTCTGTGCCAATCAAGTATCCCAACCACTGAATAATGAACAAATTTTCCCAGATCCTTGATCTACTGTTCGAGAGAGAGGAGGTATGAAAGGAAAGGACAGAGATGAGAAAGGCATAAAGAGAACTGCAACTGACATTGAGTGTTGCAAGAAACTGACACGTTGCTGTCATGGGATCAGCTAAAGGAAATCACTTTAATTGGATATCACCTCAAGAATAAGAAGAAGCAAAAAAGAATAGGGAGAAAAATCAGCTGTAAAAGCACAAGAAAAGAGATCAATAACCACCTCGGATATGTTTGTTGGCAGTTTGGCATGAATACAGCAAAGATGCTACTGGCTGAATATGTTGGCACCTCTCCCATTTACAAATTATACAGACAGAATGTAATTAGCAAGGTCAGTGGAACAATAATTAAACAACACAAAACCAGCCAGTCCCTAAACTGGTTACAACTAGTAATATGTAGAAAATAGGGAGCTGTAGATTGTAACTTAGTTCTCGTTTGAGGATATCTCTGCCCTAAGAATCACTTAAACAAGAACTATACAATGCAGAGCCTTGATAACAGGCAGATTGTTTTTGCCTTTTAAATTTTAAATGTCATTGCTCTATGTTTAAAATCAAAAGCAATTTTTTAAAAAGCAGTTCAAGTGCTAAGTTTCATGTTTCTTTTTCCCCCAAAGTATTTTATTGCAGAGTAAAATGACAGATGCAATTAGGTAATGTAGAACAAATTATAGCATGAGAATGTTATGGCTGTATTACATATTCACAGGTGAACGATAACTTAAAGAAGAAAAGATTCCCGTCTTAGCATCTATCTGCAAAACTGCACTAAGAAATATGAGGCACTACGTACATCCTGTACAATCCAGACAAGCTTATTTCCTTAAAGAGATCTCAGTATTCAGCTTCTGATTCACTGGACAAAAATACAACAAACAAGTTCCAAGCAGTTATCTTCCTTGATGTTCACTATTTCATTCCTAAAATAATGCCCATTCAAATTAATCATTTACTTACATTTCCAGAGTGCCATCCAATTCTGTTTCATTTTTAAATCCTTGTTGCTTTCATTAGTAAACTAGCCAGTCACTATAGTATCTGACAACACAATATCCATTAATCAGTCACATACTTGTGGTCACCAAGCAGTTATTCTCAAATCCATAAGCAAATGCTATTGATCTCCAGTAACAGGCAGTGATTTAGAAAGTGATCTCCGTTCAAATGAGGGTTGATTTCAATACAGAGTTTTCTACAGAGATTCTAAGAAATATCATAAATGTGCTTAATATCAAATTGAATCATGTTGGGAGCTTAATATTTTGGTATGTTTAAAGATAAAATACCATGTTGGCTACAGCAGCATTTATCCATTCTCTAATAGAATTTAGTTTGTTTCATGATTTTATTTTAAAACCACAATTCACTGTCATTCACAGATCTTAAATGAACATTTAAAGTAATACCTATGTAACCTTAGGTTTCCAAATTGAGAGGCAATGCATCTGGTTACTATGACCTGGGACTAAACTCAGGTGTTCTGGGCTCTGTTCCAGGCTCTATCATGGATCTCAGGCAAAGTGACTTAACCCCTTTGCACTTTAGCTTCCCCATATGGAAAATGTCTTTCACTTTATTTGTTTGTGGTTTCATTTTCTCCTCTGTTTAATTTGATCAAACCTCTTCAACTAAGTAACATGTATGAAAAATGACAGACTTTATTCTGATCAGTTTTGATCCCTCTAGGCAGGTAATCAATAGTGTGATCCCTGGCTGTAGAATGTTTCATTTAATAATGAAATAAAAAATCTTAAAAGAGGTAGAAGAGACATGCCCATGAAAGATTGAAGCAAGAATAAAAGATAACTGCAACTAAAAATTGTGCTACTTAGACATTCTTATTGATATTTCAAGTACTACCATATGCATGACAAGCTGTTACAGTCACCCTTGTGGGCATATGGGTAACATGATCAGCTAATTTCTGCATTCAACATGATAGGAACAAACTTGATCCAAGTAAGAGCAGCCACTATATAAAAGCATAGGGGCATTATAACAGTAATTAATTAAACCTCAAAGTTCTTTCAAACCCTCAGATGAAGGCCCTACATACAATAAGTGCAAAATATTATTTATCAAAATGGACCAAATCAAGGGAATTCAGGAAGTTGCCACTCTAACATGTGCCATCATGCATATCTATGTACCCATGTATCTATTGTGGCACCCTGCTGGCTTCAACCGGTGGGTCTCACACTTTTGCCTCTCTTCATGGGACAGGGTGCCCCCAGCTATCCCATCTCTCCCCCGGCTGCAGAGGAGCTTTGTCTCCTGGTCTGTGAAGGATGCTTCTCCTCCAGCTGCCACAGGCCTTCTGGCAGCTTCCTTCTCATTTGCTCCCTCCCCTCCCCCCTCTTGGGAAGGCATGGTTTAAGTACACTTGGCATAGCCCTTCATTGGGCCCAGGTGTCTCTAATTGCCCTGCTGTAATCTCTCCTCTGCCTGCAGGGCAAAGGGCCTTTAACCCTTTAGGGCCCACATACCAGCCCTGGTATATGCTTTGGTAGCCCTCTGGCCTGACTTTACCACACTATGTATCACGGCACACATCTGACTTTGTTAAATTCGTGTCCACACTGTCATCATACCCATAACACAAAAGAATGTTTCCAAGTCTGAGAGGCTAGAAAGATAAAAACAAATTGGTATTGCTCTGTTGATGTATTTTACATGATACATTTAATGTTTCTATAAACGTTTGTGTCTTCTGTTAATTTTCTTCAAATAATTTTGTGCTGCATTCTTTGCAGCCATTACCATTCACTGGAAACCTTCCAGATATTGGTACCGCTCTCATATAGGATCTTAATAGAATTATTGTGGCCCTTCCATTAAGATGACATAGCTGCTTTGAGATGCGTCAGAGTGCATCAAGTCTCAGCACACCTGAATGCATTCTCGACAGACCTTGAAGCATGAGGACTTGGATCAAAAGGTATGCTTTAGAAATCTCCCATAGACATCATATCAGGTTCAAACCTGACAGGATTTTAATCCCATTGCAATCATGACTGCTCAACTCTCAGTGGAAGTGATACACTCCTGTTACTGGTGGAGCTTTGACACCACAGACCATAATGGTGTATAAAATCGATCCTGTCACTGCACATGCAGAAAACCTATGACCCACAACTTGTACCTGGGCCGGAGCTCCTCGTGCTTGCTGTAAGTCCAGGGGATGCATGAGACAAATGTCGCTTGCTGTAGGTCTGTTATTTTATTAGCTTCTGAACCAGTGTTTCCCTAGCCTGATGGCTGGTCTCCTTGAAGGAGACAATGTGCCAGGCTAGTACAGGGCAGGCCCGGGGAAGAGCAGAAGAGCTCAAGGAGCAGGTAAAGCTACATGGCCTTGGATGTGACCTGACCCCAGTCCTATAGCATGCATTACAAACATGTGGCTAGGACTATGGATATACTGCTAAGCTTCCTTTCTTGCTGCTCTGGTGACCCCTATGCCAGCTGAATGTGGGGGCAGCTCCGTCACACAGGGCTGAAGACTCTGACAGAATGTTGATTCTCTTCTCTCATCCCAGAACATTTAGTTGAGTTGGGACCCATGTCAGTGTCTGTTACTCTGCCACTTCTGCCTTTACCCTATCAAAAGGCGTGGGCCAAGAACCTACTCTGGAGAAATGAAGCCAAATCCAGAGCAGTGGTCAGACAGCTGAGGGGCTGGGCAAAGGTGGCTGGATGGCACATTTATCTCTCCTTCAGTCTGGGGGGCTTTGCACCACCACAGCAGCATATAGCAGCCAGGGTGGTGGGGGCCAAATATCTAGTGCTGTAGAGATCCAAGAACAGATTACTGGCCCCTTTTCTTTTTCTGTCTGAGGTGGGAGGGAAGAGCCAGAAAGGTAAATGTTATTCACAGCTCATCTTCTTCCCCACTACTTGATTCAGCACTGAAGTCCCGTTACTGAGTTTGTGATAACATATTTCCATAGTAACAGACTATGATGTCACAAGAACTGTGTTGTGATTTCACTGTAATAGCAAACAGAAGAAGCTGGGCCCTTTTTAAAGGGACTGTGTCAGATTATAAATCCTGTTTCTTTACCTAGGCTAATACCACCAGTTTAGGTCACTAAAACCAAAAGAATTTTTAAAATCTAATTTGCTTTTCACTTTGTTGTATTTTTCAGCGTGGACCAAGCAAATAGGCTTGACAGTTCCATTTCTGTTTATAGACAGCGTCAGTTTTGCTTCATGATTTTCATACACCAGCACTATGCTGCAGCCCCTGAGGGAATTGTTTTCTAAAATGTTTCAATTTGATTTTTTATTAAATCACCAAAAAACTCCTTCTCTTAGGTTTTGTCTAAAATATTTTGGTTGTTCTTGAACTTAATCTGAACTTAGGGTCAAATATGACCTGACAGTCTCTCTTTACATCAGCCATATTTTCAACAAGCAGCAAAAAAAAAAGACAAAAATTAAGCATATTTTTTTCTGTCAGTATAAGTGTTCTCTTTTGTCAGGTTTCTCTACTGTGAAAGTTTCCTTTTAAATGTGACCTGCAAAGCAAAAATGAAAAGTGAGTTAAACATGGATTCCTGTGCTGAATGTCCCCACTAATCAGACTGGGAGTGAAAGGAAATTCATCACAGACACAAAATTTTAACATTCATTATATGCTTTCTGTGAGATTTTCTTGATAGCGTTCATGAGATGCTGAAGATATCCCAGAATGCATCATTTTGTAACTTTACTGATACCACCTGAGTTGAAATGAAAGTATGTGGTGTGATGTCATTTTCCAGATCTCTACAATATTGCATTCTGAGATCTCTTCAGTGAACCAAGAAGCACCAAGAAAATTCACAGAGGAAAAAGGAAATAAAGTTAGCTTAAAAAGTATATCTATGTTGAATGGCCCTCAGATGCCTAGTTAATGGGAGCATTCAGCATAAAAATCTAAGTTTAACATCATTTTCAGTATTTCTTAGCAGCGCACCTGGAAGATGATCAATTTTGAGAGGTTCTTTATCTTTCCATTCCCACATAATGCATTACATTCAGTACTCAGTAACTGATGGTTATCCTACAAAGGTAGATCTTGGAAGAAGAACAGACGCATATATAAATGAAAGATTTTACCCAATTCCAAAGGGGGTGGGGGGAATGGTTAAGGATTAAAAAAAAGGACTTAATGGAAAGGAATCAACTGATTTACGTTTAAGACTATTTTATATCTACATTTGGGGTAAGTGTGACCAGGTTAAATAGTATAGATTTAGACTGCCTGGCTACTAGGCTACTCTGTGTGAATGACCTGTACAGCACACATCTGAGTTTTTGAAGGGACCACTCCAAGGTCTAAGTACATGAGAATGTGATGTATGGAGTGAAAATAAAATGTGTGTCCCTAGAAATGTTAAAAGTTAATATTTACTTCAAATATTTTCCCTCCCTTCCCCAATTTCAGCACTGAACAATCAACCATTCCCCTCACACTCCAAATCAAAGACCATACTTGTATATTCACTGAGACATGCTCACAGTGTCTCCACCTATGTGTCATTCATTGACACTAATTGAAAACAGGGACCTTGACAAAACAGTCTCCATTGAGAGAAAGAAAACAACATTAGTATCATTGTGATGCTAATGGTGGATGCTGCGGTTTGCCCTGGGAGGAAAGGGGATAGGGATTAGTCTATGTACCTCCTTTGATTTATAAATGGTACCTTCGTGCATTTGTACATAAAAACAAAAGACCGTCTTTCTTCAAATTACCTGGATAATACCAAAAGAAGAATCAGCCATGTGTTCAAACGTTTCAGGCTTTCCACAGTTGAAACAAAGGTGAATTTAAAATGCCGGAAAGTAAGGCTTTTTGGTTCAGCCTGTCCTTGACTGAGTCTTTAAAAATCCATCTCATTATAGCCAAAGGTCCTAATTTAAAAAATGCCAGACTCTATAGGAGGTCCACGTCTTTTCTACAGTTAATTTCATGAATGGTCTGGAACTTCAGTTCAATCAATCAAGGACCTTAAGGGAGAAAAACAGAGGCTACAGGTGGTGTGTGTTAATTTCACTAGGTGCTACTGCTGACATCCAGTTTGATTCCAGCCTGACGCTTGTAAATAAGAGATGACATCTGGGTCACTCTCTCTCGTGTATCCATAGGGAATACACATATGTGATTAACCCAGCTGGCCGCTGGGTGTGACCATTGCTCCACACAAAAGCAGCTGAGACTTTTTCTAAGGACGTGTCTGACAGCTTTAAAAAAAAAAATTTAAAAAAGAGAGAGAAAAACTGTTCTAACAGGATGTAAAATTTGACAGTGATAGTATCAAATAATGTGCTGTGTGCCCAGTTTGCATACCTTCCCCACACCATATGGAATCTGTTCTTAAATCGAGAGATTTAAAATCACAGTGCAGGATACGTAAATGGAAATCATGGTAATTCAGGATCCAAAAAAGTTCCCCAAAACGAAGAGCCCAAAGTCCCCCCACAAGTTGTAGAGTGTTTTTTTTTTATTAGACCAACCAAAAAATAAATGAATGCGATGAGCGTGCTTGTGAGAATCACACACATTCCCTCAGGTCAGAAGGACTAAAATATGTCACACACATAACATTAGCTATCAGGTACTTGAACTGGTGATGAAGTACTTAAAAAGCTGAGGAAACAATGGGAAAGAGCTACTGCAAAGTACTGCTCCTTTCAAAATGTGCCACCATTTCCCCCAAAATCTACTGAGTACTGTCAACTTCAGAGAAAGTAATTTTGTCCAGTGATATCTGGCCAGACCTGTGGCATTGCATGTCACGTCAGTTCACCCCAATATGCCATCCAATTTTAAGTGCTATTTCACTGGAACTGATACTAGAAAAGCCCCCATTTCCCTGATGCACCAATCCCATATATCTTTTTCAAACAAATTATATTGTATATACGCCACATGTTCTCGATAGATGCGCATACGCACACACTGCCATGGAATTAGCATGTGCTTTCAGGCTCCTCAGTCAGAATAATGGCCCAGTGGTGGCTTAAAGCAATGTTATCCTGCTCCCATTCAGGTTAAATAG
Source organism: Mesoclemmys tuberculata (assembly GCA_007922155.1). Lineage (NCBI taxonomy): Eukaryota > Metazoa > Chordata > Testudines > Chelidae > Mesoclemmys > Mesoclemmys tuberculata. The sequence goes on along the minus strand of ML675604.1, from coordinate 23,011,925 downwards.
CAAACCACTTGCTCTAGTCTGAGTCTGCATGAAGTACCTTGGTATAAGACCCAGGTGTAGGGGACAGAGGTAGCGAAGCCTCTCCTTGGCACTTCCCAGATTCTTGGGGCTGCAGGGGGCCTTTTTGATCCTGGACATAAATTAGATCAGTCCTGTGGCTGCTATAACTAGCTGTATAACTGGTTGTCATACGCTCTCTTTCTCACTCTCTCTCTCTCTCCCGCCTCCCCTCCCACCCCCTTCCCACACACCGAGTTATTCTGATTGTGGATCACCAGAATACAGCAGTGCACCAGCCTACCCCATTCCTTGGGTTAACCCCCAAAACCCTGGGGCAGGAATGGGTGGCATAAACAGCTTTGCCAACTCTATACCAGCCAAATTTTTCCCCAGGCTCATAGAACCCTAAGCTGCCCACTTGATGGCAGCTTTATGGCCCCCTTTGAACAGCTCCAATGAGGCAAGAAGGCCATAGCATGGACCAGACTCTGGCCTTCTCACTTCAAGAGGCAGGATATTCCCCCAGCAGCATAAAAGTGCAACATTGACATCTAATGCACTCTGAAAATCAGTGTAAGTTGTTTTTAACTCTGCCAACAAAAGCAGATAAACCAACTGTCCAACTTTTCACCATATTTTTTATTCATGAATTTTTAATTTTTCAATATATGCTTTAGTGAAAAGATTGCAGCCAATTAAAAAAAATTCCAAGAGTATTTCACAGCTCATACTGGACATTTTGCACAGTTCCTAGAATCATTGTGTTTTTACATCAAATGAGACATCTGGCATCTGCCCGAATCATTGATGTGCTGCCAATGTTTTACGAGGGGCTCCCAGAAAAAGCTGCCTCCTCTTTTAGCTTGTGATAAACCTTGAACCAGGCTGTGTGTGCTCACAGAGAAGAGAGCTAAGGACTCAATTTGTTTTTCTATTTAAACACAAATGTGTTCTCATAACCCAAGGCAAGGAAGGAGCAATTTTACTTGACAAACAAAGTGTACTTTCTGGAAACCTATACTTTCTGCCTGAAAAATGTACTGGCTGTATGGATAACATAGTGCAGTGTTCAACTAGTGTGTAATTTGAATGTTAAGGAGAAGGTCTTTTGGAAACTTCCTGATGAATCCAATGCATTTGAAAGGCAAAAGGTGTTTCCTTCTGAAATGTCTTTATGGCCTCCAGAGAGAAGGCTTTTTATTAGCAGATTTACCAGTAGTCAGAGCAGGGGGTGATCTCTGTAGGAGACAAGGAAAACACCCTACCCCTCTTTCAGCTTAGTCTACAAACTGGCTTATGCCCTGATGCTTGGGGGCTTATGTACCTCCAACAAATTTTGGAGGAAAGAATATATTGTTTGTTTGTTGGGTATATTTTTTATTCTATCTAATGTATACCATGGCCAACAGTGGAGTAAATCTCTGCAAAATGCCCTCACCAAAACAACTCAATGCCTATAAGAGGCATTTTCAGAAAAGAATCCTGAGAAAGATAGTTTAGTCTCCATGCTAGTTCAGTTCTTGGCCTGCTAAAACTGCTTCTCCATGACTTGGTTAGTGCCAATTATGATGGTGAATTTTGTGATGTGATCACCAGTTTCCTAAGAGCTAGTCTAAGGCCAGCAACACAGTCTAAAATTTTCAAAGGAGCTTATGGAATTTAAGGGTTCAAATCAGTAGCCTCATTTAGAGGAGCTGGGGGAACAAATGGCCCTTCACCAAGGTTTTTGCACTTGCTCAAAGCTTCATAGGTCATGGAGCTGGTGGGAGGGGAATGACCCAGTCAGTTTTAAGTAGTACTAAATCAGTATGGCTAATACTGGAGCAGTCCAGAGCATCACTCTAGTCCCCTGATGGCAACACCACTGATAACTGACCCAGCCGCACCTCCGTTCAGATGGAGGAATGGCTGGGCCAAATTTCAGTGAGTGGTGACAGGCCAAAGGCTGTTGCAGCCTGGCACACAAGGAGTCTGTTCCTGGTCAGTGGAATGCAGGAAGGTCTACTGAGAACTCGACTCCTGGTGGACCTAGCCCATGCATTGTGTGGGCAAGAAAGACTGGAGACTTCCCAATGAGGGAGACTTGGGGTGAGTGTGACAGGAAGTGCATAGGGACAAGTGGGGACTGGAACAGGGTCCTAGCCAGGAGTGGGGTGGGAACCAAAATTTGAGAGCCTCCTCCCCCCACCCCACCCCTGAGATACATCTGAATTGGCACCACCAATTCAAATTCAATGGAATTTGGGTGTCTACTGCCCTTCATAATTCTCTCCTTCCTTTTTATAGGACACCAAATTGTCAAATAAACAATCTTTTGTTCACTGCTAACATGGGCTAGATTTTACTTAATGGTAAAAGGCTCTGTATCCCATTACCAGTCCTGAGGCACTTGACTACTTTTATTCATCTTTTACACTCAGAACTAATTCAAAGGTTAGAAGAGTTAAAAAGTCTTGGGAAAAGGATGTGAAATTTTGTGTCAAATGAATTTTATATGTTCATGGTTTCTATAGCACAATAAAAGACTTGGTAGGCTTAGTGTGTTAGTGGTGAAGTGGTAGCCTAGAGACACTACAACAAAGGATACTGTAACTGTACTACAGAGAAAGTGGCTATATAAAAGAAGTCACATAGAGGCCTATTCCTAAGCCCTATGGGGTATTAGAATGGCTAATGACAAACAACTCTCTCGTCTTAGTCAAAATGTTGTAAGATCAAGTTTCATGCTGCCAAATAACTGACCTACACAGAAAAATGAGGAAAAATAAGAAAAAGGGTAAATCACATCTCAATCTCCTGTTGCTACCTGCTTTCTTCAGATCTGATCCAATGTGAACTGAACCATTGCATTTATCCACTTTCACTGAGGTTCAAGGCTCTTTTGAGGGTATTGAGAGGTTCGGAAGATCAGTAATGGGAGAGAGAACAAAAATTTCACCTCTGGATCAAATCATTGAAATCAGATCACCTCTAGATCACCAGGTCATTATTAATTTCTGATGGTTGTTTGGTAGTATCTATGCAATGAGTTGGTGTGGGTTTTTGGGGACAAGTTTCCACATCACCAAAACTGGAACCCTTCTGAGCAATCTCAGAAAGTTTATAAACTTCCCAGAAACACAGGAGTTTCATTATGGAAATTCTGAAGCAGCCTTAGCTGCAATACTCTGTCAAGGCCTGCTAGAACAATAATTTACTAACATGACCTTGCAACCTGTTTAGCATAAATTCCTTAACAAAGATCAATTTTTCTTAGCATTTTATATTTTATCTGAATTAATTCTTAACTAATGCTTCAGAAGAATGCTCCACTCTAGACCTATCCACAGCCTGTCCTATAAAAGTTTGAAGATTCATTCTGCAGCTTTATTGTCTTATCTCTGTGGTTGAATAAAAAACACAGAACTTTCATATAGAAGGAAAATAAGGAATCAAATGCAAATCTATATAGCATATGAACAACTTTGGCTTCTCACTATTTTGGGGCTAAAGACCCACAAAAAATAAATGGTGTGCATTGCAAAGCCATGGAAGAGGATCAGATTGATGCATTCATAGTCATGCTAGCAAAAAATAAGGCCCCATAACAATCAGTCAGTGGAGTTATGTCAGCAAAAAATTTGGTCCACTATGGAAGAGACTTGCACAATGGGCCTCATCTACTCCCATTTCAGTCAATTGCAAGCTCACCATTGAGATTGGTGAGACCAGGAAAGGCCCAAATGTCACCCAGCTCAAATGGAGGGCAGAAAGAAAATTCAGTCATTCTTTGTTGTGGCAGGAATGCTTTTCAGATTCCAGATTCCCATATATTTGCTCCTACGGGAAAAAGGATTGCAGGAACTTGGTAGAAAATATTGCTCCTACTGTTTCCATCAATCTAAAGGGGAAAGAATGCATCTTATTAGCATTGTGCCCTTGGGCACTCTGGGAATCTGAAGGTTACATCACAGTAGCGGGATTGTCTCCTGTAAAACACTGTAGCCCAGGACGGGAAAATTGTAAGTTAGCTTTATCTTCTCAGCCTTCAAGTTTTGTTTTGACACAAAAAATTGGGCTCACCAACCTCTGAACTCATTAGTCACAGTCCTGGCAAGAGGATTTAAGAATTCAAACAAACATTCTCACTCATTTCTTTCTTTCTTTTTTTTTTTTTTCGGTTGTTTAGTTGTTCAGTAGATTCACCTTTTATTATTGTGCAGCTGACTCACATTTTATTCCAAAAGTAAGATGGTGAGATGTAGCTTCAGTGATGATTGTCCCTATAGACGTGACCTGCACAGAACTGTACTTTTGTCCTTTTTTGCTTATTTATGATACATGTATAAACACAGTCTGAAAAGTAGGGATTTTGTTGTTTACAATTTAGATCTCTGACCTCTTCTATTTCTGCTATAGCTTTTTCAGATGGAACAATGAGAGTCCTGTAGCATTTTAAAGACTAACAAAATTCTGCAGGCATAAGTTTGCAGCTCACGAAAGCTACTGGACTCTCCTTATTTTTGCTGTATACAGACTAACACAACTACTCCTCTGGAACTTTTTCAGATGGGTTGACTAGAAATGAACATAATATTCTACCTAAGGGAGCACTACTGATTTATATAAATATATATTTTCAGTATTATTTCATATCCCTTTCTTTATATGCTATCATTTTATGTGCGTTTTGGACTACCACTTCATGCTGAGCAGATGTTTTAATGAGCTGTCTACAGTGGTACCCTGATCTCTTTCCTGAGAAGTTATACTGAATCCAGCCTTGTGTAGGATTATTCTGGTCTTCATATCTATGAATAGAACTGTGTTACCTTGTATTTACATCAGCACTATGCTGCCTGTTTCCATAGTTTGGTTAGGTCCCCCTACCGTTCTTTTCTGTCTCCTCTGTATTGACAGATATAAATAGAATCTACAAAAGTTTGTAGACTTTTTTTTCAAATTTCTGTCTTGCTATCCAAAATTTGAGCTGTGTTGTTTAGTTGTGATAGATCACATAAATTGTTATGTTCCATGACTGGATGTACTTAAGTTTCCTATGGGAATGCTCATGGGAAATGTATTTAAAATTTGGGGGGGTTTTTATTACCCAAGCATGAGAGCTTAAAATTACCTTTCTTTGAGCATGTGTTAGTAAAACTCCATCACACTGATGTTTGCAGAAAGTGAATACAAAATGGGCATAAACATAGCCAAAGTAAAAAATTCACTTAAAAATGTGATCAAATATTGGTGGGGGGAAAACTGTAGTATTTTTCCCTCTCTAATTCTAATTCATAATTCCTTTGTTTTTGAGAAATGAATGTCTTGACCTTAACATTATTTTCAAATAGCTAATTTTTATTTTTGATTATTTTTGCTTTTTTAACAGGGGTCCAAGCTTGCACTGACAATTTGCATATTCACCTGACACTAATATTTATCTCCATAAAATTGCATTGACATCATGAGAGTGATGCTAAGGCACTAAAATCCTATTCAGGTGAATGGGGAAAACTACCTTTAGGCATAAAGGGATGAAGTAAATGTTATGTACAATTTAAACAAGTCATGCAAGTTAAGCACTATGCACTGGGAAACATGTCTTAGGAAGGCATCTGCTTTGACATTTGAAAATGCAGATTCTTGTATTCTATATCATTCCGGTAAATTCTGGGTTTAAATTTAGTTGATGCAGAAGACAACTAGAGAAGTTAGTTTCCCAGGGGAGGAGCAAAATGAGTAAGGAAAGCAATGACTAAGGGCCTGAACCTGAGCTGTGGGTGCTCAGAATTTCTTAACATTGTAGGTGGGGGAGGCACTGCTTGTAGAGAGCGATGCAGGGTATATATTCTGGGGGTTCAGGTGTGTAGGGCACTCTCTTCTGCTCGCCAAAGCACTGCCTCACCATCTACTTGCTATTTATATCCATGCTACCCTGCACAGCCAGCTATGTGCTCTGCACACCACCATAAGTGTAAATGTATCCTGAGACACATGCTTAAGAGTGCTTAGCATCTTGCCGTTATTAGCCCTCAGTGCTGGGGATACACCTTGGGCAGTATAGCCGAAGATTATTTTGTGGTGCAAATCTAGTATGGTGCAATGTTCTAGAAAGACCTTTGCATGCACTCAAAAAACTTGCAAAATGAATCTGCTTCTAGGAAAGCTAGAGAAGCTCCCACAGCAGGAAAGTTATATCAATGGTTACAGCCAAAGATACCCTTCACCCTCACACTATTAGTTACACAGCACTTCTTGGATTGAAAAGAGTGCTCTGCTCCATGGGCCATGATAATCTGGTAGAATTTCATTCAATTCTTTTCGCCCACCCAAGATCATGATGATCTCTTCCCCTCTTTTCTGCTCACTTTTTCCACCAGCGACACTCAAACTTGAATTGAGTAGCAATGATCTACCTTGCAGCTGATTTTCCTTCTCCCAACAAGATACATCTCTTCCTTCTCCCATTTTCACTGCCTCCATTTATCTCCAAACCATTCCTTTTTCCTCCCTCAGATTTCCTCCCTCCCAGCCTGCTCCTGGATGGGGTGAAAAGTAACAACCTGTGAGTTCACATCAGCTCCAATGAGAATAGTTCATTCTAAACTCTGCATCCTTAAAGTATGTAAACAGTTCAGCTTCCCACCTTATAAATTTGTCGGACTCCTGCCACACCCACAAATCACACCCACTTCCTAGTCAAGTCTTTTCCTTTCAGACTTTGGGCAATCGTGAATTAAGCTGTGAGTTCCCTGAAGGGCTTAGAACAGCCCCATCCTGCCATTCAACAGATGCTGCTCCCAGCCCTAAGCAGCAACCACTTTCAATTCTCTCATCTCTCTCACTAGCTGCCCCTTCCCTGACATACCTGCAAAGGTTCATGTACATCCTTTAAGACTGGGTCCAAGATGCAAGACTAGTCACTGTAATCGGCGCACACAAAAGGTGTTTGTACTCACATCACAGGCCAATGTCACTGTGTGTTGCACCATCACTACCCAACAGCCCCTTCTTCCCCTTCACAAACCAGTGTAACAGCCTGATGCCTAACACAGGGTTTCCTGACAATGCTTTTCTAGAACCTACTCCTCAGGTGTGTATGACATCACTGACAGTTTCGTTTCACTGACAAACTGCTACATGCTTTCAGAGCCTTTCCTCCACGTCCCTGAGGTATCAGTAACACATTTCCTATTTAGTGTTCATTGTTACCCAGGGTTTTCTGAACCCAAAATACTGGTAAGTCGTCTGTGTTTTCCAGGTATTGTCAGGACATAAATCAATAGGAATACAGCACCTCTATCTGATAAATGATTGGTACCCATACAAGTGCTTTCACTCAAAAATCCTTTTTTACCAAATCTAAAGCACACATCCAAATTTAGCAATTGTTGTAGAGCATCCCTAAATTATTACTCAAAGTCTGAGCTGGTATCGAGTAACAGCAGCGGGTCTCAGGTGGCCAGCCTTCCTCCATGCCACTGGAGAGAGAGGTGTCAGTGTCTTCTTGCTTGTACAAATCCAAAAGGACACTTCTCTAACTAAACTTTTATAGGTAGCTTAAGACAAAGCAGTAACCTACAAACAGCACTAATGAGCAGACTACTCCCTAGCAACAGTAAAAAAAAAACACCTCAATTTCTACTTATCAGCAAAAGCAGCTTCTAAGCAGAAACTTATAATCAGGAACATGCAGACTCAAGACCAGTTCTCCCTTCTCCCTTTCATTCCCATGAATCTGTCACTTTCTTAGTTTGTTAGCAAACACTGAAACTGCAGTTGTGCAGTTGATCTGCTTAAACAAAGGCCAATTTATTCTTACCTATATGGTGTCATGGTGGCTGCATACACAAAATGGCTGCAAGTTCTGTCAAGTCCGAGCTAGAGTTATGCTAAGTCCAGTTCTCTCACAACACATGAGAGTGAAGAAATGATATAAAGAAGGGGCTAATGTGTATGTGTTTGAAAGTAAGTATTCAGGTACCACAGTGATGACTGAGGAACAAATGCCTAAGTAAATTAGGTCCAATATATAAACCCAGAGTCCTACTGCACAACAGGAGCCCCTCAGCTATATCATAAGCTTTAGATATGTAAAAATAATTAAAGATGAAACAACGAGAGTCTGTAGCATGTTAAAGACTAACAATTTCCACTGCATCTGACAAAGTGGGTTGCAGCCCACAAAAGCTTATGCCTGCAGAAATTTGTTAGTCTTTGAAGTGCTGCAGGACTCTCATTTTTGCTGTATACAGACTAACATTGCTACCCCTCTGGAACTTTTCATAATTAAAGATGGTTTCTAGCTCAGCAGGCAAAAGCCTGCTATTTTTGAGCAGGAGGTACTGAGTTCTAGCCCTGCTGCAACCAAGAAGCTATAAGAGCCTGTACAACATAAAGACAATTGTAGAGTCTGAGGTGGTCAGAGATGTGTTATATTACTATGCTCAGCACTATACAAACTTATGGGGCTCCAAGCAGGTGGAGAACTAGGAAATAGAATGAGACAAAATTCCCTTCCATTTGTGACCTCATTTTGAATTATTAGGTAGCTCTGACCTCATTTCTACACATGTCCTTGGTCCTATGTCTCCAGAGTTGAAAGATCTTCCACCTTAATCTTCTTCACCATCTAACCACTCTTGAACAATACATTAATCCAATTTTCTGGTCTTCTCTGTTTCCCACCAATTTGTAGGGTAACTTTCCTTACCTATTTCATGGGATATTAAATGGCTTCTACTTCTATAGCTATAATAAATTTACCAGGGCTGGCATAACAATTGATGCTACCCTCAACTTCGTCATGAAGTTTACAACACACACACTTTTAAAACCATCTTTTGAAAGAGCCGGATTAAACAAAAAGGCAACACAGATGTTTCCTGTGCTGTAGAGTAAGTGATAAAATCCAATACAGAACATTTTCGTCTGTTTTCTCTATTTATCTTCATGGTTTCCTGCACAAGAAACTATTCATTGAGACCTTTTTGGTTGACATAATTAAAGAATCAGGTAAAACTAATAGGTAATATAGGCTTCATAGAAGACTGGAGTCTTTTAGACATTTTCTTATTTGCTTTGAAGAGACCAGAAGAAATAGTCCAAAATTCACAATATTCTAATGGGCTTATCATTTCACAGAATGCATTTACTCCATGTAAAGTTTCAAATATATAAGGCAAACTTGTATTTAAAATACAATGGCCAATGTGAAACTGGTTCAATCATTCAAATAGCAGACTGGCCTAAAGATGTGTCATATTCATATAGAAAATGTAAAACAAGTACATATCATACTGCACTAATTTAATAGACTCCTCTGTATCGAAATGTAAAAGAAAACATTTGTGTAGTATGGCGTGACAATGTCCTAAGGCCCTGCTTTGACAAAGCAGAATGATAAGGCAGGACTGGGAACCAAAGGTCCAATCAGAACCTTGGAGAGTGTATAGCTGAATATAAAAAGAGGCACCTGACACAGGAGGAAAGAGATCTTTGGGGTAGGGAGTTGTTTTTGGCATATGTAAACCCATTTTGGTTTAATTCTTTGTGACAAACAGTCTAAAAACCTCAAAAATACAACCTTGAAGAGGAATTTTGACCAAAAGCCTTCGTCATTGTCGAACAACCGTTACTAGCTTATATATAACAACAATGTATGTTTATACCACTTTCATTCTAAATGACCCCAAGGTGCTTTATAAGCTATTGGGCAATCATCTACTCCACCATGCCATAGTCCTATTCTTACAAAAAGCTCCAAAGGGCCTTCGTTTTTAAGGTATTCTCTGAAAGACTGACACAGTTAATTGAATGTCACTCCTTTCATCTACAGTCCCATTGACTTGAGCATTTAAATGACATTGTTTTTTTACTCCAAAAGAAAATAGGGGTTGGCTTACAATAACAATGGATAATTAGATATCTCCTCTCAGAAAGCATAGGACAAACTCTAAACTATTTATACAAGGATCATTTCATGGATATGTAACCCCTACTAAGATGGAAGGTGGCAGCCTTTAAACAATGGCTGGGCAGATATTATTCAACAAACACATTATTTCATCTAATTTTGCCTTTTTTCTCAACTAGTTTATTAGATTCATCTCTCTTGTGTTATTCAACCAGCCACATAGCTGTTAAAATACCATTCACAAAATAAAGGATTTGATGGATAATGACAATCTATCATAGAAAAATGTATTTGGCAAATATTTTTATGTTATTTGACGAGCACTGCTCTAAACGGTGTGTAGTAACACTACAAAATAGCTCCAGAAAGACACAAAGAATACCTTAAAGTAAAACGACAGAAGAAATTTTACATAAGCAGAAAGTAATTAACCAAACTGGAATTTGGCCAGAACAGCAGGATTTACACCCTTAACTCTTTGAAAAGTTCCATAAGTTCTAATACTCAAAATCTTGCATTTTATCTCATCTAGAGATGACTTAATGAGGTCTCTATGTACTTCTAAAGAAATTCTCTCTTTTTAAAGAGGTTAGCATTGCACAAGGTTTCCTCTGAAGAACTCCCATTAACAGCATTGAGAATCATTCCCCTGAATCCTCCACACAATAGGATGAAAACATTAGGGTATTTTGTGAGTTGGTGGCTGTCTGCAAATTGTAGACAGGAGATAGAAGAGAAATAGACCCACTCCAACAAACTCAGAATCATCCCACTGTACCATGCAGGGCCATTTTCTTCCAGCCGGTCCCCAGTCCTTGTAGTTGAACAAAAGTTTCCAAAACTGCCAACTTTGTTGGACATTAAAAAAGTGCACAATTTCTGCTGTCACAGAAACTAAAACGATAACAAAACAAAGGTCACCGCCCACACTTTGTCGCCAAATATACCTGTATTTTGTGTTCCAAAGGAATTCTCTGACTGTCTGTCCCTGTCTTTTTCTTTGAAGTTCTTTCTAGAAGTGGCTCTTATCTAAGCAGTTCACTCATCCCTATTGAAATGCTCAAAAGTGGAGCAAGGTGTGAAGAGGAAAAGAAGATTTAGCAAGGCTGAAGAAAATACCCACTTATTCATCTTTCAAAGGCAGAGGAAAGGAAGTTGAGCGCATCTTTATTCTTCTGTGAGAGAATACTATTATTCATCTTGTTCTAATTATGAAATTTGAACTTAAAAGGAAGAAAGGGAGGACCTACTGACAGTGCACAGTACATATTTTCTGGAAATAGTTCTTATAGATTTATATTTCAGTCTTATGTATCCAAGAATGACCCAACAGTTACAAAGCAATATACAGTAGCATTTGATACAATCGACAAAGCTACATTTCTTTATCTATTTGTGTTCCAGACAGATTAGAGAACTGCATGACAGAAGAAGAAAACACTGCTAATCTTTCGTGACTGCTAGACAGTGCTGCAGAAATGTAATTGCGGATTCAGAAACTTCATGAAAAGAATACTGTGCCATTTACCACAATTCAGAATGAATCCAATTATTCCTTAATCACAGTAAAGGGCATGCTCTCCAAACAAAACAAAAAGAAATTGTAAATAAAGGTTTCCCTCAAAAGAACTGTGCAATTTTTAGCGTGAGTCCTTCTGACAAGAAAAGGAAAACAAAACGGAGAGACTCTTTCGATTTCTTCGTACCATGCAAAGGATATTAATGGAATTGGTAGCAGTGTCGCTTTCTCCCTTTCTTTTTTCCCAAAGAGGTAAACATTTGGAAATGTGACTATGCCCGTTAATCTAAAGGATGGGGAAGGAAGCCTCACTGTATTAAGCCAAGCTTGAATCAGTCTGAGTCCACCATGCGTTCCTTTCCAAAGTGCTCTTGTGCATCTCTTACAAAAGCATGCAGACTGTTTCCTATTTGTGTGTGCTTTTGTGACATTTAAGTGAGTGAGCAACAGCTACATGACAATATCAAAGAGGAGTTGCAAGATTGCGTGGGGAAAGATGGAAAACATGTTCACCTCTAGGGAAAATACTTGGAAAATGAGAATATACAGGAATAGACTGAGGACCTTAGCTGAAAGTAAGGTTCACTAAGAATGAGAACAGCAGGATTTACACCCTTAACACTTTTGAAAAGTTCCATGACTTCTAATACTCAAGCTCTTGCCTCCCACCACTCCTCCCACCTCATCTCTCTCTCTCTCTCTGTCTCTCTCATAATTGAATCTGACATTGATGTGCTTCTGCCAATAATACAGAATAGGGCATTTTCCTTCATAGATATGTATAGATTGAAGAAGTGACCTCTGTTAGCTGATAGTAATCCAACTGGTAATGGAAACCTCACTTCATAGAAATCCGGTGACTCCTCAGGCATATCAGGCCAAACAGCAGATTCAAAGTCTCCAGAGAGGTATGTGTTTTTGTTTCTCTCTCTCAGCTGAAGACCTATAATATGAGTTCTACCACATATTTAGGATTCAGATCTAATACTGAGTGAAAATTAATTTTATTCTTATTTCTATTCCCCATTCTCAGCAGATTGCCAGTAACAAACTGTCTGGTCTTATCTGATTTTTATTCCCACTCGTTTATTTCTACTAACCAAAACTACTTCATTTCCTTGGGGTCCGGTCCTGCAATTAATCCCATTGGACTTCAATTAATGGGAATATCTGCATGAAGAAAGATGACCTCAATGTGTAAGGTTGCCAGGATCAGGCTCCTGCTCCCATAGAGGTCAATGGCAAAAATCCAATTGATTTTAATGGAGCAGGATAAGACCTCTAATTCTTACTCTCATATAAGCAAATCATCCTACAGATAGTTTCGAAGTGGAATTAAAATATACTTATATAAATCAATGTGTTTTTCCAACCAAGAGGTTCTCCAATATAAACCTATAGAGGCAAGGCTCATGGCTATAGACACACAGGGATATCCAGCACGATAGTCCTGAGCTCATAGACCTTAAGGCCAAAACAGACCATCATGATCATCTAGTCAGACCTCCTGCATATTGCAGGCTACAGGACCTGATTCACCCATTCTGGCAACAGGCCTATAACTTCTGGGAGTTACTGATATCCTCAAATCTTGATGTAAAGACATAAAGTTACACAGAATCCGCAGTTCACTCTAGTTCAAACCAGTAAGTGACCCATTCCCCATGCTGCAGATGAAGGTAAAAATCCCCAGGGTCTCTGCCAATCTGAGCTGGGGGAAAATTCCTTCCTAACCCTAAATGTGATGATCAATTAGACCCTGAGTATGCCAGACACCTTGGAAAGAATTCTCTGTAGTGACTATGGTGGAGTCACTTGCAGGAAGAAACATTTTTCATTTTATTTTTTGTTTTTGAAAGCAAATCAAACAACAGAGCTTTGGGTTTACAAAGTAGAATACAAACACCAAAGATTTCATTCTGCTTGCAAGCAGAGAGACCCACTGCAGCATGCTGCCTTGTACTGCACCTGGGTACAAAATATTAGTGGATTTCTTATACCACAGAGCAACACACACTTGTGTTTTTCTGCATAGCACTCAGCCCCATGACATTTTGCTTCTATATAAAATGATGTGCCTGGATATTTTCAGTAGAGTCTCTTACTCTGTGATGACCCAACTTACCTTAAGCTACAGCTACCACCAGATAAGCATCCTGGGCAAATTCCAGCTATTTTGCCTATCTCAGATCCCCATTGTGGTTTTAATTGGATAAGATACTTGATCATTATTGTCCAGTAATAAGGATCATAGGTTACTGAAGCTTGGAGGTACTTAAATCCAAGTGGTAAAGGCTTTTCAATTTATTCTTTAAGGTGAAACCTCTCTTGTGCAGAAGGCTAGCATGAGACCTATGTCCCACTGATGTCCAGTTCAAGCCCTGTTCTAGGCTAGACCCATTTTGACAGATGTAGATAGACATATTGCATCCGTTACATTAGATCTATTATAACTTCAGATTATGTTCCTGTCTGGTTGTAGCAGATCTAGCATGAAAATCTCAACTTCAACATTTCCTATTTCCTTTCTAGATGATCCTTCCTTTAAAAGCCTGATAAAAGTTAATACAAAACAATTTTATGAATTCAAAGACACCAGCATAAACCCCTGCCTATTGTAGGAACTATACCAATCTTTGCTACAAATAATTATTATCCCGCACACAGTCTGAATTCAGAAACAATCCCCTCAATACTGAGTTTGATTGGAAATCATTTTTAAACATAAAGTATTTTTAATTAATTCTATTATTAACGTGCCTAGAGGCCCCAGGTAGAATTGGGACCTTATTATTCTACACAAACACTTAGTAAGAGAGCAGTCTTTGGACTAAACAATTTACAGTTTAAATAGACAAGACAGTCAAATGGTGGGAAGGGGAAAAGGTGCAGAGACTTGCCCAAAAATCACACAAGGGGCCAGCAGTAGAGCCGCAAATAGAATCCAGCTCCCAGCACAGTGTCCTATTCACTAACCCAGGTTGCCTCTTCATGACAATGAGGGTCAGACCGAAGGAAAAATGACTTCAGTGTCTCCTGTTTACTACATTGGTGCTTCACTATATAAATGATATTTGCCTGGACTATAAAGGAACAAAAACACTTCTCTTGAATGAGTTAGAAAATAGTTTACAGAAGTAAAGGTTCTTTAAATCAGAAAATCAAGGAAAATGTCAGCAAATTTGTACATCACTCAGCAAACACAGAACACATACAGGAACTATCAAATGCAAAACTCTAGGCAGAACAATAGACTGACACAGAAAATGAAAATTTACAGATCATCAGAAACTTTATACCCTAAAGAAAATTCCGTATCCAAACATCATAAAATTTCTAGCTAAACTAACTTTACCCTTGTTAGACACACAATTATCCCAAAATCCTAGCAACAAGTATGTCCCAAGATGAAATACTGCAACAATTACTGGCCTACAAAGCATTTGGACCAGATGGTAACGATACATTTTTTAACAATTTTACACACTTTAGTAACCCCTCTTCTTACAGGGTATTTATGCATACTAACAGACAATAAAGACTTTCTACTAACCCTACGTGATGCAATATATTGAATAATGTGCCTCTTGTAGGACCGTACATCTACCTACAATTACATTTTATATACAGTTGTGCAATCAGCAAGATTAAAGAGTTGTTAAATCTTATCCATTATTTGCAACAGAAAAAGTTGTATAGTTTCTCAATCTTGAGTTCAATGAAGCTTTCTATAGTCTCCTAGAAATATTTATTGTACACCTGAAAAGTGTAAACATTTAAATTTAGTTTTGGGGTACAACCCTTTCACCAACACCCCACAGCTACAGTACTAACTAGAATACTCAATCAGCCCTCATGGATTTAAGAAAAGGTACTAGGCAGAGATGTCCCCATCCTCTCTCTTTTATGCAATTATTGTCATTGAACCACTAGCCAAAACAATCCAAATAGAGTCAACACATATAACAATCTCTGTGTTTGTGGCTGATTTATTGATCTACCTAACTTCCCTTGTAATTCTGCCCATCTTTGTGACTTGCTGAATCAATATGGGGAAAGCTCCGGTCTTAAATATTAATCCACTGGAAACAGTTCCATTAGGCAATTAACACACAACCACCTACTTATTCCCTAACAGGCTAAAACACCTGGAATTAGCTATCCCAGTAACTACATATAGCATTTTTCAAAACCATTTCTCTTCTCTTCTGCAAAAGGACCAACTAGCAGAGTATGACATCTCTATCTTTCACTTTCAGGACTCACCCATTAGCCTCATGAAGACATAACTGCCTTTAAAAAAATCAAAAGTAAAAAGAATACTTTTCAGTCAGGAAGGGAAACAATTTGGTTTTGCTGTCTCATTCAGATCAGTAGGAGAAAGGTATTGTTTACTCCACAATCATAGCTAAATCCCACATAGCACACAATACTCTCTCTTAATATAAGAACATTCTGATAACTGAACAAAAACATCTTTGTCTTGTCTAATGAACATTTCTGACAAGCCAGACTTAGCCCCTGGCATCTCTCACAAGAAGATCAACTCTTATAGATTTCAGACTAGTAAAAATCTCAACAATTTACCCAGGAAAAACAAGCTGCACTCAACTCCCTCCAACAGCCTGGTTCCTGCAGGTTCCTCAAAGACCTTATCTGCCATGGTGTCCCTACTATAGCCATGCAAAAATTTTTGGACTAACTTTTCTTTTGTCAAAAAATGCACATTTGGGTTGATGGAAATATTTCATAAATTTGTGTCAAATTCACCAAATTGTTTCCAGTTGGGAAAATATTCTGAAAAAAATCAAAATGTTTTGCTCCAATATTTCCTAAACTAAACATTTTGATTTGAAATGCCTTTTTTTCCATTTTTACTTTCGTTTTATTTTTTAAAAAGGGTTGAACTCTAAAACAAAACAAAAATGTTTCATTTGATCCCAAAACAAACATTTTTCTACTTTCTCGGTTTACTGAATTTTTTTTTTTTAAACTTTAAATTTTCTGGTTCAGGCAGTGAATCAAAAAATCAGTTATTTGCACAGCTCTAGTCACAATACACTATATTTCTGAAGAATAAGCTCTTGTCTGTTCCCCACAGCTGTTCACACTGGAGAATCAACAACTGTCTCTGATTTATGTCACAATTGGAACTGCACAAAAATTTGCAACAGAGCTGGTCAAAACATTTCCATCAAAACATATCTTAATGGAAAGTGTTTTTTTTTAATTAAAAGACATTTTTCATGAGACATTTTGGAGTTCCAAAAACAAGAAAAACTGTAAACTTTTTTGTTTTCCAGATTTTAGGTTCCCATCTGCACTCTCTCCCCCTTCTGTGTGTTTCCAGAAAAGGTGGGGGGAAACAAAGTTGGAAAACAAAAACAGAACAAAACAATTGATTTTCAAAACCAAAAACTTTTGTTTTCAGTTCAAGGTTTTGTTGAACAAAATAATTTTGGCAAATTTGAGGGAAAAATATTTTTTCCAAAATTCCCACAGGAAAAAAATAAATAATTAAAAGGACCTTCTCCAAGGAGTCCTATTCAGCATCTAGACATAACACCAACCAAGAAGGCAAATTTATGAGGAAGCCCTTTGTTGAAATTATGGCAGCACATTCCCACGTTCACAGAATGCTGGAATTTTCTAGACTGCCAGTCAAATGAATGCTTGGGAGAATGTATGTATATATAGCATTTCTGTGGTCTCCAAAAGATTAGATTTGAATTATCTGATTTGTTTGAGTTTGAGATACACTAGGATGTATTAAATTACAAAATAGTAAAAAATAAGAGCTTGTGCCTGTGTGAACTACTAGCTCTGTGACTTTCACCTTTGTGTCATTTGTTTTCCTAGTTAATAATTCTTTCAGGAAGTCGTATTTTTGTTTGTTTTTTGTTGTTGTTGTTCCAGGTCTTGCTGTCCAGCTCCATTATTTTGCATTTTGTTGGGCTGCACAAACAGCAGATGCATCCTTGCTCTCTTTCAGAATGGGATTTTTCAAATGTCATTCATCTTGGGCCTGATTCAAAGACCACTGGAGTCAATGTGAGTCTTTCCATCAAGTCAAGTCCACTTCATTGGACTTTGAATAAGGCTTTTATTCTTTAAATGACATAAAGAGAAGTAGAAGCACTTAAATCAGTACTAGGAAGTGGCACAAGTGATTTTAAATTCTTCTCATTGCTTTTCCATATTAATCGCCTGAAGGAATCTCTGTTACATATCTTAACATCCTGTATTTTTCACCCCCTATTTTGTTTCTTTTTATTTCGTTTATGTAGGTTTGGGGAACCTGAACAGTAACATGTAACAAAGCAATTTTACTGTTTCCATAGAGGCTAGTGGCTTAACTGGTCTTTTACCTCTCAAGCCCTGTGCTCAATCCTTCCTTTAGGTCATAAGTGTAAGTGATTTTGGTGGCTTCATTTAGTCCACATCATAAATCACCATATAATTTGGCAAAATGATACTGACCCTTTGGAAAACTTGCACAACACTTCTCTGTCTCAGGGCCAGTGTTATTAGAGCCTGACTTTCACATCCATTTAATCTACATAGAAAATTGTATTGAGAAGGTAGGAATTTGCCTGTTAAATTGGTCTGAACTGTTTTACTTGATGCAATATAAATAGGGACCAGTGGGAAAAATTATCTACTGTATGAACGTGTATAGAATGTTGATATCATAGATTCCAAGCGCAGAAGGAACCAATGTGATCATCTTGTTTGACTTCCTGTATAACACAGGCCACAGAACTTTCCCAAAGTAATTTCTAGAGTATAACTTTGAGAAAAACATCCAATCTTGATTTTAAAATGATCAGTGATAGAGAATCTACCATGATCTTTGGTAAATTATTTCAATAATTAATTATTCTCACCATTAAAATTTATACTTTATTTCAGTCAATTTGTCTAGCTTCAACGTCCAGCCATTGGATTGTGTTATACTTTTCTCTGCTAAATTGAAGAGCCCATTGTCAAATATTTGTAGATATTTACAGACTGTAATCAATTCACCCCATAACCTTCTCTCTGTTAAACTAAATAGATTGAGCTCTTTGACTTTGTCTGTATAAGGCATATTTTTTAATCCATGAATCATTCTTATTGCTCTTCTCTGAACCATCTCCAAATTATCAACATCCTTCTTGAATTGTGGAGACCAGATTGGGGCACAGTATTCCAGCAGTGGTTGCACCAGTGCCAAATATAAAAGTAAAATAACCTCTCTACCTCCTAGTTGAGATTCCCATTTATGCATCCCTTGAGGGCACTGGCTCTGTTGGCCACAAGCTCACACTGAGAGCTCATGTTATGCTTGTTATCCACCATAACCCCCCAAATCTTTTTCAGTGTCATTGCTTGCCAGGGTAGAGTCCCCCATCCTGTAAATATGGCCTATATTCTTTTTTCCTAGATGTATACATTTACATTTAGTCATATTAAAATGCATATTGGTTGTTTGCGCTCTGTTTACCAAGCAATCCAGATCCTCTTCATTATTTACCACACCCCAATGTTTCCGTCATATGCAAGTTTTATCAGTGAGGTTTCATGTTTTCTTACAGATCACTGAGAAAAATATTAAATAGCAAAGGGTAAAGAACCAGTCCCGTGTGGGACCCCATTGGAAACATACCCACTCAATGATGATTCCTTGTTTACAATTACATTTTGAAACCGATCCATAAACCAATTTTTAATCCATTTAAAGTGTGCTATGTGAATTTTATATTGTTCTAGTTTGTTAAAACAAAATGTCATGTGGTATCAAGTCAAATGCCTTATAGTAATCTAAGTATATTATGGCAACACTATTACCTTTATAACCAAACTTGTAATCTCATTAAAAAAAAAACATTAAATTAGTCTGACATGATCTGTTTTCCATAAACCCAAGTTGATTTGCATTAATTACATTAGCTTCCTATGGACCGGTCAATTAGATTTATTTGGCGTAAGACTCTCCACACAGACACTAAGAGCAATATCATGATAAGTCTGAATGCTAAGACTATCATCTGAACTAGATGAATTCTTCCCAAGTCTTTCTCCAGACAATTAAAAGCACAAACTGGGGTACAAGCAATAGATGTAAAATTTGACCAACTCTCCTACTGAGTGAGTAATGCAGGAGGATAGCCGTATGGATGCAATTGAGAAGAGCACTGAGAATTCTGATGACAGGCTAAAAAAGAAAGAGGGTAGGAGCACACAGCTGGTGTCCTCACTTAATGGGAAGGCAAAGGCTAATAAAGCTTTGATGTATGAAATTGAACTACTAGAAAACCAAACACGAGCATATAGTATTAGACTCCTGGGTCTCCCTGCTTCAGAGGAAGCAGAAATTTTGACTGGATTATTTGAAAACTAGATCCCAGATATCCCAGGACTTGATCAAGAGGATGACTGCACAGTGCAGATCCAAACTTTGGGCAACTGGGTAACAATGGAAACAAACATACTTTTTTATTGCTGCATCAAATGGCAAACTGTTCAATTTGCTGGTCCCTAATGTGAGCCTCTTCCACCTCATACTCTAGAGCGCCACCCTGTTCTCATTTCAATCCTTCCTATAAATCCACTTCCATGAGGCTCAGAAATTTAATAAATGAAAAGTTACAAGAGGAAGACAAAACTATTAAAACGAATGCCTTACTTCTGTGTTTCTTGTTGCATTTCATCTTCCTTTTTTCTCTTCTAGATTCTGAGCTAACCAATGCAGGGACACTCTTCATACCTGCAGACAAAGTATACTTTCAGCCCATTAAAAAATAATAGTATCACCACTATATCTCTAAGTATTGCTGCTTTCCAAATGTCTCCTTCCCAATAAGTATCTGTCTATGTTTTACCATTTGTTTTCTTGAGCATTAATTTGTTTATTTGTTAATATTGGCTCTAAGACTGTTATTTCTTGGTCAAATTAATAACTTCTTTAGTTCCCTCCTTGGTATTATTTCAAACTGGTGTGCACAGCACCTCAAAATTTAGTACCATTTACAGATTTAATTAACATACTGTTTGCCCTTCTTGTTTCCCCTCTTCTAGAGGAAGAGCAAAGAAGTTTAAACAAGACCTATGTGAGGCCACACCTATGGCTCTCCACTACTCTGTACATTGCCATTAAGCACTTTTCTTGAAAGCTGTAGCCCAAAATTTTCCAAAGGGACTAGTGATTTGGGGTATCTCATTTGTTAAATTCCCAGTTTGACACGTTACAGGGCAGGTTCTTACATCTTTCTGAAAATCAGGCCCTCTTTAAGGGCACTCAAACATTAAGATGCCCAAACCCACTAAGTTATTTTGGAACATCCTGGCCATATTTTTGCCAACTGGGTACCTCCAAAGAGAGCTAACAAGCTGCGTCTCTTTAAGTGTAGTTATTTAGGCTTAGTCAAACTCTTCTACAAGAGTGCCAATTCTGAGTTTTCATATATGTGGGGATAACACCAAGGGGGTCTTACAAGGCTTACTATATGGAACCATGGAGGACCTAGAGAAAATCCAACCCTAACCAAGGAAAATGTGACCCAACCCAATTGATTCAACCCATTACAGTGAGAAGGGTCAGCTGCCAAGTTTGGATATGGATTCAGGTTTGTTTTCTGAATTCCCCTCAATCTGAGGTATTGGTTTTGGACTCTCTACTTTTTAGTCCACTTTGTTAGTCAATATTCAGGGTCTTGTGGGTTGTTTGTATTAGGAGAAGAAATGGATAATATGAGTCAACTATTTCTTTGATATAATCCTATTTATTTACAAAGAATGTACAAAGTCCTGTTTCTTTGAAGCAAACAACAGAGGCAGATTCTTTGTTCACAGTTCCAAGACTTTGCAACTAGCACTCAGCCTGGAAAGAGAGTTTTTTGGGAATGGTCTCAGGCCACACTCCCAGTGCTTCTCTTCTTTTTTCCTTTACTTTCTTACTTACTTTCTGGTTGCTGCTGCTCCCTCACAGACACTCACAGTTCCCAACAATACTCAGTCCCTTCATTTGCATTTAGAACCCAGAAAAGCTGCTTCAAATCATATGGCTCAGCTCCTGATCTGTGATTTGGGCAGCAGCTTCTACTGTTTCAGTGACCACTGAACAAAAGCCATTTACCTGCTCCCTCATTTAGCCTGAATGGAATATAGCTATCACACCCACCAGCTACTATGAAGGGTGTGACTGCCCAGAGATCACATACATCCTCCCTGGCAGCTACCCAACCTCCAGCATAAAAAACAGCTCCTATAAGTAGAGAGAAGACTGTCATATTTCAGCTCCAGAATCCGAACCACCTCCTAATACAAGTACACATCATGTTGTGGAAAACACCCTCCAGTGATGCTCTGAAGGGATGTCCCATGATGACGTCTTCCCTGAAAGGCTGCAGATAGTTATGGCTCAACAAGAGGGTCAAAATGAAACCTTGCTATAACCACTCACCACTTGTTATGTACTTTTAAATCATTTTGAAGCAGAGAGGAGAGTGATATAAAGAGATGTGAATGTCCCTTTTTTGCCTGATTGTGTACTAAAAGTGCCTGTTGGGTCAATAACTTTCTATGGTTTCCACAGCAAAGCAGAAAGATTAAAAAAAAGACATTGTCTCTTTGAAAATGTGGAAGGCAATAAATGAGCAGGGTGTATCTTCTTTAGATTTAAAAGTTGAAGTAGCAGAGTTTTCACCAAACTTTTTATGCTGTGCCCCTCCTTCCCCTTGTCCACACCCCTAGAGATGGGACCAGAGCTGCGGCTGGGTCTAGGGCTGAGGTTGGGACCGGAGCCATGGCTGGGCCCGGAGCCAGGGGCCAAAGCCAGAGCCAGTTCTGGGGCCAGGATTGGAACCACAGTTGAGGCCAGGGTCTACACAGACTGCTCACTCGATCCAGAGCGGTCGCTCAGACGGCAGTGAATTTGCTCCCATCAGTGTAGACCCAGTCTCAGTCCAGGATGAATGAGGACAAGTCTGTGGACAAGGAAGAGGAGGAGGAGGAGGTGAACAGGGGGCAGGCAAGTAGGGTATCCCTTCTCCCTGAAATCCAGGAGCTGTTTGCTACACAGGAGCAGCCCAGCTGGATGCAGGAAACCATGACTGACTGGGGTGCCGGGGAAGGCACATCTGGTGAGTATGTACTGCAAATTGTGTTTCTTTGGTCATATCCCCAGTCCAGAATCTTGTACCGGTGAAAAAAGTGGTGTTTGTGGTGGTGGGGCTTTGCTTCCTTGTAGTTGTGTGCTTCATCATTGTGTTTACCCCAGAAAAGATTATTTATGTGCACAGAGATGCTCCGAGAATCCTCCATGGATATTTCCAGGAAGCTTTCATGTAGGTACTCTGCAATCCTTGGCAGAAGGTTTCCTGGGAAGGCAGCCTTTTTCTTCCTCCATGATAGGACACTTCTCCCACCACTCTGTTATTAATTGAGCAGACATCATCACAGAACACAGCATAGCAGCAGAAGGCCAGGCCTACAGCCAGATGCTTGCAGAAAATCCTCCCTTTCTGCCTGTGTGACCGTCAGCAGACTGATGTCACTGATGGTTACCTAGGGAAGATGGTACATGTTTACATCACCCACTCAAGAATTTTTTTTTGAAGTGTGTGTTATTCTGCAGCCAGGGATGGTTTCTTGTTTCAGCACACCGCAAGTCCCTAAGCAGGACATTGTTGCTATGGGCCTCATGCATTCAGAAATGGGTGCCCATTTTTTCTCTCCAGAGAAAGTTATCCCCTACCCACCTCACACCCTTTCCACTGCCTCCTAAAGGCCTGATTTAGAAAGGGCAATGGGAGCCCAACATCCATGCTGCTTTGGGAAGCATGGACTTGTGCAGCATGGGCACCAGGGATTTCCCTAAAACAGATGCAGTAGCCCCTTACTTACCATGGCTGGCACGGCACTCCGACCCCTGCAATAGTTAGACAATGGTGTGCAGTTCTAGCCTTCCCTTGGGAAGGTTCAGAGGAGTATTTTTTTTTACATTGTAACGTTGATTTTTGTCTATGGGACAAATTAACAATGGGTACTTTGTGCTTTGCTTCCCTTACAGTGGACAAAAGCTGTCTCATACTCCTGCAGAACTCCTGTTGCAGATAAGGTGGAAAAAAACAACTCCGGATGACATGTTCAATGAGATAATGAACACCTCCGCAGAGTTAAGAGCATGGAGGATTTCATTATCAGACAAATTGAACACGGACATGTTCAACAGGAAGGCAGCACAGGAGTATAAGAGTTCAACACAACTCATCGGAAAGACAGACTCCCGCAAAGCTACAGCTCCCGCAAAGCTACAGCTCCCGCAAAACTCTGAGCTGACGCACACTTTCCTAGCCCCCACTCCCAAGTGGTCTAGGAGGAGGCTGAGCAGGGTGCAGTGTGTGTTCCATTTGTTGCTGGTTGAGGGGAGCAAAAAGAGGTGATGGCTCCTTTAAGGAGTGGTAATGTGTGATTTTTTCCTGTGTGCACAGCCAAACTGGGCTCTGTATCCCCTCTCAGCCCCCACACAATTCATGCAGAACATTCAATTATCTTCTTTGTCCCCCTTCTCTGAAGAATCACCAATAAAAAAGTACTGCTTTATAATTCATTACTGTTTATTCATAAGAAGGGAATAAAGAGAGGAGGAGGGGAACTGTATTGGTGGGGAATGGGTAGGGGATGTGAAGTGAAAGCATAGCACAGATAAGTGATGTACATTACTGTTGTGTCTCATTGCAAAAGTGGTATTACAATGCTTCCCTGAGGCGCAGAGAACCACGATTGGTTCTCAACATTGCAGTGGCATCTGGCTGCTCAAAATTTGTGACCAGCCTATCTGCCTCCACAGCCCAGCCCAATGGGAACTGCTCCCCTTTTTTCTCACAGACATTATGGAGCACATGGCAGGCAGAGATAACTATTGGGATGCTTCTTTCATGGAGCTCTAACCTAGTGAGCAGACTGCATCAGTGCACCTTTAAGCATCCAATTGCACATTCCACCACCATTCTGCACTTGCTGATCCTATGATTCTTCTCATTGTCCAGGTGCCCAGTATACGGCTTCATTAGCCAGGGACAAGAGGTAGACAGGATACCCCAGGATCACTATTGGTATTTCCACATCACCAATACTTATTTTTTGGTGAGGGAAGAAAGTGCTCACTTGCATCTTTTCAAACAGACCTGAGTTCCTAAAGATGCACGCGTCATGCACCTTTCCAGGCCACCCCACACTGATGTCGGTGAAGCATTCCCTATGATCCATAAGTGCCTGCAACACCATTGAGAAGTTTCCCTTTTGATTTATGTATTTTGTATCAAGACATTCCAGGGCTAAGCTAAGGATGTTTATGCCATCTATTGTCCCCACACACATAGTTAGGGAACCCCATTGCAGAAAAGCCTTCCACTATGTCCTCCACGTTTCCCAATGTCACTACCCTTCTTAGCAGAAGTCTATTAATGGCCCAGCACACTTGTATCACAGCTGTTCCCACAGTGAATTTACTGACTCCGAATTGATTCCCAACTGACCAGTAGTGATCTGATATTGCTAGCTTCCACAGAGTGATGACCACTCTTCTCCACAGTTAGAGCAGGTCATGCGTTTCAGGGCTGGGGAGAGCTCTCCGCAAAGTTCCAAGAAAGTGGTCTTTCGCATACAAAAGTTCTGCAGCCACTGCTCATTGTTCCACATCTTCATAATGATGCAATCCCACTAGTCACTGCTTGTTTCCCAGGACCAGAAGTGGCACTCCACCAACTGCAGATGGTGCGTGACAGCCTGCAGCAAATGGCAATTGTTTTGTTCTATGGCTTGTAGCAAGGTGGTGTCAATAACATTGCAATTTTCAGTGCTGCAGCTCCTATCTCACTCTTGAAAATACAGCAGAATAAGTTGTGAGGTGTTTGTGATGCTCACAATAATTGTGCAGAGCTGAGCGAGCACCATTTCTCTCAGGCAATGGTATGTGCATGGCAGAGAGTGAAGGGTTTGAAAAAATGGCATGAAAAGATGATCATTTGTTTGTTTGGACTGGGACAAGAAGGGAGGAAGAGAAGGAGGACGTTGCATCATGAGAGGACAAAAACACCCAAATAATCCTGTGGGTAGTTGCACTGTGGGATAGCTATCCCTGGTGCACTGCTTTGATTGCCCACGTAAGCACGGATGGGGGGGACACAATCCCCCAACACAATGAGTGGTGTGATCACGCTCCTCCAAATTCTATAGCTCAGCAGGTGACGATTGATTTAAATTAAATCAACTTCACTCCACAATGTAGACATACCCTTTGTTGGATAAACTCTTTGACACATTACACCTTCCTTATAAACTCAATGGTGTCTCACGGATCTGATCTTTATCTCAGTGTTAGCTCAAAGCATAACTCAAGTGATGCCCTAAGCTGACTCCCACCCACACACACATATCTCTTCTTTGAGTTAAGTGGTGCTTTAAACTCAAACTAGCAGGGCCATCAGGGGATTGTGCCTCAAATGCTTCAGATGCTCAAGCTAGTAATGCAGTGGTAATGAAACTGATCTGTGCTCCAATACAATCACTCTGTTCAGCTTATGTGTTGTTTTGTAATATGACCATTTTCACTCAAGATAGGCTAACTTGAGAGGAGTTAGCTTGAGTTAACACTACAGTGAAGTCAAACCCATGGAAAATATTGAAAAATATTGTGTAACAACAATTCTACTTATGTATTCTGAATTTCTCTCCCCTATTATCCTTTTTTATTACTAATAGACGCATTTGCACAGTGATATAAGTGATAGGCTAAAGCCACAATAGAGTTAAAAAAAGAATGAGAAAAATTAATGGAGGATAGGTCCAGCAATGGCTATTAGCTAAGATGATCAGGGGTGCAACCCCATGCTCTGAGTGTCTCTAGCCTCTCATTGCCAGAAGCTGAGACTGGATGACAGGGGATGGATCACTCAATGATTGCCTGTTCTGTTCATTCCCTCTGAAACACCTAGCATTGACCACTGTCGGAAAACAGGATATTGGGCTAGCTGGACCCAGTATGGCCATTCTTATGATATATGAGATAAGAGTAAAAAAATTAAATATGTGGAGCTTGTCAAAATGACAACTAAGGGGAAGGCTACAATGAACCTGTACAAGTATTTGAAGGCTCTAAACAACAAAGTGGGAGAGGAGTGTTTTGATCACATTACCCCATAGATGTAGGAGCATAAATTCCAAAGAGAGTTTGAAGAAACTGTCAGCCTCATTAGTAAAACACACATGAAGAGCAGAGAGCTTTCTTGGCAACTGGCCCATGACTGCAAAACTGACTTGCAGAAGAGATCTAAAGGGCCCTTCACAGAATCAAATATAAAACCCACATTTTGTGTTAGCTTACCTCGCTGACTCTAAAAATCTCAGGTAGAAAAACAACTAGACAAAAGTAGGTCTGGACAGCCAACGGAGGTGTAACTGCAGCATATTGGGGTACTTTCTATGCTGCAGCGCGTCAGTGTAGACAGTACCACCACTGACAGGAGGGATTCGCCCAATTGGGATAGGTCATCCACCTCCCCAAGATGTTGTAGCTAGGTTGACAGAAGAATTCTTCCATTAACCTAGTGCTGTCTACCCCAGGGGCTAGGATGGCTTAACTATGTCAGTCAGGGGTGTGAATTTTTCACACCACTGAGCAATGTAGTTGGGTTGACCTAATTTTTTAGCATAGACCAGGCCTTAGTGACTGAAGATATTGGTTTCTGTCCTTAGCCCTTGTTGTGGATGAGGGTGTCAGCCTCAGTTCTGAGGTCTGATGCCATTTTGCACATAATACAAAGATTTTCCCACCACTCTTGCCACATTTATGTTCTTATAACCTCATTACCTGACTAATTCAAAGGCATGTCCACTCTAATGTTCATTGACAGTTCCTTTGCCAACTTAGAGTTCACTTTCTTGGTACTTTGTAGCCTTCAACACAAAGGCATACACTCCACAAGGATTCAAGGATGCTTTCTCAACAGCAATATTTCCAATTTATGACTGAGGAAAAAATATTGATGCAAGTCCCTTGAAACCCTTTACCCATGGTCTCAATAATTGCCATGTCGGCATCTAGTGATGATTCTTTGGCAGGTTGCCCAGTAACATCAAACACATCTCCATTAGGTATGAAAGCTTAGTGTTTCTGTAATGTTATCTGATGTGACTGGGGGAAATCACACAATTGATTTCCAGGAATTAAAATAAATGAAGTGCTCCTGGCTTAATTTTTATCAGCAACTATAGTCTTTGCTGTGCTTGGCCCAGCAATATTCAAATATCAGATGTGATTTCTCTCACTCTCGCTTTCACATTTAATTGTTGTTGCATGTAGAAAAGGCTGTATCTATTACCTACTGACTGAATTCATAGAAAATGTCCTGACCCGGACCATCCCTGATTAAACTCCTGTCCTATTCTTCATCATGGCATTGTCTAAAATGGAGAAGAACTTGACTTGACCTCAGAGGTTTTGTGCAAATATTTTCTTCAGTTTGTCCCATGCAGTTTCACATATGCTCCTGCCTCAAACTACTTTCAATTTTGAATTTACATTGGGAAAACAAAATCTCATAAATCAAACTTGGTTGTAAGCTTCCAGATTTTGCATCAAAACCATGTAAGTAGAAGACACGACATTTTGCACTGTTTGACCCACGTTCACTCAATAGGCTTATGAACCTTAATGAACCTGGCCAGTTTGATGAGCTGAACAAATTAATGTTCAGCATCTCTCTCCTCTCTTTCCTCATGTGTCCACTGCATGCTACTCTGCGTGTGAGTCCTGCACTGCATCCTTAAATAAGGTCACCCTTCAAACACTGCCCATACTTGTCATATTCCACATTAGAGCAGATTCTGCCATTGATTTCAGTTCAAATTCAGAGTAACCATGCAGGAAAGTCCCATGTCTAGACAATCAGGGACTCAATCTCCCTAATAAAATACAAACAAGTAACCTCACTCTGCTCCTCAAAATCAAGGTGGATCTGCTCTCACTAAGTTTTGACTCTGTATTCTCAGATGCATCGGTCTTTAAGGGGGTGAATTTGGCAGATAAATCTCAAAAATTCATCAGATCTCAGCCATTCACATGCTCACAGTTCACTAAAAGTCTTATACATGGAGAGCACAGAATATGCCAGAGAAGAAAAGGACACTGAAGATAAAAAGCGGGAGGAGTCAACAAGAACTTTTTTACTCTAACCCTATCGGTGAAGATCAATGAAAGGCTAGAAGAAAAAAAATATCTGGCAGCATCTTCCTGGCCTATTGGAATGTGTTCTTCCATCTTAATATCTCCCAAGCAAAATCAGAGCTACTGGGAGGGCGGGGTAGGGGAAGAGCTTGCCAGCCTTGGGACTGATCCCCTGAATTTTCCTGACTATATTATGATATTTGCTCTTTGGTCTTTTTATGATAGAACGGTATCGAGTTGTGAGATTCAATCAGATGTCATGAGCACAGAGACCTAATTTATTATTATGTACAGGGCTTCCTTTTGCTGGTACTTTGCCAGCCTTGAAGTAGACTTTTTAAACCTAAGAAAGAGCTGAAGAAATTCCTGTGGATGCAGAGAACTGAAAGGGACAGTGTGAAGAAAAAAAAAAAAAACAGGCACAGCTGAAAACTGCTCTGTGACCCTTCGTGATGTTTCCTATATTGATAAGTATAATTGACTTATCTAGTTCTTTGTCCAGTTACACACTATTTCATGGCACGCTGTTCTATAATCCATGTATCCCTTATAGTTAAATATGAAATTTCAAAATAAGAAACTACTAGGAAGTAGGAAATCCTGTCGGGCAAATTCTCAGCTGGTGACCATAGTCATAGCTCCAATGAAGACATTTTACACCAGCTGGCGATTCGCTCTTATTCCTCTATAGTTTCATTCAGGCAACTGAATGATTTTTGAATGCCAGGATGCCATCAAACTCAATGTTTGTCATCCTTCCCCAAACACTTCCAAACTTGCCTTTAAAAAAAAAAGCTATATTATTATAACATACTGCTGAATAATGATTAAAACATCTTAGGAAGAGAACACATAGGATATAATATTGTCCCTTCCTAAACAGGCTATGGGTATAAGATAGATTCACACACAGCATCATGATTGTTACCCTCCTAGGAGTAGCACTGAATATTTTGCTGCCTCATCTGTATGCAGTCATTAGTTAAATGGTTGACAGTGTATCCTGAAGATCAAAACAAAAGATGTAAGTTAAAAATCTCTCTATATAAATAAAATAGAGATCAGACACATGGGGCATTACAAGTAAACCATTTCCCAGCTAGTCAAAACTGATTTGAAGTTGAACTTACTTCCCTTACAAAAGAGCTATAGAGATCTGAGGAAAATATTACAGTACCTACCATGATAAGAAAACAGCTTTTCTTTTGGAGAATGCCCTTTATATTTTTAATATCTTGTTTCCCATCCTGTTTGCTCCTTTCTGTCATAACAAGAAAGATTCAACACCAGTCAAAGGGGAAATGTTTTGAAGTAGTTATTAGATTTTTTTTTCCCCTAAAGCACCTACCACAATTGCTCCTTCCCATATCAGTATCACTCAGCGGGAGAATAAACACTAAAAGCATTTTGGCCAGGAGTTAATATTGCACCCTTCGATCTTCAGTATTTTCCAATATAGCCAACTCAGCCTATGCAATAATGAAGGAACGTACACACAAGCTGAGGGACTGGCGCCAAATGCCAACTACCCTCGGTAAGAATCTAAGATGTGATGAATAAGCGTGTAGGGTGTGTGCGTATATTTCAGTAAATCAATGCTGTGGTGGTACAGACTTCATGGTTGTCAGTGGTGATAGAACTTTGACATGGATATAGATTCTAGCCAGGCATTCCCACCTGTGCCTGGGGCCCATCCCAGGAACTCTACGGCAGCTGCTACAAAGACACAATGAAAAGCATTAGGCTGCAAGAGATCTGGTGCCATTTTGCACTTAATACAAAGGAAAAAGAAGTAGGGAGAAGCAGCAGGGAGTGCTGAAAAGGGGAACCAAGAACCAGCAAGAGTAAGAAGAGCTGCTAAATCCCTACCTCCACTGCAGGAAGCTCCCTGATGCTGTGAGATGAGGAAAGTTGGTGTCTGCAGCCCACCAGTCTGTCTGCTTGCTGCCCTCCCATTGCACCACCGAGCAGTCTCCTATAGTGACCTTGCCATCACCAGCCACATCACACAAAGCTGACGGGCAGCGGATGATATCAGCCTATTTTGCCAACTACTAACTCACTCTGAACAGGGTGTGATAAAGAGAGATGAGAAGGGCAGAACCAGCTGGGGCACAGGAAGTGGAGGGGATGGACAATGGCAAAGCCACAAGGCAGCAGTGGAGCTCACGGGATGGGACAGCGTTTCTGGGAACTGCGGAAGGGATTAAGAAGGCCATGGTTTGGGATGGACATTCTGAATTGGTGAGGGAAAGGGAAGTTTTCAGATTTGTGCACAGGGACCTGAGCATTATGCCTCTAAATCCAAAACCTCCTCCTCCAAAAGGAGGAGCCATTTTCACCTTAGCAACTACACCACACTCAAACCCCAAAGTTGCAGGCACAGTATCAGAACATAAATAAAATAGAATATACCATACCTTTTGCAGACTAGTAATTAGAGGACATTAGTCTTGAACATTTGAGTGGATCTGTCACTGGATCCAGGAGAAGACCATGTTAAACATACACACAAGCCAATAATGCAACATTTTAATTTAGATCTTTCTGAAGATGAGGAAGGCAGCTCACAACTGATCTGCAGATGGATCAAGTTTTTATCTAGCCATACATTATTGTGCCCTCATGCTTGTAATAATTCTGTTTCATGGAAAACTTTAAGTGACTCCTGGCCCACAAAGCCTCCATGGATCTCCTGAGCTTTGCAACCACAAAGACTATTCCTGATTTTGTGTCTCCTCCCTCTTCAAAAGAAAATTTCCCAGTTCTGCTCATGGCTAGGTGAGTGAGTGTTTCTGGTGGGAATATGATCCCACTTGAACCCTGACATGGAGGTACCAGCTTTAGGGGTAAGAGTATCATTTTGCACATGTCCATTCACAATTTTGTCTCCCTACTGAGACTGTCCAGATGGGAGATAATTCACGTGATTTGTCAATGAGCCCAGAAACCTTCTTTGAAAATATGCAATACACTTTTTCAAAAAGACCTGTTTATTTGCCATAGGCTAGCTTGTTAAAGCAGAGATATTCTACAGTACTAAACTTTGCTGGAGAGTACTGTGGGATTCAGACCATGAATAAACCTTCTGCGGCTTGTTGGGGAAAATCATATTTTAAAACAACGGGCCATACCTCAAACAACTGGGTTTCCATGAAAATCAGCCCCTGCCTAGTTCCCAAGTAGCTGTTTCTATCAAACCCTGTCAACATTCTCTTGGCCACTAAAAATAAACTCCAGTGTGAATCGCCAAACCAACTTCCGCCCAAACCATCTGTGCAGTTTCCAGCCTACTCAGCCACCACCTGGCAGCAATAACCCAGGTTCTTCCATGGTGCTTACCCGTCTGCCTGCCTGCAGTATGCTAGAATTTCTTTAGGAGCTGCTTTAGGCAGAAAAATAAGTTAGAGACAGCACTATCTTTTCAGCTTCAGCCTCCATAGCAGAATAAAGTACGTTTTACTTCTATTACTATACTGGTTCAGAAACCACTATACTTGAAGTGTACAATCCCGTAATGTTGATGCAGTAATACTGGTATAAAGGTTCTTATATTGGTACGAATTATTCCTGTAATTTTACTGCATATACATTTATGGCGGTACAAAAATGGTGGGTAGACAAGTCCTTAGTGTTGTAAATATATTTTCCAGTATTTCTACTAAAGTTAGAACCCTTTTTACAGTTACTTTTTCATTCATTTAACAACAAAATCTTCTATTTGATGGCAACCTGAGGTCATCTCTGTTAATCCAATATCAACTTCTTTATAGTCCCTTATCTCACCAAAACTAAATTTTAATATGAGACATACAAATATTCATGCCATTTTATATCCCACCATGTGCTGTATTTGGATTACAAAAATTGCAACAAGCAGCTAAGACATAATTAAACTTTTATCCCTGCAGATTATGAGAGAGAGATTAAAAACACAGGCTCCTGTAGCATGATGTTCTAATGTCACCATGATCTGAGGGGATGAGGAAATATTTTCTTACGAAGTTTGTATGTTAAAAGGAAATGTGTAGTTGAGGCCTTGCCTGAAATGAACAATTAACACACGGTGGGAGGCCTCATTTCTTGAAGGATAGAATTAGGGAGGTAAACAGATCAGTAGGCTGAAAACAGAATGAGTGTGTTAAATAAGATAAGTAAATAGGTCAGTAGCCTAAAAAGACAGATGTCTGAGTCAGCTAAGATAAAAGGGAGAACATCCAGGGAGCCATTTACTAACAATGGACAAGATAAATTAGGACTGTGGCGATGAGGTAAAGAATAGGTTGAGCATGGAGAGTACATGGACAGAGCATGCTGCACTGGGATTGGTTCCTGCAAAGCAACCACACCAATCCCAAAACATCTGATGCACTGTGTAGTAAGTGCAATTTAATGTGTAAATGTATATAAAAGAAGAGGTTTTTGGTGCAATTTTGGAAGTGTGGTACATCCAACCCAGTGTAGCTTTGCTGTATACCAAATAAAGGATACTAGAGAGATGAAATCTGGAGTCTAAGTTTTTTGGATCCCAGGGAACTGAATGAAGTGTTCTCCAAGAACTGGACAAGGTGTTCTCGGTAAGCTAAGTAGAAAAGGTCTCCGAGGGAATCCCATCAAGAAGAGTGATAAGCAATGTAAAGGTGAGAAGCAAATCTTGTATTGGAATGCTTACAATACGGGTTTTATTTTGTACAACAAGCTGTACAAGTTCCACTCTTCATTTTGTTTTTCTACTTGGTATTCCATTTCATGATGGCTATAACTGACTCAATTCACCTCTCCTGCATCTGCACCTGACAAAGAACTCTGCCCTGGGAGAGAGGCAGTCAGAGGTATTGCCAACCCTTTCCATCACGGGAGGTCAGCTTGTGCTAAATAAGCACATCTCCTGCATTCCCTGGCCCCACGCACTAGCCAGGCTGCTTTGTAGACTGTGCTAGATGATTAAATGGGAGTTGTGCGCAGCCTGCACCATTGCGCCTATGCCCCAGATGAACTCTCAGTTGTTAGGGGCTCAGACTTGATTCTGTTGGATGATGTCCGAAGAACTGAGATATGGAATCTGGCCCATTGTCTCTAACCATCAGTGTTCTACTCAGCATTCCAAGCCAATGTTTCTCAAACTTTTCCATTCTACAATCCCCATTTCCATACTGCCACCCCTTCCAGTCCTGAAATTCCCCTCTGGTCTAGACAGGATCTACCCTGCCCATCCTCCCCTACCCATATAATAATAGGGAAAAAGCAGGGTTTGTCTATTGACAAGACCCCATCACCAGTTGCAAACCCCAAGTTAAGAAGCCATGCGAACAAATTCATTTTGGACCTCTGCCTTGCATCCTCTGTCATCATTTATACCAATGCAAAGTGAGGGTATAATGCTACCAAAGCTACCTGACCATTAAAAGAATAAAAATCTAACACAAAATAAGAAGTGAATCAATAAATGAATCAAACCAAAGCCAGTTTTTATTATCCTCTTTCCTCATAAACCTCTGTTTACTGTTGTGGCTTTCCCCCTTCCTTTCTTCACTAGCTACCATGTTCTTTTCTTTATTTGTTGAGTTAATTAATTCAGGGCTCGTTCATAGACTCTAAGGTCAAAAGGGACCAATATGATCATCTTCTCTGACCTCCTGCACAATGCAGGCCACAGAACCACACCCACCCATTCCTGTAATAAACCTCTAATCTATGACTAGAGTTATTAAAGACTTTAAGGTACAGAGAATCCACCAGCAAGTGAGCCATGCCCCATGCTACAGAGGAAGGCGAGAAACCCTCAGAGCCTTTGCCAATCTGCCCTGGGAGGAAATTCCTTCCTGACCCCAAATATGGCAATCAGTTTAAACCTGAGCACATGGACAAGACTCACCAGCCAGACACCCAAGAAAGAATTCTCTGTAATAACTCAGAACCCACCACATCAAATATCCTATCAAAGGCCATTGGCATATCTACCACCAGCAGTCAAAAATCAGTCAATTGCCAGACTAGGCTGTCCCATCATACCATCCCCTCCATAAATTTATCAAGCTCAGTTTTGAAGCCAGCTAGGTTTTTTGCCCCTATTGTTCCCCTGGAAAGGCTATTCCAGAACTTCACTCCTTTGATGGTTAGAACCTGCATCTAATTTCAAGTCTAAACTTTCTGATGGCCAGTTTATATCCATTAGTTCTTGAGTCCACATTAGTGCTTAACTTAAACAACTCACCTCCCTCCCTGGTATTTATCTTTCTGATGTATTTATAGAGAGCAATTGTATCTCCCCTCAGCCTTCTTTCGATTAGGCTAAACAACCCAAACTCTTGGAGTCTCCTCTCATAAGGCAGATTTTCCATTCCACGGATCATCCTAGTAGCCCTTCTCTGCACCTGTTCCAGTTTGAATTAATCTTTCTTAAACATAGGGGCCAGAACTGCACACAGTATTCCAGATGAGGTCTCACCAGCACCTTGTATAACGGTACTAGCACCTCCCTATCCCTACTGGAAATACCTTGTCTGATGCATCCTAGGACTGCATTAGCTTTTTTCACTGCTACCTCACATCACATTGGTGGCTCATAGTCATCCTGTGATCAACCAATACACCCAGGTCTTTCTCCTCCTCTGTCAGCTTTCAACTGACACCCCCTCAGCTTACAGCAAAAATTCTTATTAGTCCCTAAATGCCTGACCTTTCACTTTCCACTATTACATTTCTTCCTATTTCTATTACTCTAGTTTACAAGGTCATCCAGATCTTACTGTATGATATCCCGATCCTTCTCTGTACTGGCAATACCTCCTAACTTTGTATCATCCGCAAACTTTATTAGCACATTCCCACTTTTTGTGCCAAGGTAAATAATAAAAAGGTTAAATAAGATTGGTCCCAGGGCTGATCCCTGAGGAACTTCACTATCAACCTCCCTCCAGCCTGACAGTTCACCTTTCAGTATGACTCGTTGTAGTCTCCCCTTTAACCAGTTCCTTGTCCACCTTTCAATGTTCATATTAATCCCCATCTTTTCCAATTAAACTAATAATTCCCCATGTGGACCCATATCAAATGCCTTACTGAAATCTAAGTAAATATGATCCACTGCATTCCCTTTGTCTAAAAAAATCTGTTATCGGTTATGGAAATATTCATGGTAGCAAGCATGTCATTCAGTAATAAATGATTAGTGGATTGAGTCCTTAGATTGTCAGCCACTCAGAGAGGGAACCATGTTTTATTATACACATGCAAAGTAATATGTGCACCAAAGGTGTTCTATAAATAATACATGTTAAAAAAATAAAAATGATACTCAAAAAATGAAAAAATAATACCAATATGAAGGTTCACCTACTGCACCACCATCAGTAACTCAAAGCCCCTCGCAACAATTAAGGCCTGGTCTATTGAAAAGATGGTGTTATGTTTAAGACACAGAACTGAATCTCAGGAAATCTATCTGGTGGTTCTATTCCCAATTCTGTGACAGAATTTCTGTATGACTAAGGGAAAGTCACTTGGGGGGGGAGGGAGAATTAAAAAACAAAACAAAAAAAACCCCATCCATGCTTCAGTTTCACCATCTGTAAAACAAAGTTTTAAACACTCTCCTGTCTCACAGGTGAATACTGAGGCTTACAGAGATTTGTAAGAGATACAGCACCTTAAATAGAAGGACAAAGTACCATTATTGTTTGTTCTTTGTATACAGCTGGACAATATGGTACAATTTTCATTGTAGCTTTTGTTGCTTTTTAGGTTTTACTGTAATACCTATTCCCCCACAATATGAATTAAAATGTAAAATAATTGTATGAAATACACACACACACAGTTAATTACTTGACTAAAGAGACCTGAAACCAAATAACCAGGTGCATATGCATTTGCAGATTATTGCATAACTAAGGATGTTTTCTGAGAAAATACAAACCTCATGATATAATCCTTTCCTGATCCTCCAATAGCTAAATGCTGAGGGGCATCTCCTTCAGCTTCTCTTCCTGCACCCATTGTACCTATATATTGGAATATTGACCCCAGGAAAGCCAGTGCTTTGGCGGCTTTGTAGTCTCCCCTTACTATTATTCCCGGTGTCATTTTTTATTTTGCCATTTACAATTGCATGGCTAGTCTTCCGGCTTTCATCCTTTATGTAAATCATGCCAGTAGCACAGCAACCTAAAGTTCTTGCATTAATGCGGAGTATTATTCACATATAAAAATTCCATTTAAATCCCATTAAGGTTGTGACATAAATCCAAACAAACTAGAAAATGCACAGTTAAGGTGGAAAAGTGACATATGTCTTCCAGTCTCTTAGCAGAACAAGGCAGAATAAGAAAGTGATTAAAGTGTCACCCAGTTGGGGCAAGATAGTGACGCACATCTGTTACCTTTCTTCCTTTTAACTGTGCGTTGCCTTGCTGTCCCCCTCCCCCTTTTTTTGTTTTGTTTTGTTTAATGCCTGCATCCCTGACTCTGTGGTATTAGAAGGTAGTGGATAGTTCTGGATAACATGTAGTGAAGTTTGACATTCTGGGGAGCCTCGGAGGCAGGTCTCTGGTAGGTCAGCTGAGTGTTTGTCAGATGCTGTGCCACGTATTAACAACATTCTTTTGAGAGCATCAGGATTTGCAACACTATGTTATTGACCAGAAATGCTTACGTCCACTCTCTTGCACTTTGTTCAGTCTCTCCCTTATCAGAAATAATGCTACACTGTACTTATAATCCTCCAAATACCAGGATTTACAGGGCTACTGCACGACTGGTGACAAACTGGAATGCAATGGTACTTTTATTATTTAAACACCAGGTGTGGCTTGATAGTTAGTGTGGTATAGGGTTTCTTTTTTACCTCCACAATTCTATAACAAATGTACAACAAATTATATACTTTGAATAAAACAGATGACACACTTCCATGCAAACAGTAATCAGCATAAGGAAAAGTTAAACGTTTTTCAAACTGAGCAGAAAATTCTGTGCAGCTCTATCAGAACATATACATTGAACTGTGGTGGGTACAGAAGAAATAGGCTTTGCAACATAAGCCAAAAGTAATCTCACAATAAAAACAATCAATATTTACTCTGGGAAAAATGCACCCACATACATTCTACATTTTCAATGTCCAAGCACTTGACAAACTCAAAGTCAAATCTCTAAAGGTATGGGGTCTTTTCAGGTTGAGGAAGAGGGGAAGAGGTAATGGCAGGGGAGTTTTAGTGAAACAGACCAAAGCAAGGCCAGGTCACACATTAAATACCATGGAAATGAGTACTGAAAAGCCACATGCTGAAATTCATATCCATTTGACCAGACAGTGTTTCAAGATCTCAAGTTAAACACTTCAGAAATCTTCACTAAGAAAAACAAGACACTCTGTGAATATGTAGCATGATATTCTCAGTCTCCCCTACGTCTAGGCATTCACCAAATCCTATTGCAACTTCCATTACATTGTTTCTAAAATTCATTCTCTCTTCTCCATTCCCGCTGCATAAAGCTAAATTAATGCTAAAATCTTGTTTCTCTCTTGGTACTTGGATCACATCACACTTCCCTTTGAATATCTTCTCTGGCTTCCACATGTTCCTCACTGCGTTTAAGCATCTCATCCTCACTCATTCCTCTCATTTCCATCAATTCCCCCTGCTGCTGTTCTCGCTTTGCCTACCTTCCTTGTACTCTTTTACTCATATTTTATGCTTTCTTGTGTAACCCTTCCGCCAGTCGG
Source organism: Mesoclemmys tuberculata (assembly GCA_007922155.1). Taxonomy (NCBI): domain Eukaryota; kingdom Metazoa; phylum Chordata; order Testudines; family Chelidae; genus Mesoclemmys; species Mesoclemmys tuberculata. The sequence continues at coordinate 22,973,572 of ML675604.1, read as the reverse complement.
AGTCAGCAGCAACAAGGGCCGGATTCAATATCAAGGGGTTCCTTTTAACAATACAACACAAAACTGGCTCAAGCCCCCATCCAGTAACCTGGGGCAAATACACATGACCCCTTGGGTTCCTCTAGAGACAATACTTCTCCTCTTGCAAGCACCGAGATTGAGTGTCGAAAAGAGACTTTTAATAAAAAGGGAGAAGAATAACCCAGCATTAATGCCACAAGCAGGATGCACACATGTAAAACCATGAACAAAACACCCACTCCAGAGTACATTGGGCAGTTTCCTTTTGTCTCAGCAACAAGTAGTTCCTTTAATGTGCTCCTCCCTTCACAGCACCCCACTCATAAATGTTATTCTTAGTCAGGGCAAATCCAGAGGCGAGAAATACAACTGCAGAGTTCATCTCCCACCCTGGTAGGGTGGAGAAGGAAAGAAGGCACCTTGCTCACTCCACTGTCTGGCTATTATGTTCCAGTTGCCCCCACTCTGCCAGCTGCTCCAATGCACATCATCAACAACCGCTCCTCTGGAGGTCCCTCTCCTGAGGTTCCTCGCAGCTTGAAGTGTTTTTCAGCTCTCAGTGGAGGGAACTTCGCTGAGAAGGCAGGCTGGGCAGGGATGCTGTCTCACAGCAAGTGATTTCAGCTCACTTAAACAAAAAGACTCCTAATGGAACCTTTATTAGCTCTATTTTTGAAGAGTGGGGAGGGGCAGGTCTAGGGTTCTCAAGAAAAGCCTACACCTCATGGCAGGGACATCTATCTCCACTCCCTGCTCACTGAGTTCAGTTCAGATGAGACTGACCCTTCAGTCAGGACAGACTAAGCACAGTTCTGCTGCCCTTTGCTCGTACAATAAAGGGAACAACGTTTCATTACTCCCGCATTCAATGTTAAAGTGATTTGTAACCCAACACCAGCCAAAGTAATCATTTGGGCAAAGCACTCCAATCATGTTGAGTATCTAAGCAGGGTGGGTGTGCTCATGCAAATACAGTCTGGTCCGGAAGCCTGTTCTGCTCCCCCCAAAGCCAGCCCAGCAGGGGAGACCTCATTCAGACTCTACTTACGTCTGCATGTCACTCTTCATGCTTCAAACCCCCTCCTTCTCCTGCACCCAGCAACCTTCTGTCTATCCATTCAAATCACTTCTCAGATCCCTTTTTTCCCCCCTCAGAAGCCTTTCAATAATAAACTCCCAAATATTTCTGCACTAAGTCAACCTTGATCCTCCATCTGACAGATTAAACATCTATATCTTATTTAGGTAGTAAGTTCCTAGTGAAAAACCATCTTCCTTTATGCCAACCATATAGATAGTTTTTCATAAATAACAAGAAGAAAAAAGTACAAGAAAAGAATACTAAGGCCTGAATATTACAAATATTTATGCACATGCTTAACTTTACTCACGTGAGCAATCCCATTTGACTTAAATGGCACTACATGCATATGTGAAATTAACCACATACCTATTGTTTGTAGGATGAAAGCCTAAGTGGCTTTTGCCGAGCCACACAAAAAATCAGTGAGTCAGATTCAGGTTTATTAGAATACATTCACATGTCTGCAGGATCAAAGCCTTAGATTGCTCACAATTTCAGGCAGAGGCTACCTTCTATTTTATGTTTGTACAGCACCCATCAAAATTGGACTTCACTCTTGACTGGCACTTCTGAGCGCTAGTATGATACCTAGATGAATGCATTTTGGTGTTTACACATCTTTTATTCGTAGGACCATAGAATCAAAGAAGTTTGACTTGAAAAATATCAGTCTAGTCTTCAGTGGCTCAAGCTGTTGGCTTCCACCACTTCCCATGAGCAATTATTGCTCAGCCCAAGGCTGCTTGGAAAGTTTTCCTGACATTGGGTTTAAAGTTTTCATTTGCATTATGGCATTCCCTTTTGCAAACCAAAGTACTAACAGAGTCATAGTAGAAAGAGCACGTGGGGAATAAAGAAGAGTTTGTGCTGGGAAGTTATTGCTAAAGGAGAGAGTAAAACGGATGAAAGCAGAAGGTGGAGAAAAAACCTGAGTAAATTTAACAAAATGCATAAAGACTACGTCCTTGACTGTCACTGACCCCCACAAGGTGACAATTATGAGAAGATTAATACATTTCCTGTATAGACCAATAGTCTCGGTCAGTCAGTGGACAGTGATAACCTACACGTTCAGAGAGAGTGGAGCCCACAGACTATGCAAAAGGTCATGAAACAGAAAGAGCTCTTTCTGAATAACATTGTGAAAATCCTAGTCTGTGAAGAGGGAACAGGGCCGATGCAGCATCTTGGAAGAAAGGTGGTGTTACACATTCCAAAACACAAATGAAATAACCATGGGTATTCCATTATATAGAGGTTCTTATACTGCCCTCATCACCTTAGTATCCAAGGACCTCCCAGGAGTGTGTTAAGAACAAAAGAATGGCCATAGTGGGTCAGACAAATGGTCCATCTAGCCCAGTATCCTGTCTACTGACAGTGGCCAGTGCCAGATGCTTTCGAGGGAATGAACAGAACAGGAAAATTATTGAGTGATCCATCCCATCACCCCGTCCCAGCTTCTAATAGTCAGAGGCTTAGGGACACCCAGACCATGGGGTTGTGTCCCTGACCATCTTAGCGTATAACACTGATGGGCCTATCCTCCATGAATTTATCTAATTCTTTTTTGAATCAAGTTATACTTTTGGCCTTCATAGCATCCCCTGGCAATGAGTTTCCAAAGTTAACTATGCACTGTTTGCAGAAGTATTTCCTTTTATTTTCAACTTGCTGCCTATTAATTTCATTGGATGACCCACGGTTCTTGTGTTCTGTTGAATTCTCCACACAATTCATGATTTTATTGACCTCTGTCATATTCCCCTCCCACCCCCACCCCCCCACCGACTTGTCCCTTTTCTAATCTGAACAGTCCCAGTCTTTTTAATCTCTTCACATATGGAAGATTTTCTGTACCCCTAATTATTTTTGTTGCCCTTCACTGTGCTTTTTACAATTATTATTTGTATCTTTTTTGACCAGGGCAATCAGGACTGCATGCAATATTTAAGGTGTGGGCATACTATGGATTTATATAGTGGCATTATGATATTTTCCATTTTATTAATTATCCATTTTCTAATGGTTCCTAACATTCTGCTGTCTTTTTTGACATGACATGAAGTTAAGTGACATGACTAGCATATGTCACATGTGAGTCATTGTCTTTCATTATCTCTGCATGTGTGTGGAAGTTTACAGTGAAACAGTATTGAGTATATAACCTTCTTTATAAACAAGTAGAGATATTTACATACACTAGAAGACTGAAATGCTGCTACTTCTACACAACATTCTAGATAACATTCAGTAATATTATGGACAGGTGAAGGCAGGCTGTGAAGTTACATGTGTGAGTAAATCACCCTTTATTAGTTGTTTTTCGATATAAGGGCCAAGATTGTCTTCCATTATTGGGAGTTCCAGCACCGTGCTTAGCTTTGGAAAGCCCCAAGCAGACTGAAAAAAGTTCCAAAGGTGAAATTCAATGTGCCCACAAATTTTTTTGTCTTGCTCCTCTTAAAAACAACCCTGACTCAGGTTACATTAGTTCTATATTAATGTGTACAAAAGGATCCTAATGGTGACAGTCAAAGATAATTTTTTAATAATTCCCAAATCAAAATGTTTCATTTTGGTTCCTAAACTGACATGCCATGTGATTCACAGCCATGTAACTCCCATGATGCACCACTCAGCTTGATCATTTTATCATGGAAGACTAGTCCATCAGACCCAGAAAACCCAGCGCATAGGAGGAACAGATGTTATACTGAGTGAAAATGAAACATTTCCAGTCAGGTCAACGAACTAAGTATTTCAATTTGGGTTGAACTGACAAAACAAAATATTTGGTTTCAGTTTTCCCAACAGAAAGTCAAAACAATTCAGTAAAATCCAAATTCTCCCCACAGAAAAATTTTGATTTTGTAGAAACTGCATTTGCTATCAAAAAGTCATTCTGACAGAAAATTCCCAACCAGTTCCAGCAGTAACAAAGTATTACAGAGACACATCTCCTAAAATCTCCCTCCTAAAATCAAAATGAGACTTTTGCAGCAGCAGCAGCAGCAGCAAATTACATTGAATTTGTTTTACTACAAACCTACTCTTGATTGGTTAGCAAGTTAAATTACTTGTCTTTCTGCCTTTAGTTGGAAAAACTTAGACCCAAGTTCTCCCCTCCCTAGTCCCACAGAACATTGATTATTGCCCCAAGGAAGGCAGAGTTTCCTACTGGATAGAGCACTTGGACTCTATTCACAGCTCTGTCCGTTAGCCTGCTGGTTGATATTGGGCAAATCACTGTCCCTCTCTGTGCTTCAGTTTCTCCATCTGTAAAATGAGGGTATTGATACTGATCTCCTTCAGAAAGTGTGTTGATATCTACTGATAAATACTCTATAAGAGCTAAGTATTATTATTATTATTATTATTAATGAAAGTTCAGCATTAGGCACTTCTTCCTTGTGCATGTCAACACAGCAATCAGGAGTGTGACTGCAGCACATGTAGACATACCCCACCTGGCTTTAATCTAGATCGCTCAGCCCAATACCAATGAAGTTGCCAAGGTATGGGCTTCAACATGGGCTGTACAAGCCCACCCAGGATCCTTGGAAATTACATAGGTGGCCAGCCAACATTGATGTTCATGCTGCCATGGCTTCCCTGCTATGAATATCCAAGGTAGGTTTCAGTAATCTATTTCCACAAGTCACTTTCCATGGCTTCTCTGCAGTGTGGTCCATTGGCCAGCTTTACACAACTCCACAGTCTTTCCACCAGCACTTTTAGCTCTCTGCATAAATGTCCATTTTGATGTTAGAATAGAGCCTTTATGCAAATTCTTTTCATACTCCTCAATGATTCTGTCTTTGCTTCGTTGCTCCTCATGTGGCAACATCCAGTTATTTCACTCACTTATGTGGCCAGTCACCAAAAGTAGGCAACAATGAAATCATACAAAACAGCTGTATACACCTTTCCACCAGTCCTTGATTATTCCCCTATATCTCAATTGCAAGGCTAGTAAGATTGCTTCACATGTAAAACACTGTGTAACTGCCAATTGTACAGCTGATCAAGGGTTATGACCTTATAACATTTTGGTAGAGTCACCTTAAATATTTACATTGGTTTCCTAACATACTATTTGAATGTATCAGTTTCTTTAATGCAAAAGATATACCTTGGTAGATATACTTTTATCTTACTGATCACATTTTTACTTAAAACAGACAACTTGGACCAAACTATTAGCAATAGTTTGTCATCAGGTTGCCTAGTCAACGAAACTTCCTCAAATTGAAGAGGCTGTTACAGAATGCTTTTAGATAGATTTAATTTCCTGATATCATTTCTTAAATCTTCATGAATACCTTTTATCGAGTAATAGCATTACCTTATGATACTTTTTCAAATATAATTTGAACTACTATATCTCAATATTTACAGACTCAGAACATATAAAAGAAGAAAAGGTAGAAGAGGAAGTTATTTCACAACTCAGCAAGAGTTTCTTCACCTATCTCTCCCCTGAATGAAACACAGAAACAGCATCTGCTACTTGACATGTTTTAAAGGCTTATAGGCTTAAATTGTGCCAGCGATTCCAGCCTGTGTCTGGATGAACATTAGTCATTAATAAGCTCCACATTTTCTGTATTATCATTACACTAGCCTATGACAAAGCTCAACCTCTTCTTCTCCTTCTACCCAATCAAGCAGCTCAGTTCCTTTTGCTCCAATTCTGCTTAGCCCCTCTGCCTTGCAGCTCAATGTAGTTATATCTGATATCACTTAGTCCATACCCAGTCTCTCCTGTTATTCTTGTCTAGCTGGCAGAAAGTCTGCCAGTTTCACCTACCCAGATAGCACTTCTACTTGTTCTGAGCTCTGGGCAAAAAATTTTCCCCAAACTGCTATCTTTTTCAGATTTAGTCTATATCTGCGTAATATATTAAGGATATAGGAAACCTCAACAGGATTTGGTTCAATGCCATTATGATAAGCACCCGAAAGCTTAGCTGTTTGTGTAAACCTAATCTATCTGATTCTTGAGTTAATGTGCTGGGAATCTTGTGATAACAGATTGTCTCATGGTATAATATTTATTTCTATTTTGGAGACAAATACAAGAACAACCTCTCATATTGTACTGGACTAGAAGACGTGTCTAGTGAGATCTAAGAAATGCAGAGGCACCCAGATTCAAGATAAAGGGGAAAGAAAGTTATTCAGACTTTTCTGAACATTTGGGGTGAATATTCAGGTGTGGTATTAGGTTATATGAAATAGGTTAGCTGCTCATTTAAAGCACTTTATTGATATGCATCGGGGTTTGGTAAAATAATACATTATATACTCTCTGAAATACTGGCTAACAGGAATCTGTCAAACTATGAATGCTATAACAGTTACACAGCAATAACGCAGCACTGCAGAAGGTAATACATTATACAGTTGCCACCATCCCTCATTTATTCTACGTGGATCGTGACGTTACAGTTATTGGTTGCAGTATGTATTACTAGGTCCCAGGGTCAACAGCAGAGTTAAATGATGTAAGGGAGTAAGCAAAATGATTATCTATGTTTTCAAACAGCCTCATCCTTGGTACCTATTTAACTAATGCAGTAAGTTTATATACTAAGCATGCATAATCAAATTCTTTGCAAAGGACAGAACATTGACAAAGGCAGGGGCAGAAGTGAGTACCAGTTATGAAAGTTTGGGGATTGAAAAACTTTATAACCTGCAGCACGCAAAGGAATCACTGAATGTTGGCAAAGTTTCTACCACAGGTCTGCAGGGCCCTATTAGCCATTGGGAGATTTATTCTACCAGAAAGTATCTGTCAGCGCTATCATGGTTAAAAGGAAAAACAGTTGCAAGAAGTCAATTTTTGCTACATTGGAAAAGTAAGTTCCACCCCCAGACCCAAGACATGAAGGCTGGTGTAATGGATTGGCAGACCAGGCTACACCAGAAAGGATCACATACAATAGACACCAAACCCCTGGAAAATATTAGTCCATTTGGGACAGCTTCCTACAATCCGTTAACTAAAAATCCCTGCGGAAGCCTTGGATGGAGGGCAGATAAAAAATCCCCATGCTTCGTCTCCATCTCGCCTCTTCTCATCCCCCACTGCAAGCCCTTTTTCCTCTTGACTTTTAATCCCTTAATTTCTAAAAATATATGCCTTAAAAGTCCATGCGCTGGGAATATTATGGTTAATATGGGGAAATCCAAGCACTGTGTAAATATCTTAGTCTTTTGTACTTGTTTTTCATGTTGGCACCCAGAATGTTTTGGTCAGTTTTAAGAGGAGTTGAAAAAGTTAATAAATAAAAATGCACTCAGGTATATTATGTACACCAAAGTGAAATATATTTATAGCAACAATTGGAACTAGAACCCTAGGCAACCATAATCCCCAGCAAATCCTGCTGAGACTTCTACTTGAACAAAAGGAGCTATTTTTCTCCATTTAGCCAACTCAGTGTTTATGCTTTAAGCTTGAAGTATCAGCCACTTACATTTTATTCATAAATCCTTTAAACTTTATTCCATCTGTGCTCTTCAGCATTTCCACAGATTTGGTAGACCTCAAAGACAATGCTAATAGATCATAAATTATACTCAAGGGAAGTACTAGGGTGGAATAAACAGTGGTACTGTACAGAGTTGTTCCAGGATTCATCAGGGATGCAAGTCCTCGGAGGGAAATACAAACATAATTACACAAAATTGTACTGCTAAAATTTCCAATTACATAAATCAATGATATCTTTCTCTGTACTGTAGATCAAACAGATTTATAGGCTATTTAGGATGGATTCAGCCAAGTATCAGCCATGTAACATCAGCAACTTCAGAATCACTTGGTGTCAGCAAAAAAATATAAGGGGGGAGGGTGTTATTTCAACATTCGAGAGGAAATCGTGTTGTATTTTCAAAGTAGATGTCATCTCAAGAAAAATTATGCTTAGGCAGGAGTTTTCATGTAAATAATTTTCTGCTGGGCAATCTATCAGTTGTTTGTGTTTTATGTATAACTCAAAGGCTTCTATTACTAGCTATGATGTTTGGGGGCAAAAAACAAAACCACACACACACCCAACAAAGTAGCCGCCTAAAACACTCTCTCTCTCTCAGGTAACAGGACTTTTAATAATCCCAGATTTTTATAGCTCCCCCCCATTTAAATAAACCATGCACCTCCACACATGGTCTAACAGAAACTTCTAGGAATCTTGATCCAGGTCAGCTGACTGCAATCATGAAATAAACACAAGTACTAGGAAGAGAATGAAGTTTGTTCCCCCTTGTACAGTGTGCTTTTAACCCTGTTTCCTCTGTGAGCAAAGCCACCACACTGTGAAACTCTAGACTCATGCCTGTACCAAATGCTGATCTGATTCACTCATGCATCCATGAAGTCGGTGAAGTTGCTCTAGTGTAGTCCTTGCCTTCCACTGAAATGCACACTAGCGCCTAAAAGAGAATATACCCCGATTTTGCTGAGCACAGCATTCTGAAAGGTCACTTTGGGAGAAAGGCTGTTTTCCAAACAATTCACAGACTATTTGATTACCCTGCTATTTGAGCCTCTAGCTTGCTTGTGACAATCTTGCCTAAAAGTGGACTTGCTTGTGACACCATTTGTATTGAAGGGGGTCCCGGGAAAGAGAACAAAAAACCCATTTCCTTTCTGCTGTTATTCTGATTTTACAGTCAGAAAAGGAGCTTTAATGTTTAGAACTAAACATGAAATATTAAAGCAATGTATACAACATTACGTGGAAGCCTTCCATTAAAATGCAATCATAATGACACAATGTTTTGTGCTGTATAGCACTGCGTGGTGAAACAATGTAGGTTCCTGCAGAGAGGTTGCCTGCAAAATTGAAGTTCATTTTATTTGTTCTAGATTTAAAGGTATCAGAGTTTACTTGATGATTATGGGCAAGATGGCAAGTAATAGAGGCAATCTTTTTGTTCTGTTTTCAAACAGCACTTAGCACAATGGGGTCCTGGTCTGTGACTAGGGATCCTTAATGCTACAGTAATACAGATAAATATATAAATTGAGCTCGTTTGCTCATTCGGTCACACAAACTGAGTCATTTCCCTCTTGTGGTCCAGTCTAGTAACTGATATAACAGCAGCATCCCTTCCCTTTTCTTAAAGGAAAAGAAACGGAACTGTTTCTTGTCCCGCATTAGGGTTTAACAATATAATTGTCAAATGATTAATAACTAGCAGTAAATGTCCTGGTGCTACAATAAACTTAACAGCTTCTGGGCTCCTGACATTTCTCCAACTTCTTTAGGCTTCTGGCAGACCTATAGTCTGAACTACCTCTAAGTTCTGTTCATTCTGGTCAGCTTTGGCCAAGTAGTTCTCAGTTCTCTCATAAAGAGCCATAGTCTATTCAGTACTAGTGTGAGTGTCAAAGAGATACTGGATAGCTCAAAGCTCTTAACTCAATCTCCTTTTCAAAGATTGTCAGGACATGACTAATTGTTCTCCATCAATACTTGACTGCATGCCTGTCATTTACATTATAGATCTTGGTAACGTTTCTTCAGTCACTTTGGCTCTCCGGTTGCCTGATCTCACTTTCCTTACTCTATCCAGGCTGGATATTGGGCTCTTTCTCTGTTGTCTTTCTTTAAGTATTCCCCCTCCTGACTTTTCAATGCCTTGCAGAGACTTTCAACTAGATATTAAGAGGCGTATGATCTAGCTTGCAACTTCCAATTCGTTAGGTGATCAGCTAGAACCCATCCACTTTATAACTACCCACAGAGCTAGTAAAAGGTAAGTAGGAGGAGGAAGACATGACCCAAGACATAGTACCAGAGAATATTCTATATGAAACAGCCATACATTGGCAGAATAGGCCAGTGGACCTAATGTCTTCTCAAATCTACTCTTTATTGTCAGCATTTTTAAAAATCTTTCAATAATTTGCACTTTTCTTTGCTAATGAGAGCTTGAAAAGTTAAGTATGATGCCACAGGCTTTAGGAAGACAGTCAAAAAAAATAATACCAAGCTGTGATCAGCTCATTGAGTTTTCCCATCTCAGGCAAATGAAGCAGAGAAACTTGTCATTTTGCAAGTTTGCTCAGGGGAACAAGAAAAAGTTACTGGGAAGTCCCACCTTTACAGTTGCAACAAATCAGCGTCCATCTTCACCCAAGGCTTATGAAACAACTTCACAGGGTTTTTGGCCTGTTTGTATTCATGTTGTTAATAAAAAAAACTCTCCTAGTGCATCATTAGGACATCAGTATTTTTGCTCATCTTTGACCAACTCGGTGCATGACGAGCCTGGCCCTTCAACTCTTTTCAATCACTAAATGTCCCTTGTGTGCCAGCTGTGACATTTCAGGTGTTATTGAAGCAGGTATCAGTTTTCTGGCTTTGGAGTAGCACAACTTTGATGACCAGAAGTTGACTGAAAATGAATATATGGATTACCCAGTGGGTTTATTCTTGTCACAATTCACTAAATACTGTTATTAATCCATCTAAAGTTCTGTCTGCTGGCATTTTTCTTTGAGCACAGTTCTCTGCCTGAACTCTGAAAAGGTAAGAATGATGCAATATTATCTATTGGAATGTCTGTAGAGTTGGTCTGTGATGAAAAGTGCACTGCCTCCATGAGTTGTTTGTGAGCAGTATATTCAAATATAAAGCTAGACTTCTTACCATCCATGTTTGAAACTCCAGCAGTGTTTCATTCAGATATTTCTTCAATATATGGTACACCATTAGCAGTTTGTTTCATCAGTATAAGATGTTGAATTTTTTTTCATACAAATTTCTGCTTTTGGTGCAATATCTTTCTAAAGATGTCAAAAAAAAAAGAAGCCTGCATTAAGGTGCTACTGACACAAAACTGGACTAAATGTCTCTCAGTGCATCCAGGTACTGTGTGTTTAATGGGCATACCAAAATGTTTGTGTTTGTCCTTTTGTTAGACCTGTCTGGGCTTCTCTCATTCTGAAATTCTTCTTATTGACATTGTTCTGGCAGACAAACTGGGTATGGGTGCTTACCTGTTTTTTCCTGCCTTTTTTTTTTTAAGGAAAGCTTTAGAAAGAGCAAGCATGTCAAGTCTTTTCTTGATTATCTTGGTGGATGACTCATGTGTACTAGGAATTTTCTCACATCTAAGTTGAAGAGGTGAGGGTGGGAAGTCTTTAATAAAGGCTTCCTTTCCACCAAGTGTTAACACAAACAAAATTTACTAAAAATATCTTCCCCTCTGAATTGCTCATGTTTAAGTCTCTTGTGAGATCATAACTCCACACAGGTAAAATGTAAGCCAACTGTACGGAGTACAGACTTCTTATGGGGAACTAATCAGACTTTTAGGTTGACCAGCTCATATCCACCACAGCAGGCCCTCAAAAATTAATGGTGTTCAAGTTCAGGCCACAGTTATGGAGAACTAGAGACACAGCTGTATGGACCACCACTAGGCAAGTCACAGCATTGCCTCTTATTTACTCCTGGGACTCCTCGCATTCAGAGCCCTGTTGTCTGTGGAGTAAACATCCTTACCATTCTACAAAGTCCCACCTAAAAAATAACTTCAAAAATTGCGAAACTTGCAAAAAGTTGCAACTGAAATCGTAGGAAACCACCGATCATACATTCCCTCAGCCATGGCCAGAGATGTTCTCTACTGCAGACTGATGCTTATAACTTCCCCTTTATATTTTGGTATTCAGCAACAAAACTTTGAAAAGCATTTTTTTTAAACACAAAATCTGGGAAAAAGGCTAGACTTTATTTTAGTGAAAATAAAAAGGTCTTTTTCCACAAACCTGTGATTTTAGGAGTTCAGTTTTTATATGCAGCCCTATCTGCCTCATAAAACAAATGTAGAGTTTGGTAGATTTGCTAAATGTTATTAATCAAGGTAAACTTGGGGTGAAATCCTGGCCCTATTGAAATCAATTTCTGAAGCAAGAATTTCACCCATTATGTACATAAATTTAAAATTTTAATTTTAATAATTTTGTAAATTACATTTTCAAAATATTGACTATACCCCTTCATTCTATGGGAAACTTCATTGATATACAATGTATACTTTCTTGAATTGAGTTTTCAGCAAATTGAAACTCTCCAGAAACTAAAACGTGAGCTCATATGAAAGAATCAATGATATCACATTAAACATGGACTAAGAAATCTTAATGACATTCATAAGCTCTGTATACATCCCTGTAGATTAATGTACTATTGAATCTGTGCCCCAACGGTTTTAGATCCATGTTTGTGTTTTTGCTGGGCTTTTGTTTCCCTGCTTCAAGCTGACAGAGGCCAGGGTAAATACAGTTCATCGTTTTTAAGGCATGAGTATTAGCTTTGACTAATTGGAAGATTTACCCGTTATTTAAATGAAACTTGTTTGCAGTTTCATCATCCGTGTGGAATCTGGAAAGGCATCAGACTATCCCATCAATTTAGTTAGAGAAGAATAAATGAATAAATAGGCTGACAGTTTTCTCCCCTGAGATGCTCCGTCACTACATTGTTTCTGCATTATTAATTACCTATGTAAAAATAATTCACTGTACCTCAACATATAGCCCATGCTTTAAGTCAATTTGATCAGGTACCTTTTTGTGTGCATTTAAATCTTCGTGTCAGCAAGTCATGCACGACAGTGCATTCATTTGAGGAATGAAGAGGAAAACTGGAATCCAGATATCAAGGGGTTTTTGAATGCCTACTGTAGTAGTAAGGTTAGTTCTTTATATATATTGTATGAAAGACTCATTTAAAATCCCTACACTGTTTCTCAGGTTGGGATTAAAATATGTATTGCTAGCAGTTTGTGTGCGAGATTGAGTTGTGATATGCTAGCAAGTGTCACTGGCAGGTCAAGAAGTAGTTCAGACTACTAATGCCCACAAGATTCCTGTTGAAAAGAGAGAAGATAGAGTGATAAACTCTCATTGGAAAGAAAGGCATTTTCTAGAGGTTGGGTTCAGATTCAAAACACTTGAAGTGTTCAAGATGTAGCTCAGAGAGTAAAGAAGGAAGTTAAGAGCTCACTTGGGGCCTGCCCCTGTTAACGGGAGAGGTGTTGATGTTGGGGTACAGGTTCTAACAGTCATAGGAGTTGATAGCATTCTGCAGTGTAGAGGAGGTGCTCAATTAATTAAATGCCACAACAAACATTCAGGAGAAGCAGATCAGAAGGCTGTATGTGAAAGCAGAAGCGACCCCTGTGGAGCAGGTCCAACCATTGATCTCTTTCTTGATTATCTTATTTCCTTTTAGTCTTCCCTTTTTCACATAAACTTCTCTTTTTTTCAAGTGAAACAACAGCTTGTGTGTTTTGTTTTCTTTAATGTATTTTAAATCTCATCTTCTGTGCTATTTCAGACTTTCATCTATCTCTGTGGACACTGAAAGGAGCAGATAATGCAACTAGGTCTAAACCCCCCTATGAGGAGTTAGCAAATTGCACCTCTGTTGCATGTTTTCCTATAGACATCCACTAGATTTCAAACAAAAAACAAAAACACCACACCCCACACACCTCCAAATAATTACAATTCTGTTTTTTTCACTCTGAGGCTTACAAACCTTGCTGGGTGGCTTGCCATCCCCACTACCTTAATTTGATTAATACTGTCAAAAAGTTATACAAAATAAGGAATTCAGAGATGCACAGCTGACACTTCCACTTCAAGGGGGTTCAGAGTTTTTGTTTTGTTTTTTAAACACATAAGCCTGTGTGACCCTGGAGCCACATCACTGAGCGTTAAAGGTAACAGGCACTTTCTGACAAACCCTTCCTGCATAACTGAAGTTTCTGAGTTCAGACACGGCACTATCTGACCTCCCGCAAACTGCTACCAATAAGCTTATAGAAATATTGCAGGCTTTCTTCATAAGAAGAAAACAGGCTCTCTTTCCCTTAGAGTCCTTTCCTGTATTCTCCAGAAGATTGACATGTTTCAAAGCACTCTTCCAGACAAAGGCCTGGCTTTGAGGGACATAGGCAAAAGAACTTGGTGTTCCCAACAGGCCTCTTGTATAACAGAGTGTACTTTTCTGTATTCCATATATTATCTGCTCTCTGCATAAAGAAATTTTACCTAAATTCCTTGAAGAAAACTTTTCCATGCAGTCCAAAGCTTTAATGTGTGCCCCTTGCATTTGATACACCCAAATTGTCTTGTAGCAGTCATCCTTTCTATTCCCTTCAGAGTTATGTACCTCAATGAGATCACCTCTTAGTCTCTTTTTTTCTAAAGAGCAGGTCTAGTTTCTTTAGCTGTTTGGAGTACGTAAGTTTCCTAAGTCCCTGGATGATTCCAGTTGCCCTTTGCTGTACCTTCTCCATCCCTAGGATTTCCTTTTAATAATAAGGTAATCAGAAATGAGGATGGCATTCCAAATACGGTCCGATCAATTCTAAAGGCGTACAATTTCCTATGTCTCAAACCTAATATTTCTATTTACATACACTTCACAAAGCTGTTTGTAATGCGAGTGTGTCTGTGTGCGGTCTTTAATCATTTAGTTGTGTTTTTCAGATGTCTGTGCACTGTAACCTAGGAGGACTTTTTCTTGACCCAACTTTTTCTATGATACAATCTTTTAAGGTCTATTCTTCTACTTTGTTCTGAATCTGATTACTTTACATTTATCTAGATCATTCCTCTGTCCATTCATGTAAGTCAGCTTCTTTCAATTGGCTGTGCTCCCTCCTTCTGAATTATCTGAAAATTCTATTGCTTACAGCATTTTTTTTCCATTCCACATCTTGGATATATACATAATACAAATAAAAGCAACAAATCTGGACCCAATTCTCATCCATTTGATACTGCACTTGTAACTTCAGTCCACACCAAAAGAATTACCACCTCCCTCTGTAGTCTATATCTAAGCCACTTGTTAATCCACTCAAAACATTTCACCCCCAATACCATGCTGCTGACCCTGTAGATTTGTCTTTTTGTGTTTCTTGTTGTAGCAAAAGTATCATGAAGCCTAGGTAAATTATATCCACAGCATCCTCTTGTCAGCTCTTTGTGCTATTTCCTAAAAATAAAAATGCTATCAGATTAGATAGACAGGATCATCTCTTTCTTAATCCAGGTGCATTCCAATTGATCAAATATCTCAGGAAGTATCCCTCAATCCTACCTCTAATAAGCCGTAACTGCATTTTCTCCACCGATGCTATCCATTTTGTTGTCTGCCTCTCTCTGCCACCTCTGACATGGCAAAGCAGTGGTTCAATACTAAGAGACCCCTGGTACATTAATACATCCTCTCAAAACTACACAGCATGAGGATTTCAGAGAGGCTTAGCTCATTACAGACCTTGAAGATCTAGACCCCGATAGTACTCAATGAACAAGGGAATCAGGAAAGTGTAAAAGAACTGAGATTTTATAACATTTCAACTCATAAATAGAGTTCACATGGGAACCTGATACGAACACCTTACCTGAGGTTTGCCTCCCATAATAGAAACACTGCCCCATTCCTTACGGATTATACACATTTTCTACTATTTCCTCCACCACCACCACCACCCCCAATTGGGAACAAGATTTCAAAGCACTCTTCCTCAAGGGTGGCTACGAAGGACCTGGTAGATGTTTTCATAAACGTACAGATAAATAGTTTATTATTGCACAAGGAGTTTGATTAAAACTTTAGTTTTCATCCTGTAGCAAAATTGGCATAAAGACCAAAGTTGGAAAGTAGAACACATTCAATGTGAAGCATCTCTTAAACAATGCTGCTAGTGTCCTCTCTACGCCCCCTGCAGCCTTGATTAAGGAGAAGTTGCAGCTTCATCAGAATGTGTGTGGAGTCACAAGCAGCTTCCACAGGAGATATTCTGCCACTGGATGCACTGTGAGAGCACACAAATCCCAAGGGAGAAAGTGCTGCTCTATACAGAGACTAGAGACACTCAGCCATAGTCAGTTCTAATGTAACTCCACTCTAGTTAGTGGCGTTACCTGCTAGGTAAATTTGGCCCATTAGTTTTGATGGCAATCACTAGTGAGAGAGGTAGGAGCCCTCAAGAAAACATACAATGGTCTTGATTCTTTGGGCATTTACAGATGGGCAGTTTTCACTGTTGCTTCAAATAGCTGCACTTCCTTTCTCTGTCCAGCATTTCCGCCCAATTGTTAGTTGGTCCATCGATCTGTCGATAAAACGTATATGGCCTACAATGGCTTAAAGTCAATATGTTTTAAAGATGCCTGTTATTCAACACAGTGCTGGCTTGATTGCTCTGCTATTGCTAGCTGACTACATCTGCTCTTCTTTCACATGTACCAACCTGTGGGAGAGACGAATGTCAAAAAAACCACACACCAGTTCAGGTTTAACAATCCCCAGGCTAAATACATTTAGTATGGGCCAATGCACAACATGTGTTGATTAAAACTCCCCTAAGACTATTGTGTGAAGTGATTAACTTGAAAAGCTTCACAGTATTTATGAGCCTGGATCCTAGCTCTGAAGTTTATTTGTACTTTTATCTATCAGAATTTATTGGCTACAATTATGATTCTCTGTATGAATTCTACATTTGCATAGAATTCATAGCAATAGTGTCTGGGCTGCTGTACTTAAGACTGCATCAGGTATTCTATAAGCAGCTCTCACTTACAGGAAATTTTTAACTCATCTCCACAGATAATTTTGGGCTGAAGACTCTCACCCCACAAACACATTCTTCTATAACGTTCAGAAGTGGGGGAGAGAATTTTAGAGGTGAACAGAAAATCCCTTTGTGGGAGGATGGGGGGAACTACTTCAAGCAGTTCAGAATCCCAAATATTTAAGAGAATATATGTAGGCTTTAACATGACAAACACATTTCCATTTGAAAAATCTATTCCTGTTCGAGCTTGAGTTCACCGTCAAGTCTTCACCTTTCAAGGTGCTGAGCGCTCACTTTAGAGGCCAGAGGTCTGCCCTTCACCTCAAGCAATGACTTCTTCCCATAATTAGTTAATTGTCTGCCAACTCTGACCCACAGAGTGAATCTACGAGTGGCCTCTGAACACAGATCGCCAGCTCGCTTTCCCACCTCCCACCCCTTCCTTACCTCCCTGCACAGCAATAGAGTAGCTGATTACCAAATAACTTTTACCAAGAGGTTCACCCTTTCCTAACCTTCCATTTTGGTTCAGATGAATCTTTTCTCTGACATAAGTACCATAGACAAAATGAAACCCAGTGCAGTTCTGCTTCTTGGATTTATTCACCAGGAATAGACAACCAAAAGCAATAACAAAAATGGCCCTAATGAAACCACAGTAATTATTGTGAGCTTTTAGGGCTCTCTTGGTATTTTGAAAGTCACAGTCTCAAAAGATCTAGTGACAGTGTCTCTGCAGCACACCAAGCCTGTACTGGTGGTATTCTCCGATCAGATACATCATGGGGGGGCCCTCACAGGCAAATGTGGGAAATGCTCCACCCACTGACGTGCAGCATGCATTTCCACTTGTGATAGCTGAGATCAATAGTTCGTGTAGTATAAGTGTAGCTGTGCTGTGATTCCTCCACCGTTGCACTCCATGAATACAAGGACTAGATTATGGCTGCTCCATGCCAGGGCGTAGGGGGGAAGAAGGTAGTTACTTGTGTGCTCTCTGGGAGCTGCCCTTCTCATCACACTTTTTTTTCCCTCTGCTCCACCATGCTTATTTCAGATCTGAACTGCCAAACAGAGAACAATGACCTCATTAGGACAATAATAATTAACAACACTTTGATAGTATCTTCCATCAGAGGCTTTATATATATTATAGCATTTATAATGCCACTCAAGATCAGACTCCATTATGCTCGGTACTGTACAATCCCTGCTTCCACAGAATTTACAATCTAAAAAGGAAGGCAAAGTGCTTCACAGACATAATGAATTAAGCTTCACAGATGCCTGTGTGGTATGTTCATTCTAAGGAATCAATTACGCCTATTGTAAGGAAACCAAGGCAAAGACAAGATAATAAATGTCAGCAAATCTGTGGTCGACCTGGGTAGAAAACATATCTCAATCTTCTGTCTCCTAGTCAAGTGCAATAACTACTAGTTTCTTTCTATGGCCTGGTCCAAACACAAAGTTGCAAAGCTTTAACCAAAGATGATTTTAAACCAATTTTAAATCAGCTTTGGGTAGGGACATTCTTAAATTAATTTAAGCTTGTCTAATGTCCATTTAGCTCACGCCTGTACATTTGGAGATGCAAGTGTGATGCTACAAACCCCTCAGCATCTACTGACGTTAGGTTGGGTGAGTTTGTCAGGCCTCTTAGGAGCTGCTATTACAGAACAGTGAACCTAACACATAGCTTTCATAGTACTCACCCACAAAGAATGTCACGTGAAGTCTTCAGTAAAAGCCAGGGTGTCACACTTCTCATTAATATCATTGTGAAAGGTATGTACAGTTATCACATTAGCAGTTAGAGAAAGAAAACATTCCTGGAAGTCTAAATCAGGGCAGGGTTGGCAGACAGGTTTCTGTGAGACAAAGGCTGTATATGCACCTGACAGGCTCAGTTCACATGTAAAGTAACCCTTGTAAGCCAACAAGGGAAACCCCAATTGAATATGAAGTAAACATGGTATCAGCACACCAGAAAATAGGCCAGAGGGGGGTCACATCCTGACTCGAAACAAACAATAGATTTGGGAGACATAAGGCAAAAGGACCCCTTTTTTCCTGCACCTGAGGAAGTAACCAAGCAATGCAACTACACTCATGAAAACGAGATCCCAACTAGCCTAGGCTGGAAATGCTGCAAGCAAGCTTTGGGTGAAATAAGACTGCTTTTAGACAGGTGGTTAGCCTGTTAAAGTTAAGTTTAGTGTCTAGAGAGCCTGCACAGATTTTGTTTTATATGTAACTATTTCTGTTTCTATTATCCTCACTTGTTATCTCTTAAATCTTAGCCTTGGAGAATAAATTTCTGATTGTTTTCACTGTAGATACATCTCAGTGCTGAGACGTTACATTGGAGCCGATCTCCAGTTGAATTGGCAGGCTGGTGTGTCCTCTGACCCCTTGAGGATAGCACACCTGGTATTTCTGTGAGTAGCCAGTGAGAGGAGCTGGATATCACAGGGGACCACTTTAAATGGGCTTGGGATGTGCCTATTGTTAACATGCAAGGCAAAGTGAGGGCTGGAATTGCCCAGAGGAGAGTGCTTGTGTATCTAACAGGCAGGAAGTGTCAGGGAGCAGACACCCAGTTAAGCACCAGCACTTCTCTCTCTCACTGGAGGCTAAGGGGTAACAAGGTGACTCTCAGGCCTGGGCATCCCAAAAAAGCATCACGGCAGCTCAACCACTAGACCCAGTTTTAAAGGTCTATAAATGGACCCACGCAGGGGTTCATATGGGCTTAACTAGATCAGCTTAAGAGTCACACCTTCTTAAACAAGTGCAACCTGTGTGAAGACCAGCCCTGTATGTGGCAAATGAGAGTGGAGGAAAGCAACATCCTCATTCTCTTTACCAGATGTGGACTGAGATGGGCAAATGAATTCAGCCAGTGGACTAAATCCCTGCCCCTTTTCAAAGTGATACCTCTGAAAAATTTGTAACCGCAGCACTGTAGTGAATAGGAACTGGGTAGTGTCCCTTTAAGGGTTTTGAGCGCTCTCTACTGGCGTTCTCTGTTCTATAGCAGCAGTGTGTACATGTAGCTAGACCTTGGAAATAGTTCATAAGCACACTTATTTGGACTTCACCATACCCCTGTGATTCCCCCAGCTTACATTGGTTGTGGAAAGAGCAAAAGAGACAAAGACTCTTTCTACTGAAGCCCCACATAGCTGTGTAATGGAGTGGGCACCAACTCCTGCAAGTGCACCTTCCGGCCGATACATGTCTGCAATCTCAGTCCGAGCGTTGCAGCACTCGCCCTTTTCTGGTGAGGTGGGAGCTTACTTCTTTCTTTGCTCTTTCTTGCTCAGGGGCACCCCCTCTTCCCCAGTTGCTGGTTCTCTCAGCAGCTCCCCAGTGACTCAGCCCCCGGGTGAGCCACACACACCGTGTGGCTGGGTACACAGTCTCTAGGTCTTTTCACAGCCCTGGTATGGGACCATAGCGCCAAGGCTTCCTTCTTGAAGGCACTGCCTGCTTCGACAACCCAGAAGGGCCCATATTGGTACCATCAGTTGGTGTTCTGTGAGCAGCCCTCCCTGGGCTTAGTCTGAAACCAGACCAGCTGGGCCCAACATAATACCCTCACCTGGTCTGGTGAAATTTTGGACTCAGTGTCCTAGACTCAACCTGCCCACACTGATCTATGCATGGTCCTGCCACTCTCCTATCTTACCAGGCACCTAGTCTTCAGCAGTCTTCCCTGGGTACAGTCCTGCTGCTCCTTTAGACATCCAGGCAACTGATCCTCTCTCTTCAAGCTCCAGGTAACAACTGATTGCCCTGCTGCTGCTGCTTCCTTTTTATATGGCCCTTCTGGACCCTGACTGGTCACTCTAGCAGCCTCTCTGATTGGCTACTTCCCTGCAGACTGGAGGACTTCTCTTTTGCTCTGTCCTGGGGTGGGGCCATGAATTCTCCAGCAGGAGGACCTCCAGACTTAGTCCACCCCATCACAAGCTGCAAGATCACCACCTGTTTAATGCTAATTTCATGGTAGATGCTTGCCCACATTCCCCATTACTGAGACATGTTCATTCAGTGTTTCTTTGATGGGCAGAAATTAGTTTTAAGGATATAATGATTAAGGAGGAGGAAATGTTCCAAAGAGTTCCATCTGCAACCACAATGATGATAGGATCCCTGAGCCATATAGCAGCACTAGAAAGGAAACATTGGACCTCTAGCATATTATCTGCAGGCTCCATTTTCCTAACTAAGCAAAACCTCAGATATTAAACAGGATTGTAACTTTTCCTGCTCAGGTGAGAGGTGAGTCACATCAGTTCCCAGGCACTAATTTTCCCTTTCCTCTTTCACTCACAGATTGTTTCTGTAGAAATTAGGCTCCCATAAGAGACTTCTCATGCTAGAATTAGCAGTAAAAAGCCTGGTCTTGCCATCAGAAGTGCATTAGCATACACAATGTTTCTATATGTAAGGATTCTGTCAATTGCCAAAGCTGAGCTCTATTGTGGTAAATGTTGCTATTCTCAGGCAGAACAGTTCACCTACCTTTGCTTTGAGATAATGCACATTCAGATCATTGCAACCTTTCCGAGTGAGGAGAAAGGGGCTTTGGAGGAAGAAAGTGCTAAAATTACAGTCAAATAATATTCTACATGAGTGAAAGACAATATGATTGAAGCAGAAATCAAGATAAACAGGAAGGAGAGGAATGGTTCCTCACCTGACACTTCAGAAGGGTTGTGTTAGGTCTACACAGGCTCACTTTGTGTAGGGGAAATAATTTCCAACAACATCCCCATTGTGTTCTTAGAAAGGTAACAGTACAAAGGGAAAAGAATGCTAAGGGAAACAACATTTAAAGAGGCAGTGTCTTCCTTGTATCATGCAAAATGGATAGTTTAAAGTGGGCAAATTAACAATTAAAAAGGCTCCTGTGGATCATAACTCTAATTGTTCTACTTAAATGGCCGGCTCAGTAAAAAGAAGTCTCTTCAACTGTCATAGATGAAATTTCTCTTCATTGTGTATAACCCTAACAGAATCATTAACACTCCTTTCAACTCACCATACACTCCCTCCCCTTCCCCCCTTTTCTCCTACAAGCACATCTCTTGAAAATGTAATTATGGCCCATGGGATTCCTGCACTAACAAAAGACTTCTGCAGTCCAATCAACAGCTGATGAAAGGTTAGGCAGGAGAAGCCCTGGCAAATATGACATCACAAGAGTCTCCCCACACTGCTTTTCCAATTTCACTTCACAACCAGCTCGTTATCAAGGACAGCCACTCTATAAACCGCCTTCATGATATTGATGGTGGACACACCCACTCTACCCTCATTGCAGCATCAGTCTTTGGGAGCAAAGAAATTCTGACCGATAAGGTATTTATCTATGATGCTTATATGGCCTCCATCATGGTAGTATCTGAACATCTTGTAATGTAATATATTTACCCCCCCAGCAACACTGCAAAGAAGGACAGTATTGTAATCACTACTTTACAGATGAGGAACTTAGAGAGACTAAAGGTATTTCTGCACTGCCATCAGAGGTATGATCGCCGCACATGTAGACATACCTGAGCTAGCTTTGATGTGCTCTAGTAACAACAGCAGTACACCCACAGTAGCAGAGACAGCAATACAGCCTGTACAAACCTGCCCCAAACCCCGGATAAGTACTGAAGTGGTAGAGGGCGGAGTAATTAATAACCGTCTTCATCCACAGGATAAACATGATGATAAGTCTCAATGTTAACATGCTGAGAGCCCAATTCTTTACGTAGATCCACACATACCCCACCAAGGGGACAGACTTTATGCTTTCGAGAGTCTAATAGCAGTTCACCCCATAACTGTTGATCTGCCAATATTCTACAATCTCCAAAAAGCAGGGCTCAGCAACTCCATTGGTCTCTTCCAGGGTAAATACAGGAGACACAAAGAGCAGTGTGGTTTGATTAACTATGGAAAGGCGTAGTATGCCCAAATTCCTTATATTCCATGATCTAAAATAGTAGCTATATGATCTAATGTATTTAATTTGTAGTCAGGTATCAAAATCACTCTTATCAGAGGTCAGTTATCATACCAGGCTGAGCACACGCCACTCTGGTACTGGCAAGCTAGACTTCTGAGTCAGGCCACGAGAAGGTTTTTTGGTTTTTTTAAACACTTTCACCTGATTCAGAAACCTAAATGCAAAAGCCCGTATTCAAAGATAGCATCTGGATTTCCCATGTGCGCTTGAGGGCTGCAGTAGATCCAGAAAGCAATGAATCAGAAAGATACTGGAGTTTTTTTCATTTGTAACATATATATTGACCATCATTTCATATCACTGAACTGCTTCAGATTAGCTCACGTGAGAGACCAAACTAATGTGAAAATTGTTTATATCAACTATAAGAGAGGGTTTCAGCATTGTGGGACCTATGGCAGGCCTTTCACTTCGCTTAAGAGTAATGCAGCAAGCCAGGCAAAGCTGCAAGTCTCAGAGCAAAGGGATGTAATATGTTGACCAAGCAGATGGTATTGCTAGATCTGATGGGGGTGGATGTAGCAACATGCAGACAATAACCCCCCATTACACTGGGCAATCAGGATTTTAAGTACCACTCAAAAGCAGGAAGTGAAAAATGGAAATGACAAAAGATAGGAGCAGGGACACTCCTCCTTTCCCCAGACCATTCAGGGAGCTGTTCCAGAGATACTGTGTCCCAATGATATGCTCCTCCTCCCAGCTGTGTCAGCATTCCTTCCCCTCAGCACCTAGTTTCTTCTGAGGTTGCCTTTTAGACACCCAAGCTATCAGCATTAGCCAGGTGGGAACAGATAGGTGAGTAGGACAGCTGAAGATTCCAACACAAGCCTTAGCCCTGCTCCTATATTCTTCCTCTCCACCTTCACTTATCAGCAAGAGACCCCTCCAGCTACCACAGAAGAGAAACTTCAGTCTGCTCTGATGTGTATGTGAATTACAATAGGCTGATCTTTCCTTGCATGATGACATAAAACCAAGAACTCGTCTCCCCTACATTGTTACAGGGTGCTCCTTAGACCACTCTGGGGAGAGTGTAGGGAGTGGGGGGTGAGGAGATCTGTGTGATCCAGTATATAGAGAGCAAGCAGGATCTAATCTTGGTTGTTTTGAAAGTGAAAGTCCCATCTGAGACACAGCAATATACTTGAGGTGGCCAGGCCCTGCGACCGTTCATAGGTACCCGCTATTTTTAGCATGTTAGCTCAATCCATGCTAGTGCAGGTGTGTCTCCTTGAGCTGGGAATTACACTTCCAGCATAAAGAGCAGACATAGTCATATAAAGAGGGTAACAAAGTACTGTTTCAGTGGGAGAGCCCACAGTAAGGTCTGCAGCCCATATTGGGAATGAGACAAGGCAGAAGGTCTGATGTGAGATGTCTGTAGGGGGTAAGATGTAGTATTCATTATGGATTTATCTGCTTCCCCTTCACCGCACCCCATGTAACCCTTGTAATACGTGATGTCCCCAAATTACTGTTATGCTCTGTTTACCGTAAAACCTACTACACCCCATCCAGGACACCACGGGTTATGCTTTTGTCAAACTCCCCAACCTCCTTCCAACTCTGTACCCATAATAACCCATACCCTCTGCCTGGATGTTCAATGCTCTTTTGCTTAAACTCTGTACCTGCTCACTTTTGAAACATTATCTGTAATAAAAATTTTATATCCAGCTTGGAGTAACAGGACATGGGAAGGTGAACATCTGTGGTCTTCGTGTGATCGTAATTTGAAGGCCTTATGCAAGTTTTTTGAGGAACAGCAGGAGAGGGGTTTGTGGCCCCTGTTGGAACAGTAGGAGTGCAGTGGGAAGAGTTAAATTTGGTGCTGGAATCCTAAATGAATAGTTTTCAGATGCAGGAAGTTTTGTTGCTGATTTTGTTAAAACATTCTATTAATGTTTTTTTGTAAAGACAATATGTTCTCTACCTCAGCTCTCGGTTATAGTGTGTCTGAACATTTTATATTGAAGATGGCAATGACTAGATTATGTGCTGAAACTATAGGGGTTATACATTAAAATGTGTTTCAGTGGTGGAAAGATTTATACAGGAGCTTATCAATCTGACACTGAGCACTAAATTGACAAATATACAGTGCATGCAGCAGTTACTTATTGCTCAATTTCATTTTCTTGTGGCTTAGGTTAGCCGACAATGGCCACAAAATGCCATTTCTGTTAACTCAGTACATTTTAAAGCAAAGCCCCCCCATTACTTCTCTGCTTTAAAATTTAACTGCTCTATCCCCCATGCAAGCTTCTCAGAGGTGGCTTTGATCTTCAGCATGTATTCTTGACATGTGTTGCATCATGCCAATTCTCAGTCTTGCAGCAAACAAATCCTAGTAAGTTCCCCATGCTATCTTCACTTGCTTGTGACAGCAGTCACCCCATGCAGGCACTGAGAATCACTTCATAGGAGATGCTATTTCTCAGAGAATATTCCAAAAAAAGGTAACACTTCCTGACACACTAGGATAAATTCAGCTTTCAATCTAGGTGGACTTCAGAGGAGTTACTCCAGACAAGTGCAACAGGGAAGAATTTGATTCACCAAGACCCATTTCTCTTTCTTTTTCCTAAGCTTTGAAATAAGAATGCTTTACAGAGCTTTCAAAAATCCCACAGTGATTACAAAGATGGACTAGCTGGTGTTCCGACCACTGAGCAGATGGAGAAATTGAGGCAGAAGGGTTAAGTTACTTATCCAAGGACATCTCACAGTAACACAATGGAATAGTTGGAACTAGAATCCAGCTAGCTCCCCAAGTTCCGAATCCAGTGTGCTAATCAACTAGCTAACTCCTTTTTCCTCCAGGTCTTAAGAGACATCTTGAGCAGGGCAGAATTACGCCAGTTGTGTCTTGTTCCAAGAGTCATGCTGCCAGGGAGTGGATGGCATGTAGGGACAAGGGGCTGTTACGCTGGCCTCATTAAAGCCTCTAGAAACATCCCTGGACAAGCCAACTGTATGGACAACATACTGTTCAGTACAGAACAAGTCCACGTGACTCTCTCTCCAATTTTTTCCTATTTCAGATAGCTGTGATCCATTGTACTTCTTGCCGCAGTGAGGCACTGAAGTAATAATGGTCTTCTGTCTGTTAACTTGTAATACACCAATCACTGTGCTATCTAGGCACCTGCTCCTATTGTTAAAAAAAGGCAAGTGATGATTCCTCTTAATTCCTCTGAACTCGTTGATGGGGAAAAGACTGAAAAAGTGAACAACAGAAAGAAAAGGAAAAGTTATTTGAGATTGATGGGTTTTGCGGAGGAAACCATATAATCCATCCAAAATAACCCCAGGATTATTTCAGCAAAAGCAGAAAATATCAGATCAGATTTACTTTAAAACGGTTATTTTCTCATCTTTCTCTGCCTACAGGAAAAACTAGAACCCAGACATGGTTGCTAACTATACTTAGTAACTATGGGTGTTTCGAGGCAGCTAGTTTCACCCCGCAAGGCTACTGAAACTGGAATTGAAATCTTGGTAGGAATTTAGAGGGTATAAATATCCAGGTGTTTAATCCATGCCTGCAGGTAAAACCAAGTGGTGATAGTAATTATAAAACAAAACAACTAATTGCAATAGATTTCACACTTGAAGGCTAGATTTTGAGATTATTTTGTCAGTCTCTAAGCATACTAAACCTTGGCTAGAACAAGATGTAACATAACCTAAGCAGCAGTAAAGAATTACAGAATCACATATCTGTTATGAAAGCGTTGGGGGTAAAGTGAAGCGTGTAAATTCTCTTTGCCAGGTTCTGAAGTCTGCTGCTAAACACAACAAAGGAACACCAGTTCAGCACACACAGGTGTGTAAAATGTGGTTTAGTATCCTTAGTTTTCAAAATGGATTTTTATCCTAAAGTAATTCAACTTCAGATCTCATTGGTATGTCTAGCTCCATTTCTTGAGAAAGGCACTGGGACAGCATTGCCCTGGTAGCCTAGACATAGACTCCAGAGATGACAAAGACCAGCTAGATCATGTAGAATTTCCCTGGTGTTGGAGTCGTAGTGCCTTCGCCAGACTTGTTTCAAAAGTTGTCAGGGATGCAGCTTCCACCGCTTTCTGCAGGAGACTGTTCAGGTAGCTTTTCTAGATGTTCAATCTAATTTTCCCCTAATTCATTTTATCCCGTTGTTATTAGTTGTACCTCTGTGTGCCTCACCAAGGCTCTGATTCAGGCCAGCATCTCTATTCAGGACAGCACTTAAGTACACGCTTAAGTGCTTTGCTGAATCAGGAACTAAATAATTGCTCCTTAGTGTTCACTGCTTTCAGATATTTGTAGATTCGTCCCCCCAAGTCATGCCTGGCTTAGCCAACCTAGATTGTTTTTAATCTTTCCCCAAATCCTTCCAACCCTCTGATAATTTTGTTGCTGTTCTCTGAATTGCACACAATTTGTCAATATTAGGATGGGTCAAAAATGGATTCCCCTCCCCCAACAAATTTTGATTTGTGTGTGTGTAAAAATTTGAATATCAAAAAATTGTGACTAAAACCAAAATATCTCAATATGCAAATGCTGCCATGATGCCTTAGGCTCACACGCTCCTGTAGGCCAGGCTCTGTGGTCAGACATCTCTCATGATGCCTTACACATCTTGGAACAGTGAAGTATTGCATCATGGCAGTCTCTGGCTATGGTGCATAATAGGAACATTACCTAGCTGAGGAGTCCAATCCATAGAGAATGGGAGCGTGAACTATAACTCCCATGAGGCACCATGACAGCATTTCTAAAGCTAAATATTCCACTTTTCAGGCATTCCATTTTTTGATGAAAAAAATCAAAATGTTCTATGGAAAGCAGATGCTTATTTTACTGAAAACCCAATTTTCCATCAAAAAATGGTTTTGTTGGAAAATTTTCAACCCACCCTGGTAGATTTGTCTGGTAACATGATACCAAGAATGTAATATTGCAGATATTGTTTATAGACTCAGATTTTAAGGCCAGAAGGGACCATCATGATAATCTAGTTTGACTTCCTGCATATTGCAGGCCATAGAACCTCACACACCCATCTACTCCTGGAATAGACCCCTAACCTCTGGCTGAGTTACTGAAGTCCTCAAAACAATATTTAAAGACTTCAAGTTACAGAGAATCCTCTATTTTACACTAGTTTAAACCTACCCGTTCCCCATGCTGCAGAGAAAAAAACAAACCCCAGAGGCGCTGCAACAAAGCTATATACACAGGAACGATTACTTCTCTACTCTTGTGTGTATGTAATCCCAAAAAGACATGGATTTATTTGCAGCCATCTCACATGTCCACTCTCAAGCAGAGCTGCATGCATGGAGATGATAGGCAGGATGCCTGCTGCTATGCTGGAACACTACCTACTACAGTGGAATAAGTCTTGCTTCAGCATCTCTAGGTACAGTCAGAGACAAATGAAAGGAGATGGGGAAAAAAAATCTATAGGTTGATGAGTTGCCACAAATAGAACAGCAGGGGAACAGCTGAACTGGGTTGCCAATTGTTTTAATACCCACTGAGGGAATGAGGAGGGATCATCTCTTTTCCTGAGCATGTCTACTGGCAAGTGCTAACAGCTTATCCATCTCCCCCAGCATCTGCAGCATTTGCCACCAGAGGAAGCAATATACTCCCCCACCTGCTTCTTTCCCACTCTCTCTGGGCAGTACGAATTAGTCTTTCATTACCAGCCATGGTAATCTGCAGATGTTAAATTATACCCAGGAGGGTTTCATGAATGCAATAGAAACCAAGTAAGAATTATAGCACAGGAAATTTTAATAAAAAAGTCAAACTGTAAGGGCTATGGAATTAAAACAATGTCTTTTCCCTACTTCATGCTGGTATGTAGGTGCATGCAACATTTCATGCAAATCTGACGTAATTTACTGTATGATTAGTTTCTTCAGTAAAAAAGTGAGAATATGAAGAACAATAATTTTCCTACATTTTAGCTACACATTTCCCTGTAAATAGAATAACTATTATAATGGCTTCTTGTACGTGGTGTTAGAATGATTGCCTCTGTGCAAAACACAGAAAGATCATTTCAGTGCTATACCAAGAGTCCTCATCAAGTTCAGTCTCGGTATGTCTATATAAACAACAGTTCTGTTCTCTCTTTCTAACTGGGCTGAGTCCACTATGTCCTATGCAGACCTCATCATGGTAAGAAAAGCAGAGCTGATAGTGGTAAAGGCTGCAACTGAGGGAATTTAAAAAAAAAAAAAAAAAAAAAAAGATGTACCCTTCTTCTTAAGGGCAACCATCAGAAAGTCATCTTGTGTGGAGTGCTGTTGTAGCCATGTCGGTCCCAGGATATTAGAGAGAGAAAGTGCGTGAGAAAGAACCTTTTATTAGATCTACTTCTGTTAGTGAAAGACACAAGCTTTCAAGCTTACGCAGAGCTTTTTTCAGGTCTCCGTGTAAGCTCAAAAGCTTGTCTCTCTCACTAACAGAAGCTGGTCCAATAAAAGATATTACCTGGCCCGCCTTGTCTCTGGAGAAAGCCATCTTAGCATCTGTTGCTCTTTAGATAGCCAGAAGCAGTTTGGCATCCAATAAACTCCTCAGGCTGTGATTTGTAGCAAACAGGCAAAGCCCAGCACCAATATAACCTGGCATTTATGCCAGAGGTTTCTCCCATTCTGTCAGCATTTTCTCACGGTATCTGGGTTGGGTCTCAGCTGCCACGCCCTCGTTCATGTTCCAATATCTGTTCGACACCAGAGATGTCATTCTACTGCACCAGCAACCCCAGCCAAGACTAGAGCATAGAGCTGAGTGTCATTGTTACACTGACAACATCACAGCCCATAGTTCCTCACTAATGCCCTACCGGCCACATTGGACCAGGGACAGGGTGTGTATGACAGAATGGATCCCTGTAAATCCCCACCTGAGGGAGTTCAAAGCAGATGAATAATTGACCAATAAGAATCTCTGGGATCGCTCAAAGAATGAAGCGCAGCTATTGAAGAGTGACTCAATCTTCACTCTGACCTGATTACTTAGCTGGCCTATATAGGGTCAACACTGAGACCTTCTCCAGTGTTCACAAGCCCTCCTGGACAGCTAATCCATCCGTGAACCACATTGGGATTATATGGTAGCGTGTGGCATGAAGACCCTTGTATGGCCCCTCTAGACTGCACCAAAATGTCTGAGTGCGGAGGCTCAGAAGCATGTCAAGTTTCATCAAAGCTTTCTTACATTACTACAACTGCTAGCTATGCTGGGGGTGGGGTGTCGCAGGAAAATCCATTGTGTGGGGAATTTGTGAACATTTTATATGATGGTCCATATTTACAATACTAGCTATAATATACAAAACAAAAAGGTGTAAAGTTTTGAAATGCGTTGGACTTTTATTCTGTCTGTAAAATGGACCAGAATGGAAGGCAGGCAGGCAAACACTGCAATAAGCTGTTATAATCAACCCATATTTAAATGCAGAAGCAAAAAACATTTAGATCAATTACAGTGCACTTCTGGTATTGTTATATGTTTAAGTATTATTTTACCAGTAATTTTAGTGGCACTTACTTAAAAAGCCAGATTTGGGTGTGTGAGGTTTGGTGTTTTTTTTTTATTATTATTCGCTTAAAGTAGAGCAGCTATTTTCCCAGTTGAATAGTAATGGGAAAATAATAAATTCTTGATTACATTTTCTTGCTTTTTGACATTGTGTTTGAGATTTGTCATTTATATATATTAATACATAATCCGTTTGCAATAAATTCTGTTAGAGGAACCATTTCTTGGTGGTCTGGATAGATTTTTACATAGATACATACAGGTACATAGTAATAAAAGAATATCAACAAACCTCTCCAAAATATGTAAAAATGAAAAATCTTAACAAAAAACATTTTTATCTGGGAGTCTAGCTAAAAGAAGAACACTAAAGGAAAACATGTACAACATTTATTAACAAACAGAACTAACTTTTGCTTTAAGCCCCAATATTTTGGTCTATAAAAATCTCACTGTCTTCAACCAATGACTGAATATTGCCAATGTTTGTAGTTTTCCAGCCTGGGAAAGCTGAGGCAGGGAAGGAGAAGGGGGAGGGATGTGCCAAGGGAGTATGGGGCAGAGGATACATGCTCTGGGTACAATGGAAGATCCTGCAGGTACCTGTATCCATTCCAACTCCCTACGACAAGCCTTTCTCCACCAGCCTCTCCTCCTGTAGTGCAGCCTTTTGCAGCAGAACACAGCTTTGACGGCCTCACCTATCTGCTGCCCCCAGTCCCTCGCCCTCGAGACGAACACTAACATTCCAAACCTTCGAGCAGATCTCTTTTTAAAATTAGCCTCTGTGGCACAATACAAGGCACATGGAAGCCGCTGTCTGGCCCATTCCAGTGGTGTTTGAGACTGTTCTTTTCTCTCTCATCCACCACAGGAACACCATGCTGCTTGTTCCTGGGCGCTCCGCAAATCCCTTCCTGCTTCATTTGCCCACAACGACAGGTACAACTATTCCTCTCCCCTAGCTAGTGCCTCTTCTATACTGTAGTGGAAGACTCAGCAATTAGTGCAGGGCTAACTGGAGACCATGTCCAGAGGCATTCGCCTGAACCCTTGCTGAACCTGTGCATTCCTAATTTGCCTTAAGTGTATCCTGTGCAATTTTGTCAGCTTATTTTATATAGGGTCTTATACTACGCTCGTAAGTGTAGTATCGGAGCACCTTGTAAGCAGCGCATTAAGCAAAGTGGGTAACACCTGTCACGTTTGTTCTCTCATCCTCTCAGCAGGGGATAAGCACGTGCAGTGGAGCGTCTTGATTTGGTAGGGGTTTACTGTGTTTGTGTATTTTTAATAAATATACCTGTTGTTGTGCATTTATATTAGAGATGGCAAGGTCAAAGAAATGTGCTCTGCACTTAGAGGAAGGTGGTGAGGGTTGCGATGGCCCTTAATTCCTGGGGGGAGTTCCTTTCCACAGGTTTGGACCACTCCTGGGAAAATTCTGTCTCCCAGCAGAGACAAGCTTAACCCTTATTGTTGAGAGCTCCACTGTAGCAGAAAAACAGAGTTTTCGACTGTGGTCTTCATCCCAGAGCTGCAGGCCATCTTTTAGATATCTTGGGCTCTGCATATTTTTACATGCCCAGGCCCATCCTCGGTTGGGCATATACTCTGTGCATGCCCCTCTGAAAATCTTATTTGTGTTAGTCTGCAAACTTGCACCCAAAGTGAGCACATATTGGAATTTGCATCCATGTAAGCTTTTAAAAATCTGGCTTTCCCTACCAAAATGTTAGCAATACCACCAGCTAAAGTACTTCTCTAGTGAGGCTGAGTATTCTACCTATTTAGGGTATTAAATCTATCCCCCGGCCCTTGAAGGGTCATTCCCTCTATCTGGGTGTTAGCCTAGATTGATTGTTGTGGTCCCTCCTCTGATTTGTCTCATGGTTTGTCCAATCCAGTTTTAAGTACCCTAAGCGATGACATTTCCATCACACCAGTTCAAAGAATATTCCACACCATATTTCCCCTGCCCCAGATTTTCCTTTCCTTAATTTCATTTCATTACTCCTACCAGGGGTCCATATGAGCCACCAGCGAAGTGAAAAAGGGCGGCAGTAATCACCATGGTAATGATGTGGTGAATCAAGCACATAAGGAGTTTCAACCAACTCTTCCATCCCAGCCCCCATTTCCTGCCAGTGTCTCAAAAGTGGGCATTAATGGATTAGCCTCACTTTTTTGGGAAAGCAGCCTGTAATAAGCCCTCTGGCAAAGCCAGTCCAAGTGAGGTCATTCCTTTTGTAGGCTCCACCTCAAACCCTACATGAGTATTTTGAACAAAGTCATCACAAAAAAAGCAGGGATCTTAACGATCTATCCTTCATCAGCTCTCAAAGCTTAACTCCACTGAGGATGTGCAGATCGGTCTTTAAAGTGCTACAAAACTCTCGTTGTTTTTGCTGTACTCCAAGTATTATGTAATATCCTTCCTCTTGGATTTTCACTTTAAGAGTTCAAACTGCCAAGAAATCATGCAATGAAAGATAAAAATGACTGCACTCCTGTGTGAGAAGAATGGTAACAATTTAATGAAACCACTCCTTTGCCTTCTCATCCTTCAGAGCTTTGTCGCCAAGACAATTTGCAGGATACCAATTCAGTTTGCTATTGGTGCAAATCAGCAGTAAAAAGTCTCTCATGAATGTCCCTTTTACACTGTTGCTTTGGCAGTTACTTATACTGCCGGATCAGAGCTGAGCAAGCCATTCATAGCCAATAATTTAGTCAGCTTTTTTGTATTCATGCTCTGTCCACACAGATCAGGATTTTCTTGAACATATTTGCCATTTGAAATTATTCAACAAATAATTTCTTCAGGTTATTCTTGGTGTGTAGCCCCACTGCAAGGAGTCTGTGGTACCTGAGGCTAGAAATTCAAAATTCCAACTGTTTTAACTGCACACATCAGTCATACCCTTATGTTTCTATACCCTGATTGTGTTTCGAATGTTAACACTGACAAAGACCAATTCAAAATTTGCTTCCTGAAAATATTCTACAGCATTAGCTAAAAATTCACGGTTTTACAGAACTCTCCTGCCTGTAAGTTCATGAGCTAGAACATGAGTGCTCAGACACTATGGTAATGATGGCCATATAAGCCTCTACATTGATTTATAGAGAGCACACACAAAAAGATCAACAGGTGCTGCAAACACAGACAAGCTTATTTGTTTAAACAATCAAAAGAATATTAATGGAAATGTTTTTTGCAGTATTTGGTCAGCTCTAAGATTAGTAGCCACTAGAAGACATCTAAGTCTGTCTCTCTCAGGATACACCATTTTCTTATGGAACAACCTCTAGGTGTCAGTGATGGACCCTTTCCTTTCTGGAAAAGAAAAAAGTGTGGGTTCCTCTAGCAGCAAGGATTTGTATGGTACCTACAGTACAAGCGTGTGTTCAAAGCAAGTTTTCAGCACTCCTAGAGAAGCAGTAAACAAGTTCTTTACTGCTTGGTAATGTAGAGCTACTTACTTTCTTCAAAATAAATCATAACAGATTTCAGTACTTTTCTGAAGGAGAAGTTCAGGGGCTGGGACAAGGAGACCTTGGAGGGAAATGATATTTTATTGATTTACTTGGGTAACTATTTTCTTGGCAGTACTTAGCACTGGTGCAAAACACCTATTATGAACGGACTCATTTTTATATTCCTCATTTAAAATGATTAAGTGGTTATTCCACTACTTTTTAAGCTGTTTTGGGTTCAAGTTCTGCAATTTGGTATTTTTGTCAGTGGCAGAACCTGAAGCCAAAACCTCATTCAGCCCTATCCCTCCACCCCACAGCACTACGTTTATAACAGAGAATATTTATATATCTTCCAGAGAGCCCAGAAACTATTCATTATGGTGCAAATCCTACTCCCTTTCTCTGCAGACACAGAGGATCTGTCCACACAGTGGAGCCAGGTCCCATGGCACAGGGGCAGAATTTGGGAAATCAAGAAGAGTTCAGCCCCCATAAGATGCTGTTGAGCCAGTCTTTGCAGATGTTTTTTGCATACCACAGTGCAGCAGGGATTTGGGGACAGCATGGGCACCTACCACTAAACAGATCCATCAGCTATTCCCTCCACCCTGCCTCATTGTAGACATTATCCATTTGGAAATGGCCACACGTATCTGAGCCACAGAAGTTCTGGAAGCCATCAGTTTTGATTTTATGGAAGGTCCATCTTAGCCCACTGCAAATAGTAGCATCGCTGATGACCTGGGAGGCAAAAAGAGTGGGGAATCACAACATTGGGACCACCATTTATTAACCAGAAAAATATACATATTTCCTTTTTCTTTCTTAAAAAAGAAACAAACAAGAAAGCTGAAGGCAAAAGACTCACTACATTAGGTTAATCATTTAGATATATATAAGCCAAAAAATTTAAAGGTTCTCAAAACAACCCAAATTCTACACCTATATTCCTTATTGTAGCATCATTGAATAACGAGTCATGTAGCAGTGGGAAATGTGGTAGGCTACTCAGCAAATATGTACATTACAAATGTGTCAGATACACATGGAGTGGTAAAAATAGTTACTGATTCTAGCAAACTGGCAGATTATAGAATACAGGCAAACCTGCTGTGAACTTCCATCGTATAGGGGAATTATGGGATATTTAACTAGAAAATACTTTAAATCATAAGTCATTGAAAATTATCTGAAAAAGAAGCTTTTTCACACAGAGAACTGCAGTTGTGCTGGGCAACAGTAACTACAACTAAAGAAACGAGAAGATGCCCTATCAGCTAATCTGTCTCTGTGGTTAGTGAAGGTGAGGCTGGCAAACCAGGAGAGTCCACAGCCACAGGTGAATTCATTTTTATTAGTGTAGATCAAAGTGATTGTTAATGTATAATTGTGTATAAAGATGTTTAAATTTCATGAAAACTAATGGGTCATTACTTGTATTGTTTTCACTTATCTATTCCTGTTATAATGTAACAGTAAACATATACATTTGTGCCTAACCCTGTGTCTAAATTACCCTTCAAAGAAATCTTGTGAAAATCCAATGAAGGACTTCAGGACTTTAGCAGAAAATGCTAATTTCAAAGTGAGTGGTCATTGTGTTTGCCAATTGAGGTCAAGAACTCTAAGTGCATTCCTCACTAACTGTCAAAGAAAAAACCCAAGTGAGTACAGGCACAGCCAGCCAGCTTTTCTGTGTAAAGGAGATATAAAAGATGGAGTCAAGGAAAGATCCTTCATCTCTGGACAGTTTGGATTCTAACAGGGCAGAATAGCTGAATGAGAAGATGGAAATCCACAGTTATTCTGAGCAGCCCTGAAAGATTTCTGGGAAACTGGCAGTTCATTACATCACTTCCCCCCATTTGGAGTTACAGACTATTTCCCTGTACATATGTTTTACCTACTTTAACTGATCAATAACTCATTCTTTTTGCTTAGCTAATAAATCTTTAATTAGTTTACTATAGAATTGGCTGCCAGCATTGTCCTTGGTGTAAGATCTGGAGTATCAATTGATCTGGCGAAAGTGGCTAGTCCTTTGGGACTGGGAGCAACCTGATTTGGGTGTGATTTTTAGTCTAGGTGCCAGGATAATCACTCCATCTTAAGGGGACTGTCTGTGACTCCATGGTAGTATGGGTATAGGGATCCAGGAGTTCACCTTTGTTATTGGCTTGGTGATATCTAATTATAGAATATTCTATCAGTTTGAGGTGGCTGCCATTGTTTTCTGACAGTGTGTCCTGAGATAGGCACTCACAGTTGTGAGCTACTCCAGACAGTGTGACAGAAGACACAAGGGATACATGTTGGTCAACTATTAAAAAGGGAGAGCACCACCTCTTTAGAATCATTTTCCACTTCCATTAACCCTACAGAAGCTGCACAGATTTTGAGAAGAAAGGAAACAGCCACTCAGTAGCACTGTCTGCAGTCCAGAACCACAGGACTTTGTAGGACACCCTTTCTGTGCTGGGGAAAGGCCTGCATAGAAGAATCATAGAAGCGTAGGGATGGAAGGGACCTTGAGATGGTCTTCTAGCCCAGTCCTCTGCACTCAAGGCGGGACTAAGTATTATCTAAATCATCCCTGCAAGGTGTTTGTCTAAACATCTCCAATGATGGAGGAAATTTATTCCAGTGCTTAACTACCCTGACAGTTAGGAATTTTTTTCCTAATGTCTAACCTAAACTGTCTGTGCTGCAATTTAAACCCATTGCTCCTTGTCCTATCATCAGGGGTTAAAGAGAACAATTTTTCTCCTTCCTTATGTCCACCCCCCATCTTCTTTTCTCCAGAATAAACAAACCCAGTTTTTTCACTCTTCCCTCATAGATCATGATTTCTAGATCTTCAATCGTTTCTCTTGCTCTTCTCTGGACTTTCTACAATTTGTCCACATTTTCCCCACTCAGTTCTGTGGCACTCAGAACTGGACACAATACTCCAGATGAGGCCTACTCAGCATGAAGTAGAGTGGAAGAATTACTTTTGGTGTCCCCACCAGGCTTAAGTAGTGTGCCTGGACCAATCAGTGACCCTGGGAGTGGACAGCATGTCCTGGGATGCTGGACTCCACAAAGCTCACCGCTCATTGATCACTGCCCTCTGAGAGTGTCAGGTTGTGGTGTGGACATGGTAGTTGCTTGGGGACCAGCAGATCCAGACTTTTGGTCCCATGAATCATCACAGCTCAGCTCTTTAGAGGGGAATCCGTGGTATCTAGGACCCTTTTCACAGCCTCACTACTGTTGGGAGTGTATCTCCAGATGGTAAAAGCCTTTTCCTTTGCCCCAGCTCTATCCAGGCTCCCTTACTCCACTGTTCCTGACAGCACTCTCAGTTAGGGTGACCCCAGACACATTCAAAGTCAAGGGTAAATTATAAGTTTGTGGAATCTGGCATTTAGGTAAATCTTTTCTTTTTTTAAAAAAAACACTACACCACTAATATGTCAGTGCCTTGTCATTGTATTTCGCAATAAAGTCAATGGGATTTTAGTGCACCAAAATTCAAAATTAAACTGTGTTTAACCAAAATGTCCCAAATTGTCACACAACTAAAATTCAAATGAAGCCTGTCCCATTCAAACAATTCCCCTTGCTCTGCAACAAATGCTGGCAAAGAGCTCCCTGGTGGAGCCCCTCCCTATCTGCTATTCTGAATCAGTTCTGGAATGCTCTGCTCCCACTTCACCAGCAGGTGCCAATAGAGAGGTCTTTACTCTCTAAGCCTTCAGGCCATGGGGCTTACATATATAACAATTAAGACATACTGTCTAATGAGGGTAAAAGGGACCAGAATTGTTAAAATAATTAGATTTAATTAGGACATTAAATAGTTCAAATTACTTTTCCCTTACCTCACCCATGAAAGAGGAAAAATTCATCCTTAAATTCAGCAAGTTTAAACTCACAGATCACTCTGCTTTCCCCACTGGGAAAGGTTTTGCAGATTTGTGAGGCAATCAGTGGATGTGGCCACAAAACCGCATTGGTCCCAGAAGCCATAGTGCTTCCACGGCTTTATACTGCCCTCCACACTATTCCCCAGCCTCTTCCTCCTGCCCTGGTACTCAAATAGTAGCATTGCTCCTTCCCCCTCCCCACCCTCGCTTTGCACAACCATCATCTCACAGTTCAGGGTAGAAACCACAGAGGAGTTAATACTTCAATAAGAACAATTAAGTCCTGTGTTGTTTTCTACCTGGAAATTCCCAAGGGCCTTGATTCTCCTCTCACTTACATCAATGTAACTTCACTGGCTTCTGCTTAGTTATTCCTGATTTACATCAAGATAAGCAACAGCAGAATCAAGCACGACATCCCCAGAAGCGTGGGCCATGTCCAGCAGGGGCTTCCTGCTTCTACGTATCTCCTGCCTGCTCCTCCACCCCACACACTAAATGAAGAGGACCGCCATGAGAGCAGGGGTTCTCAACAAATATTTTGGTGGCCTTGGAGTGTGGCCGCCAAACCTTGCTGGTGACTGCTCTGACAATTTTTCCTAAAATAATTAAATTTAGGAAAAAACAAATGTGCACATATACATGTGCAAATCATTGTAATTTATTTTATAGGGTTTTGGGGGGGGTTGGCTTGGTTTTTTGTTTGTTTGTTTGTTTTGTTTTTTTGCAGATACAATAAAATAAATGATATACAATTGTCTCTATTCGTTACTGGACCCAAACAGCATATAAATACAAATAAGGTGCTTTTAAAAAAAAAAAAATTGCTAGCTAGTAAGTTGCCGTGTAAAACAGTGATACTTGTATGTTTGTTAATATCCAACACAAAAATATCACTTTTCACAGCAGATTTATTCAGCCCCAACAGCCCAGGGACAAATTAAACGCTGGCTGGGGAGATGGGTAGAGAGGCAGCAGGGCCAAGGACAATGGGAGGGGGGGGTTAGAGGGAGAATGGACAGGGGGTCGAGGGAGGCAGCAGAGGACAGGGGCGATGGGGGAGGGGATGTCAGAGCCCGAAGCCAGGGGCCAGAGCCCAAAGCCGCATGTCTTGGAGGCCAGAGACGGAGGCTGAAGTCCTGTGGCTGGAGCTGGCTGCCTCCCAAGGCTGTATCCTGACCCCCACCACCCATGGGAAGGTGAGTAACTCACTGGCTACCTGCTTCTCTGGCATGTGTGTCTCTGGAGGGGGAGGGGAGAGAGGGCAGGGACCAACTCCCTGCTGGCAGCTGTGGGGGAGGAGCCACAGCTTTGCCCCCAGGAGGCTGTGGTCCCAAGAAAAACACCTGGTGATTGCGTTTGAGGAAAGCTGCACAAGACAACATTCATCTGGAGGGAGATTTTGGGCCTAGTGAACATGACACAGAACTTTCAGTTCTGCTCCCAGGTCCCACTGCTTTGGCACCCTTTCCTCCCCTTTTCCACCTCCTTTGCCTCCCTCACACATCTGACCCTAGTTTATTCTTATTTACTGTTTTTCTCATTTGGGATACTTGTAACATTTACAGGACTCCTGCACAAAACACACATCAGCTGCAACAGATAAAAGGCGTATCAGCTGAATGCATTCATCATCCTGCTCAACATTCCAGCTTGATTTAGATTGCTTGATTTGCCCAGTTCATTTTATACTATTTTCATTAGCTAGCCATGGATTTTGGCTACAGTGTATCTGTTAAATTCTCTGACCCTCCTCCGCTCCCCCCTGCAGAATACCACATCCATGGGAAAAGTATCAGAGTCAACATCAGTATATTTATACTCGCTCATTTGGAAGTTTTTTCTTACAGTCCATGTTTGAAATTAAAGAAGCTGCTTTTCCTTCTATTGCCTGACTCCCTGCTGTGCCCCATGATCATGTTGTCAGAAAGCCAAGGAAACACCTCAAACTCAAGCACGTAAATTATCTTGACAGAATATATGGTAATAGCTCTGGCGATACTTGCCCCGCTCTAGTTTACATCAACAAGAAAATGTTTTCTATCTTGCCTCTTGTTTTATTCAGTGTCAGGATCCAATGGGAGCCTGGAGGGTTAATCATGAAGTAGTGAATGAATGGATGCTCGTCACATAACCTAAAGCTATTTCTTCTGCACAAAGTACGCTCTGAATGGTCACTGTATTGTTTTGTCATCCACCAGCACATGTGCAGACTCACAAGATGTCACAAGAGTGAAAATAACTCATCTAAAAACAAAATTGCTCAGTACAAACTGTTCACTTCAAGATACCCAGCAGGCTCTGGGATCTATTTGTCAAAAAAAAAGTTTATCCTCACCCTGTTAAGGAAAGCAACAAATACTGGAAGCTTTAAAAAAAATACTTTGCACTGATAACAGCTGCAAGAGAAACTGAACAGAGGACAAATTTCTCCACTCCAGTCTGCACTGAGTATTCTCCATGGAGCAATAGTAACTTTCCCTCACGAACTTTAAAAGGCAGCAGACGGGGGCAGCAGTGCAGGCTGGTGGAAAGCTAGTGGCCGAACTGTAGGGCCAAGAGCCATGATGTTAGGTGGTGTTGGGGAACATAAAAAAAGCTGAGGTGCACTGGATTGTACTGTTGCTCCTGCGTATCTTCACCTTGACCCTCTTTAGCCATTCCTTTCTGCCACATTACTGTGTTTCCAGTAGCGGTTGTTAAATCAGAGCAAAAAACTCCAGGATCTGCAGATGTCTTCCACTCCCATGCTATTTAATGCACAGACAGGAAGAAACGAGTCCTTAGCAGTTTGATATTTTGCCATTTAAAAATAAACTAATCACAGAAACATACAAGCTGGTTGGGTCACTGTAGCTTGCAATGGCAAATTTTGAGCACATAGTGCCCTTGGTGGAAGGCTACTGGTATCTGAATAGGGGAGAGACGGACAGATCCATAGCAAACCTGCTCCCTGTAACAAATCCCCCATCTTTTGAACTCCCCATCTACCATAAGCCCCACAGAACTACAAAAACTGCAATCATGACAAAGCCTCCAGGATGGTATTGGGTATGGGCTGTGCCAGGTGAGCCTAGATTAATCTTTCCCTTTCTATACTGTAACACTGTAGATTAAGTTTCTCCAAGTGCACGGAGTCTGCAAAAAGCTTTATTTGCCCTACTTCGGAAGCAGATTGAATAATTCACTAACTCCAACGCTCTCAAACTGCTACAACCAACCCATCCTTCCCACATTGCTACCTGAGAGGGAGTCCTGGCTAACTCATGACTGGGCAGGGAATCCTGGGTGCCTTGTTGAGGAAAACATTCAAATAGTTCAGATGAAGAATTTCATAAAATTTTTCAACTATTCACCCAACTCCACCTATAATTGTTCCTAGAAACTTATTGTACTCATATTCTGTAGTACATATTGCAGAATCTTCTACTTAATGTAATGTAAAGATAGGAGGGGTGAATAGAATTGGTCAAAAAAGTATGGGGGAGAAAAGTTTCTGCAATTGTTAGAAGTTTCAACAGGGTTTTTTTTTAAATTAAAAAGAAGTTGATGAGCTCTACTAATGAAATAAGGGGCAAAAAGCAGCCCACAGGATTTTCAAATGTAACCGATGCATAAACTATTTTGTTTTGGTTAGTCAAAAAAAGAACATCTGTATCTATTTACAAGATTCATGATGCTAGTATACATGGTGGTTGCCAGAAATGTTCGTTGCTAACAGTTCACAGAAAGTAATATTGTAGGACTCAAATTTGACCTATACTTAGAGGAAATAACTGTGTCCTACCTGCTGGGGAATGCTGACTTTTTATTCTTCCAGAATTTGGAAAGATTCATCTTTTTATGAACTCACTACACCAACACAATAGTATTTAGACCAGGGATCTCAAACTCAATTGCTGTGGCGGGCCGCATTTACATTGAGTAGAGTTCAGGGGGGCCGCACATAACACACACTTCTCTGCTGTACCTTTCATGCTCTACTCTCCGCCGAAAAAATCTCCCCACAGGGTACAATTCGGCGGCACAGTAGGAGAGAGAGAGGCTCTCACAGGGACTTGCAGGCTCCACTGTCCGCCGTCAAATCTCCCTGTGGGGCCACATTTGGCGGCCATTTCCTTTTTAAAGCAGCACAGTACAGCAGAGAGAGAGGCTCACACAGGGACTTGCACACTCCACTCTCCGCCGTCAAATCTCCCTGTGGGGCCACATTCGGCGGCCATTTCCTTTTTAAGACGGCCACAGCTTCCCGGAGCTCCGCTCAAAAAATAATGCCAGCACAAGCCTGCAGCCGGATTCGGACTGCGGGCCGCATGACACAAGCCCGCGGGCCGCAGTTGGCCCGCGGGCCGCGAGTTTGAGACCCCTGATTTAGACCATTCTTTGTAACCTGGGGTTAGAACTCATGATTGTTACAGGATAGGAAAGAATGAAGACACAAGGTTCTTAACCCAGATTCTGAATTACATCATTGTTCCATAAATATATTCATTTTATTCATGTTCGTTCCTGAAAGAATTTACTGCACCAAGGATGTCATCTTGACTATATCTTAAAATTGATCATTTCCCCAATTAAGATGTTCAGGCCTCAGACTTACATAGAGCTGTCACAGCTGCTTCAAGCAGATTTATCTCCTGCTGACAGTCAGAACTCCTGACCAAATTATTAAGAACATGGATTTTCTGGAATACCCTTAACCTACGTATGTCTTTCATTTGCATTAATACCTGAACATGGCCCCCAGCTCTTAACCAGATGTTAAATGGGTAACACATTTTAAGCTCCAGTTTTTTTATACAGAAGTTGTCAAATGAAGAGTAAAAGACAAATCTAGCACTCTTCTGTCTAAGGACTGTTCTGGTTGAAGAGTAACTAATACGATTATGCTGTGAGTGAGAGCCAAATTTGAAGGAGTCCAGGATGGTTCTCAGGGTTCCAGGACTGTAAATCAGATTATCCCCTACACCTCTTGTCCATGTGGGTCCCTGACACTACCAGCCTGTTAGTCTTTCAAGCACTCTCCTCTGGGCCATGCCAGCCCTGTCTTTGCCTTTCAGATTAAGAAGAGGTGCATCCTCATCCCCACATCCCTTTAAAGCATTTCACCATGATTTCCATCTGGGGCACTGGCTACCCACAGGAATTCCAGATCCTCCTCCCTCAAAGGTTTATCAATTTTACCTTAAACCACTGCTTCTGTATAATGCAGAGACCTTGTGAGCCCTTACAACAGAACAAAAGTAAGTGTATTTAAGAAAGAAGATAGATTCAGCTAGAAATGAGAGTGTGATGGAAACAAATGGCTACCTACAAAACAAATCTAAACAAGGGCATACACTTCGTCGTTACCTTTCCTATCTAATGAAGTAGGTCTTCCTCCTCCCCCAAAAGCTCAATCTGTTGAAATGTTGGCTAGCATCCCAGTGTCCAAACTTTCTTGCAAAACTCCCATGCTCAACAAGATGTCTCCTCAGTGAATGGAGTGCCCTGCCCCACTCTGTTATTTTGAGGCATGCAGTGTTGTTGTAGCCATGTTACAACAATCCATAACCAAATCCCCTTTTTGCCCTTTGACTACCAGGATGTTAAAAGGCCTTTTCACCTTGAATGGTCCCTTAGAAGATGTGCTTACTACTTATGTTAAACTACCTGTTCAATCTTGTATTTAGTTGTGACATGCTCACTACCTTTGCCAGACCTGAGGAAGAAATCTTGTCTCTCCCACCAACAGATGATGGTCCAATAAAATAATCTCAGCCCCTTATCTCTCTATTATATGAATACACTCTTATCTTAATCCATAGAGAGCAGTGATCCCCTGTCGGTTATAGTACTCCTTTGTTTGTAGTGTCTGATGGTTTTCCATGGACTGTTCTGTGATGGGACAACGGTAGACAACTGAGCCTTTCATTATATCACCAGTTTACTAAAAAGGGGGGTGGTAACTTATTCCTGCATGAATAGACTGTCAAGTAATAGCAGGCGCTGGTGACTCATTTTAACCATAGGAGCCCAAACGTCAATAGTTACATTATTCCTTAAATATTATCCAAATGCACGTCACACCATTACTATGAACACTTTATTTAACATTATTATGGTAAGTTGCAAGCTCTCAATAGAAACCTAACATGTTACCTTTTATGGATAACTATTCTATATGCAACGCATTTGATGTAGTGAGTTTGTCAAGTATGAGGTCAGTGCTATTTTCAAACAAACAGGTGACCCTTTGCCAGGGAGTCTTTGTGCAAAAGACCCCATTTGTGGGTGGCAAATGCCCTGAATTGCCCATAGCTCTGCTCTGCAGGGGCCACCTGCACATAACTGCAGAAGAAAACTGGCTGAAGCAAATGCCAGTGGATCCATGACTGTACAGACCCCAGGTGCTCCTGTGTTGGGCAAGGCATACATTCATGAGAGACTGTATCTTTGAGGCTGCAATAATGGGCAG
This sequence comes from Mesoclemmys tuberculata, assembly GCA_007922155.1. Lineage (NCBI taxonomy): Eukaryota > Metazoa > Chordata > Testudines > Chelidae > Mesoclemmys > Mesoclemmys tuberculata. Next base: position 22,929,404 of record ML675604.1, on the reverse strand, counting down.
AGAAGGACTTTACTACAGCTCTGTAATCTAGGGATAGATTCCTCCCCATAGCACCTCTGGAATCCTTCACCAAACGGGACTTAAGTTCAGCATAGGGGAGGAGGTTTCCCCTAAGAGAAGGAGGCATAAAGATGAAATGCATCACATAGCACCTCAGTCCAGTTATTTCATGTGAAGTCTCTTCCAACGGTTTTAATGGTCTGTTCCTTTCAGGTCTACTCCCAATGGGATCAAAAAGGAGTTCTGCTGTTGACTTCAGTTGGAGCAAGACAGGGTCCTTAATTGTAATGGCAACCTGTCATGATTACCACTGCTTGGTGGGGTGCCCCAGTTAAGAGGCTTGCACTTTAATCAAAATACAGTACAAACATAATGAATAATAAAACACTAAAAAGACAAGGAACATCAGATTATTGTGGCTATTACAAATACACTCTGTACAGTGCCTAGCACAACAGGGCCTTGACTTGGTTAAAGCTTCTAGTGCTGCCACAATGAGAGGATAATTTCAAAGATAAGTAGCGGTTAGATACCTACTTACCATTGAAAGTCAATGGGAATAAACCTGATAGCCATTTGTGTCTTAGAAAATCCCATCACAAACGCTAAATAGGATACAATTGACTGAGCAATCGTAAATTATTTCAGATATGTTAAAACTCTGCTTTAACTTTGTATGTTAATTTAAACATCTGGACAAATTAAAAAGTTTTCAGTAGCCCAGATCATCTCTTTTTATTCGATCCTTTTATCTTTCACTTTCAAAAGACCCTTTGCCACCTATCAAATCTGACAGGCGGAACAGTGATTTCTCTCAACCTTGCTGGTAAAGCAAATATATACCATCTCTCCCATATTACTTTCCACACGTGATGATTCTGGAAACATGTCAAATAAACCAAACCATAACTTCCATTCATATCTTAGCCAACACCAGACATTTCTTCCAGGAAAGGCTGGTAAAATCTTACTTTTGCTTTATTTGGAGCAGATATTTATCATCACAACTTTAGCCTTATTAATTCCAGCAATTTATTTTTTGTAAGTTTCTATGATTCACCATGAAAGCAATTTCAATAACCACTCAGAACATTTGCTGTTTACATTTGATTTTGTGAACAGGTCACATTCCTAACATTAAGAGTGTATGATGATTTAATAGTGAGATTATAAATACTATCTACCTGGCTTGGAAAGCTTCAGCAGTTGGAAAAAATACAGCTGGAGCCAAATGCAGCAGCAACACTACATATTGTAAGCACAGGAAACCCATCTTCTGCTCACTAAATTGGCCCCATATATCTAGAGCTGAGCAAATAATGGATTTTTTGGTTCACTGGCAGTTCTGAGAATTTTTTTTTTAAATGTTAATCTCCCATCTCCCAGGAGAGTCCCCTAACAGCATGCTATAGAATCACTTGTTTTTCCTCTGGTCTAATGTCTATTCAAGTATTTTATACAACATGAAACAGCTTCTACACGAGACAGTGAAAACCATCCAGCCCAGCTACCCCATACCCTGGCTGTTATGGCATTCACCTAGAAGAGAAGAAACTCACATTTGAGTCCCTGCTCTAATGATTTCTTTACCTATACACAGTGGAACAGCTTCAACAGGAGAAACTGCTTCCCCAGAATATCCCACAGAGCTGTAGCTAGGACACTCTCCTCCAATACAGGAGAGTAAAGTAGAAATCACTGATCCACACCAGGGAGAGGCAGAACTGCTATGTGATGTAAGTGCCCTAACAAAAAGGTCATAAAGGAGGCATTACTAGCTCCTTCTCCAGCTGTTTTGTGAATGGTACTTAAGTCCCCTTGGGAATTCACCCTGGAAAGAAAAACTGACCAAAACCATGAAGCAAATTTGAAGCAAATTTGCAAATAATTTCAGGTCAACCAAAACTACATGTTGCAGCAAAGAAACTAGTTGTTGGGAAAAGTTCACCCACCTTTAAGTAAGTCACAAGAAGTTCAGCTGCAAAGTACTTATCTTCAAGGTGCTAATGGTCTGGGCCCAGGATATCTAAAAGATCACGTTACTTTTCAGGATCAAGATTAGTCATCAGTTCTGCCCTGGCTCAGTGGAATTATTCCTTGTACAGGGTTGTAACTGGCTGGCTTGCCTCTTAGGATATGCCTGCACTGCACAGAGGAGGGAACCTCCCAGCTCAGGTCCAGAGACTTGCTTTCGTGCTCTAAAAACAGCCACATAGAAGTTGCAGCTTGAGATGGTGCTCAGGCATTGAAACCTTGCATGGGTGTACTTCAGAGCACTAGCTTGAATCTATGGACGTCAGCTGGGAGGCTCACTCCCCAATGCAGTGTAGACATACCCTTAAAGGCTGGAGGGCTGGAGCTAGCCAGCTCGATTACTTTAAGAGGCACATCTGGGTTGGATCCGGTGGTTCCACTATAAGAGCAGCAGGAAACTGCAATGGAGGAGGGATGTTTTTGTTCTGCTTGGAGACAGAATGCAAGTGCAGGAGCTGCTGAGACTATTAGGGAAGGGAAACTTGGCAGTAAACTTTAAAATAGAGCTCCTGGAGAGCAGAGCTGAAAGCCCAGTGGGGTAACGGGCTGCTCCAAGAATAAGGAACTCATCCCTGTAGGAATTAGGAATCGTCTCAAGCCTCCCCATTGGCCAAAAAATCTGCTTTGCACTTGGAATGGACTTCTCCGGTAAAAGCTCATAACACGTTTAAAGAGAACATTATATAAACAAAAGGAACCCCCACCCACACACTCACAACTTTCCCCTAGGAAGAGAAATACAGAAAGAACCATATGTAACAGATGCTATTTACACTGCTTAATGCATCTGTGGAAGACACTCAGATACCATAGTGGTGGGTGCAGTACAAGAACCTGAAAAGAATAGTATTTTTTTAATTTTAAGGGAACATTTTGAAACAGCAACAATGATTTGAGTGATGGCTCCTTGTAATGATCAATTGACTATATGGATCTAAAATTACTGTCCACAACTGAAGGCAGTTTTGCAGGTTCAGTCACACCAAAACTGTATGTTGAAGTGGTTACTAGTTTTGTGATATACTGTTTTGGCATCTACAGACTTTTTTGCAGCTATGTAACATTGCAAACTCACCTTTAGGTTGCTGTCCATCAGCATCTTGAGTCATCAGTTTTACTGCTTCCCAGGTTTCGTCTTCCCCTTGAACACACTTTTTCAGATTTAACATCTTGCAATTTTCCAGATTGAATCTGTTTTTATAAAGAAATTCCTGCTAAGGTTTCTAATCTCTTTAGATCCCTTTGTATTATTTTATCTTCTCATTAGTCCTCCTAATGTAATAGCCTCTGAATTTTCTAATCATGCTGTATTCCCTCATTTGTAGATGAGTCATGAAGATATTTAGTAAGACTTGTTCTGCCTCCAGTCCCTGAAGTACTGCATGTTAATGATGCTTGGCTTTTGTGAGGAACTTTTCATCAGTAGATCTCAAAGCACTTTGTACAATAAGTGAAGTGTTAGCCCCATTTTACAGATAAGGAAATGGAAGCACAGAGAGTGACTTGAGAAATGTCACACTACAGGTCAGTAATAGAATTGGGACATGAACCCAACTCAAAGTGCTCGTCTAATGCCAGCTCCACTAGACCACATTGCATCTCTCCCTCAACTTGGCCCATATGCTTTTTGTCCAGTCTTGGCCAATTTCCTAGTTTATTACAGTATTTTCATAAGCCAACTGGAGTGAGTTTTCCAGTTAAGATTTTAAGAAATACAGTATCAACTACATCTTGATATATCACATCATTTGTATTCCTCTTCTGGAGAGCCGCAAGTAAGTTGTTGCCATCCTTCCATCCTCCCCCCAAGGTTGCTATCCTCTCACTGCCAGACCTATTTCAGAAGGGTCGATGGGGTGCTCAGCCAGTCTGCCTTCCTTCCTGGTTGGCTGGCTATTGTTCAGCCAGGGTGTATCTGTTAGGACACCGTAGAGGTACAGTCTCTGACAACACCACCCCAGTGCCCTAGCTGCTGTCTATGGTAGTTTGGGGGTTGAACAAAGGGTATGAAAGAAAGAGAAGGATGGAACACCTATACAGCCCTCACTTCACCTCTGAGGAAGCAGGGATTCCCCCTCAACATACATGATGGGTGAATCGATGGCCATGAAACCAGGCTGGGATTCACAACTCTGGGCAAACTCCATCACAGAGCCAGCAGGGCCAGGATTTGACCTTTCATGATTCTGGCTTTTATCCCCACACATCACAGAAAGTCAGGAAGGGCAGCCAAAGAAAGCACATGACTATGTAGAGCAGAGGTGCTGTATTTTCATGCCCCTTTGGTTGATCACTTGACCCTCCCATTTACTGCTCTTGGAGGAAGCTACAGTGATGTTCACGGTTTCCTACGTCATTTAGAACTCTGACACTGGAACGACTCAATCCCCTTTCAAATCCAAATTATCCTGAATCATTAGAGAGCGGCCTGGCAGAATCCATGCCCCTATTAATTGCTGCTATGAAGCACTTCCTTAACATAGCTACTAATATATAAAGATATGCCTGCCCCAACATGAACAATAAATCGCTTTCTTCATTCCCTCTGCTACTGCTCGCAGCTACAGAAACCCCTCTTAGGCTTGCCTCCCCTGCTTGGGACACACCCAGTAGTCCAGCCTTTGCTTCTTCTCTCCTCTCTCAAACTCTCAAAGTTGCCACTCCCTCTGCTGAGACTGTCTACTGACCCACAGACGATTGGCTCACACCAACACTTTCAGAGTGGCACCTGATCCCACACCAGCCCTAATAGGGTTAGCAAGGGCCTGAGAGACAAGTTAGATTATCTAGTGTCAAGTGTGAGAGGGAGGCCAAGCTGGGAAAGGGCTGGGATAGCAGTATAAAGACAGGAGGCTGAAGGAAGGGGAAGGAGGCTGTAGTCACTCCCTGGGATGAGGGTGGAAGTCCAGAAGGAGAGGAAGCCCTGAAATCTTGTCCCCAGAGTAGGGAGTCTGGCAAGAGGAAGATGAGGTAGCCACAGGGAATACATAACATTCCAGTGGTAAATCCAGAAGCAGGCAAGAGACGATAGAGATGATTGGTAGGAAGGAGCCCACAGAAATAGCAACAGGGATGAGGACTGAGGACCTGGATTGCAGTTTATAGGGTCCCTGGGTTGGAGCCTGCTATATCAGGCAGGCCTGGGTCCTCCTGCCAGTCACTGTTACAGTGGTAGAGAGCCCTGACTTGGGATGGAACACCATCTGGAGATGGCATTTGGACAGTGGTCCTGTCGGATTTTGTAACCCCAGAAGGGGTGGACTTGACCCCAGAGGGCCAAGTTATCTGAAGAAAAACCATCGTCAAACCAGCAAGGAGAAGCAAAGGGGCACCTGATGCAATGAGAGCCACATTCCCAGACCTACATGCGAGGAGGCACACTAGCAAAAAGAGTGGAACCCGGTTACAATCATCCAAAAACTAAGCCCCTCCCTCCCCCAAGAATCAAAGGCTTGAATTTTCAAAAGCAGCTTAAGGGTTTTTCCAGTCAAACATGTTGCTTTTCCCTTACACCAGCTCTGAATGTGTCTCTCCAAGTACATTTTAAAAGAGCTACTCTTGCACTTGAAACATCTCCTCTGTGATCCACATTGCTCACTGACTGCACCCTAAAGCAGCATGAACTTCAACCACCCTTTGCAGTGTACTTGATTTTATTATTAATTCTGGGACATTGTTTCAGCCAGAAAAAAAATGTGGAAAGTTGCATATGAATCAAGAGCAACATCTCATGGTAACCCGAGACGGAACTAGGTTTCAACAGCTAATCTCATCTACAAGGGGCAGTGAGCACTGAGTCTCCATTTGTGCATGGCTCATCTCTACAAAAATGTTCTTACCTACTATTACCTATTGCTGGTTATTCCATAGGTTACTCTTAACCCTTTGAATCAGTACTGCTAGTGTCTCAGCATGGTATTGGAGGCATCATGGTTGCTGGCAATGACGTATTGCAGGTAGGACACAATTCATGATTTGTTATTAAAGATCCTATCCCCAAAGAGTAGGGGGGTTAGCTCCATTTTTCTGGCCAAATTACAATTTAGGTAATTACATTCTGCATTCCTAAAAAAGTTTCACTATAGCTTTATTTGGATAGGTTATTAGCTTCCCATCATAAAACTGCTGTGTAATGTTCATTTGCATTGTTAAATAGGTGCCATTATCAACATCTGAGGTTATTGTCTCTCTAGTGGGTGAAGTTAATCATAGAACACATACACACACACATACACGTGACATCTATGTTATCATACACTGACTGTTTTACCTGACCTATCTCTAGCAATTCACCCTTGTAGGACTTATTCTAACGTCCAAATCCACAGGCATCTTTAAACAGTTAAAATTTTTAAGCCCTTAGCAAGATATCCTGGTCTAGTGGGAGGTTTTAACTCAGTTGTAGAATATAATAGGTCAGAATGGAGCCACTACTTCAGTGAACAGATAGATTCTGTGCCAGTTCAAGAGGACTGTGACTAATCTTTCAGACACTTTTAGGGGTTGGCTGGGCATTTGTGCCTGTTAAATGATCACTTGCTACAGAAATTACAGGACCACCTACTTTCTAGGACCTGGAATCTAAGTAATGAGGCCCATCTTTCCATTACCCCACAGAGACAATCAGGTTTTTTCCTTGGCCTGCTTGACCACCAAACTCTGTCTATCCCATTAATATTATGAGAGAATTTTCTCTCCCCATTATGTTTTGTTTTAATTAACAAAAGCTCTGAAGGGAACGAAGCTGACAGAAACCCCTTATAGCAAAACCTAGGAAAGAGCAGGGGCTCTATAGGCTTCTTTCCTGCTGTCAAAACCTAGACAGCAAGTTCCCACTGGCGTAAGTGTAACATGGGAGTGGAGTATTATCAGTCACAATTCAAACACAATTCTTTTATAATGTTAATAGTGTTCCAGTGTTCAAAGTGATATACTTACATAATTAGCTGCAAGTGCTATTTTTGTGTGTGCAAAAATCTTTTAATTATTTCCCTTTAAATTACCTAATAAATCTTTGGCAAAGAGGGGGATGTTATTAAATGTTTTCATCTGCTCCATTATATGCTGTGAGCATCTGCCTCATAGCATGAGTCATCCACAAAGTCTTGAGCCATCAAGTAATTAAAGTTTTTTTCTCATGAGGTGCAGGGAGGAAGCAATAGTATCTCTCACCACAATCAAATATATAGTTGTAGGAATGTATCATAACTGCTATATAAATGAATTAGCAAATCAGATCAAGAAACTAATTATTTCTCCTCAGCATTTTACTCGTCCATAAATTTTAGTCATCCACTCTAGAACTACACCTAGTACTTATGTCCTCCTCACCTCACCACACACCACATACAGTTGTCAAAACCAAACAACACCAGCAATCAAAACTTTAAAGTAAAGCAGAGAATTCTAGTAGTCACTGAATCCTTTTCGTTGGATGGTTGCATAGTGGCTTAGTTAAAATAAAGTGGTTTTAGCTCGGTTCTCAGAGAGAAGTATCTACAAAGTCACCTCACAGCAGACACTCTTGATTACAATCTCAGAAGGCAAGGGTTTAGAGGGAATGGAAACAGACACCTTCTCACCAAGGCTGTGGCTTCACTAGGAAAAGGTGTTTTCTTAATTTAAGGTAAAATCCTGGTCAAATTAACTAACTGAAGTTAATACACTTTTTTCCTAAGTGAAGACAAGGCCCAACAGAGGTAGGCTATTCTAGTCCAGGACACTAGGCCTATCAATAGGACAATGTGGAGCATCTTGCACAGCCATTGCCCATGCTGTGCATTTCCATAGGAAGAATAGAGATCTGTGGGATTCTGTGCTTTCAATCCAGTTTCTATCATGTGTACCAAAAAAAGAAGAGACATAAAAGATTAAGCAAAGCACCTCAGAAAATACAAAACACAAGCTATTAAAAAAAAAAGACTGCCCCATAACTTCTCTTAACAACCGTATAAAAAACAAGTGAAGGGTCTGCCACAGACCTACTCAGTGGTGAGCAGAAGAACTTCAGCAAAAGATAGCTATCAGATCGCAGTCAACCACTGCTGTAGTCCCTTTGCCTATCTTCCATTCTTGCTTTTGTCACTTGACTGAGAAAATGCAGTTGGCCAGGTGGAGTATCCCTTCCTACGAACTGTTTCATTACATCAGGGATTTTTAAGAGATGTTTTAATCACCTGATTAGGATAACCCCAGGTGCTCTGTGATGAGCTTTAATAACTCTGCCTCATTCATGACACATGACAGAGGCTATCCAGGTGCTACTGTGATATTCACATTCACTATGGACCTCCTTTTACACAGGCAACTAGATGCCATTTAAACATTTCCGCACTCCACTGCAGAAAGCATTGATAATGCTGTATGATTTCTACCAATTCTTCTGGGTGTCAGTGTTTTATCAGCTGTCGGGTTTCCAGATCAACTGTGACTAAACAGAAGTGCTGCCAGTGAGCCTGCCAAGAAAACTGGTTGCAGAGCTGCCGATACTCTTACCCCTTTAAGTGAAAAGACAGTTACATTTTTGGAAACACTAAGGAATTTCCAGAGTTTTTCTGCCTCACTCTCAGCCACATGCTAATCCCCACCATCAGAAAAGACGTGACAAATCTCCATGCTGAGTATAGCCCTCTTACATTTCAGTTGTTATCCTGTACATTGTCTTTGCATAAATGTAATTGTATTCTCATTCCAGAAGGGCTCTTTTCTTCTATGTGTAAAATAAAACCATAAAAAGCTTTGGGCGCACTCTAAATGAATCATAAACAGACACCTCACTGCAACTAAAATGGGGCACACAGATATTCCCGAATGAACATTAGGGCTTTGGTTTGCAATTTCACATGCAATCCATAGTTATTCTAGATAAAGTCCTCCAGTACTTAACCAGGTTTGCACTGTGAAAAGCAACTAGAGAGAAGGCACCTTCTTAATACATTTCTGTTGTGCATAGATTCTAGGGAAAGCAAATAGGTCATGCCAGACCTGGAATTCTGTGGTGCTTGGTACAATTGCATCCAGTGCTAGCATGAAGACTTGCTATAAGAATGTTCGTCCTTTTACGTTAAGATAGAGTATCTTTCGGGGGACAAGGGCGAGAAGGAGAGAAGTGGTCACTGATTGGATTCATAAACCACTTTAGGCTGCATTCACTTAAAATTTGGAAAAAGGTGACCCAAAAGCTTAAGTGCAGACATTCCTCTACCCTCCTATGGTTAACTGGAGGTTTTGCCTGAATATAATAACAACCCATAATTATCATGCAAATGCTGGAAAGCATAGGCTACTCAAATCCAACCATGGCTCTTTTCCTTTATAGGCTAGACTCAATCCAATTTTGATATTGCTGGCACCATTTTAATCAATAATTACAGATAAATCAGAGTCATAAAAGAGACCTATGTGGTGATCCCCTCACTGATCTGGATGATACATACGCCAAAGGTATGGGCAGATGTCTCAACTCTGTTTCTAAAGCGGTTACTTCACAATGTTAAACCTATAAAACTCAATCATACACTAGCCTGGGAGAAAGATTCACAGAAAACTCTGGAGAAGTCAATTTATTTGGAACTTAACCAGCCATATTTCAATCTCAATTGGAAATCTTGAGACACAACATAAATTTTTATATAGGTTATTTCATTCTCTCACCTCAAAATTAAATAGAATGATTCTTGATATATCTAATGCCTGGTGGCAAAACTATGGTAGGAAAGGAAGGATGGATTTCTGGCACGTTTGTTTCTAATGCCCTACAGTTAGGTCTCTTCCAGGGATCAGTTAAAAATAGCATGAAGTTGGGGAGCAGCCTGCAGTGACAGGAGATATGGTTTCAAATCTTGTCTCAGGAGAAAGTGAGCTTGTTGGCCTCCACCTACTCTCCATTTGACACATGTTCAAAATATAGCAAATTTAGGAACAGCAGATCAACTCTGCTCAAGAGAACCCCAGAACTGCCGATAGTAGTATTGCTGGTCAGGACTGAGGTACGTTAGCAAGAACAGTACAGCTAATAGAACTGGATGAATGGTTTATTTAACTTATTCTGCCTTTTTGATCAGTAAAGGCACTGCCCCCAAATAGACCACCACATTCTGGAATATATTTATTGTGAACCAATCATTACAAATAACAATGAATAATAATATGAACATTTTACCAGCAACAATTCTTGATATTCAAGTCATTAGAATTACTTAATGTAAATTTTACAACTGAATATACAGTTGTTTAGCTACGTGGTACTATTTTTGGCCCCTTATTGGATAATTTCTGTAATTAACTAATAGCATATACCAGGGGTGGCCAAACTGTGGCTCATGAGCCACATTCAGCTCTTTTACTGTTAAAGTAAAGCTTGCAGAGCCCCCTCCCGATTCTCCACCTAGCAGACAGGGGTGGTGAGCTCAGAGCTTCCACCATGTGGCAGGGTGATGGGGCTAGAGATTTCTGCCCAGCGGGGGGGAGACCTCTGGGGGTCAGCAGGTTTGGCCACCCCTAGCATATACCATAAATTTTGCAGTCAAATATCCAATTCAGTATTTGATCCATGTTGATTAATTGTATACATCATCCAGTGAAGCAAAGAAATGAACAATGTGACTTATGGTATGCAACTGGCCAACATGATATGGTTGTAGATTGTATATTAAATAAGATTCACAATTTGTGTTTTGCAATTTACATAATTGAATATGCCACTGAAGTTTGTGTTCAGCAACTGTTCAAGCTAAAGATTTGTTTTGTGAGCAAATAAAGCTCAAACACTCAAATGCTCATAGGAAGCAAACACTGTCAAATCAAAATTTACTCATAATAGGAATGAAGAACTGCAAAACTGTTTTGCATCTGAAGTGGAGAGCCGTGCACAACACATGCCTACACAAGCCTGTTGGGTGAGCCCTACAGCTTCATGATCCTCAAATTAATCTAAGAAAAGAATATGAAGAAAGTTTCTGAAGGCTGCAGATCCTGGATGTCAAACTTATTTTTAAAGAGGTAGAGGTTTAACTATGGTTTGTGGCATACGTTTAAGACTCCTCAAGCTACAGGAAAAACAGTCACTTTGAGAGGTTTGCACAAAGATCAAAGTTGGAATATGGCCTGTACATAGTAACTAAACTTTTCGTTATTAGCAGCAATTGCTAAGTCATATTGACCATTACTAAGTGGGAAAATATGCATCAACTTTTTTTGCCCTTTGTTTCTCTTCTTTCCACCCATCTTCTTTTCTCTATTTCTCTTTTCCCTGGCCTGTCTTTATTTCAACTCCCTCATTTCCTTCCCACGAACAACTCCCACTTTTACTGCCAGGGGCTTCACTTCTTCCTGGCTTCCTAGCCCATCTTATAAATCAGAGTTTAAATAGTCAACACCACCTAATGTGTTATTAGGCTTTAGAGTTAACGCAGTAGTGAAATTAACGAGAAGGGTCGTTTCCTTCAGAGCTATCATTCAGACTCTGCTGACTCAGAAAGGCAACTCTGCCTCAGTTTCCCTCACCTCACATTTAAAAGATCAACATCATAATCCATAAGGGCTAGAAATATGTTTATAAAAAAGTAGGTAAGTTTTTAGTCTGCATGCCATGTGGCTCACAAAGATTTTAAGTTCCAGTCCCCAGGCTGCGTGTTTAAGACCTCTCCTCTAGGCAGCTGGCTGTAATTCTGACATTCTTGGTATGTTTTTAGCGAGCACATTAATTTTTGTGCACTCCACTTTACGTTTCTTCTCTTGGCAACTGGTCACTGTCAGCCCCCTGGCTGATCAGCAGGAGACGTACTATGACCTGGGATATACAGCACTAGCTATGGAAAACATTACAAGCATGATGGAGGACAGATCTGCAAAGTATATTGTCTGCACCTGGACTCCATCTATTGTTTGCAGAAAGGACAGCTTCTGCCAAGAAGCCAGACACTCTGACCTTGTTTGAACCTGTCTGGTGACTGAAGATATGGATCTGTGAGAAATGGGGAGCCAAGAAGGTGTGGTGAGCAGACTGTTGATCCTATGAGACTCACTACAATATATGAGAGTTTATGTTCACAAAGCGTTTTACCTTTAAAGCCCGTATTCTTTCATCTCGTCACTGGCTATAACTCTGCAATTGAACTATATTGCTATGTCTAGTCAGGGTATATGTTTGTATTCTGATGTCAATCATTTCTTTTTCGTACTCTAAGCTGACTACAGCCAGCAGAGTGACAGGTGGTTCTTGGCTATCCTATTGATGTTGCTTGTTTTTATTGCATCCTTTTTTCCTCCTCAAGCTTATGACCGATCAAGGTCTAAAATCTGTAACAAAGTTAAAACACCAAGTTAATATTGTTCGGAGTCAATATCTAACTCAACTTCTAAATGTATTGCAGGGTTCTAGTCTCCCCCCTGTAGCTTCCAATTTAACTAGATGCATAATGTGATTCTCATTTAAAATGATAGGCTATCGGTGTATTATGCAAATCTTAATTGTTGTACTCGGCACTCAGATTCCACCGAAAAGAGTGTCCTAGAAGTATTTAAGAGGGTAGAGATTGTTATGACACTTTGTTTCTTCCAAACAACCGATATATACCCAAGAAGGGGCATTGCTTCCCCAAATGAGCCAGGTGATAATACCTTTCTAAAAAAGATCAGAGTATATGATTTTAAATGATTATGATTGCTCCTCCAAGCCCCAGTGCAGCCTGGTACTAAAGCATATGCCTACTTCAAGCATGGTGGGCTACTCACTTGTTTAAAATGAGGCCCAAGCTTACCTGTCTTGTTGAATTAGGGCCTTGTTAAATGCACCTGAACATGACAAGCTGACACACTACAAATTCTCTGCAACCAGTTACAATGGGTATTAAATCTTAAAATAATGATATCTTTATGACACAATTTCTCATGAAATTTCCTGGTATGATAGCATTTGAGGCTGAACTCCCATGCCCAGAACAGGTACAGCAAAGGTAGCAGCAGGGTAAGCTTCTCATTGCCTTGTCCATGTGACTCAGCCTTCCCCTGGAGGGACTGTTTCTAGGGGCAAAAGGGAATTCAGTCTCCATGACTCTCAGATCCTTGGCTTCATTACTTATGCTAACCGTTGGTGCCAGGAGTGGAGGTGGGTTATGTGCAATGGACACTTGTCCACGAGGAACAGAAATGAGGAATAGCCAGCTTGTTTTACACTTCATAGATTGCCAAGACATCATCAGCTGCCTTTTGCGACTACTGACCTGGGCTACTCTACACAGACAGGGCTCACCTTTACCAGGGTTCAGGGGCCAGGTAGGATGACAAGAAATGTGGGGTGCGAATCTTCTGGAAGAAAGCCTCAGCAGCGACTGGACAAAGAACCGTGCCCTAAGGGCTGTGAGCGACCTTGAAAAGGTGGATTGAAGATCGGGGGTGGGGAGGAGGAGGTTTGAACTTTGTTAATAAGGCAGGTGCTCAAAAGGGGACAGATGAGAAAACCTCTACTATGTGGGTTTGATTAAGTTGGGGAAGGGAAACTGAGGCAGATGTCTGTCTACAGTTAAGCCCTGTTACAGCTAGACTGTGGCATTTATGTGATGAGAGTATTGATTTGGTGACTCTGCTCAACCATAGTCAGCTGAAGTTTGAAAGGGTTAAAATAATAGCAAGAGATGGACTTAATCAGCTATGATGCAGTCTATCATATGTATGTGTCGAATGGGGGGAGGTCGTTGGTGTGTGAAGCTATACTTTTAAAAATTGTACTCTCTACAGTTTACTGGAAAGACAAGGATATACGGGAAAGATAGTGCGATATTGCATCTTCCCAGTGTATTTCTTACAGTGAAGCAAAACAAGCTATAACAAAAAACTCCAGTCAGATTATGCATTTGTTACAAGAATCATTCAAAATTCCCAGGCACCTACTTGTGTATAAAAGCAACTCATGGCCTTAGGCACTGTTCATTTCCAGAAACCAAGGACACAAATGTGCTAGTAAACAGAAGAGAAGATTCCTTGAGAAAAGGATACAGATGTGTAAGTCAGGAAAGTTACAGAGCTCTTCATGTCTTAAAGGGGGTAACATAATAACTGATTAGTCCATATGAAAGTAGATTCTTAAGAAACATAGTAATTGCAATCTATTTAAATGACTTCAAAGTTTCATTCCCCTTCACACTCTTTTTCACTATCCAAATTCACTAAAGCAAGTTCAAAATGGCTAGAAAATGGTAAGTATTTTCTGAAAAAAAAAATTAAAAAATGTCAAGATAAAAACTTGGGACTTTTTTTGTGGAAATTTTCCATTTTTTCCTAGGCAAGACTGAAATTAACCAAAAACTTTGTTTTACTGAAAAGTTTTCAGTTTGTTTTTTGGAGGAAAATTTTCTTTTCAAAAGAAAATTGTATACAGGAGTTCTTATTTCTCCCCTCCCCCCCAAAAAGCCAATTTTTCATTAAAAGATTTATCAGAAAATTTCTTCTCTCTACTTAATATGTTCTGTCTGCCAGCCTTTGTCCAAAGACTACAAAGGCCTGCTAGACTTGCATATATCACTACTGTTTTAGGATTATGCAGGTTATTTATTTATATAATTGTTCTCTTAGGAGCTGTAGCCAAGACCCAATCTCACCCTTATTATCTGTGCTTATATTTGACTGGTAACTACTTGTGGGAAGATGAATTAGCCCTGAAAAGGAGTAGAGCAGGGCAAAAGTAGTTAAAATTTGTCCATGCTTTTCCAAATGAAACCCACTGATTTGCCTTAGTGTTCATAATGCTTTTTTGCTAGTGAAATCTGAATAAGTGAGATTTTAATTGCAGGAATGTTAAGCAAAAATCATCATCAATAATAGTGAGAATAAATTAGAGTTTATTTTCTTAAACATGAGCATAAGCTATAGTGAATACACATAGTGATTAGGTTATGAACCAATCATAGGCTAATGTTTGTTCACAAAACAAACACAAATAAACAAATGTCGTAAAAGTCCCAGGCTGTATGTGGGTAATGTGTGAGCAGAAAATAGGGCTAAGTACATCTAATAAATTACTCAATGAATAATTCAACCTGCTCTATTCAGGAGTCAAATTTTTAGGAAAGATGGTACTGCACTTTTGATTAAATGGAAGAACACTAACCTCAGGCTAAGCCTGATCAAGCTTCTGGAAACATGCAGTTCACAGTGGGCATGCCCAGATTTAAAACAGTCACCCCACACTAATATTATGTAATCTTATTTTGCATAATCACTCCTATATTAATAATTTGATCCCTACCCTTATCACATCTCTGCAGTGGCAGTAGTGACATATGTGACACTGTATCATCTGTCAGGGGACTGTCTGCCCACCTTTCAGTCTGGACAGTGGTTTTGTAGGGCTATTATAGTAAATTGTTTGTGTGCGCTGGCTTTTCTTCCATTTGTATTCACAAGTCTGGTATTTGCTTAGATCCGAGTAACAGATCTGGTGGGAAATTCATTCCTTATACATCTGCTCATTAGAATCTGTTCTGAGAAGATCATTCCTTATAATGGTGTACTGCTAAGATCCAGCAGGTCTAGGAACAGATATTTATGGTGAAGTTTAGCTTTCTTTGTTATTTTTCATTGTCTGACTAGGTCTCTGGTTATTCTCCTTTCCCCTCATGCCCCCATTACTTTGTATGTATTCTGATGAGCAGGTGATGTGCTGAACCAGGTAATTTATAATGGATCAAATTTATAATGGATTATTCAATACCTGTCCTTACAATAGGTTTTGTTTATGTTTGGGAATGGGAAGGAGTTTAGAATTAGTTCCTGTGCAAATGGAAAAGCCTTTGACCATCTCATCAACACACACATCCTTAAAAACATTCTAAAATGCAGTGGAAGGGACGGAGGGGAAGTATACAATATTTTCTGATAATTTCTCACATCAGAAAAGCCCCGAGCTTAGCTATCGGTTCAGAAGGTGACTTCTCTAAATTCTGCTTGAAAAAAAATCTTCACTTCAATATCCAGAAGTAATCACACAAGTTTTCTGTATTCTTTATATTGTTTGTGTCTGGCAGGGTTGAGCTAGCAGAAGAGATTTCAGACCTGTAGGTCAAGCAAAGTGTTGCTCGACTTCCTCTCAAAAACATGAGTCAGTATGCTTGTAGGAGACAGAAAAAGAGAGTGGGCCTGTAATCAGAATCAGAAAAAAAAATAGTTCTCTCAGGTCCACTGTACAGAATCAATAGTATTTATGTGTGTTTGCAAAATAGAATAGTGTTGTCATTGACTAATAATGCTTTGAAATTAGTGTTGGCTAGTTTATTAGTAAATTAAGAAAGCGCTGATAAAAATGGAGATAATGGCACTTATCCACATTTGAAAAGCATTTTGAGATCTACAGATATGTGCTAAGTATTATTGTGTTGGAGGATGCTACTGAATTATTTGAAATTTATGTTGTTTCTTTGAAAATGAACTCTCTGGGGTAAATTTCAAGTGCTGGATATGGCAAATTAAGCCCATAACTCATTAGCAGCCCAAATGGTGGTCTTCGCCACCTCTATAAGCAGAGGAGAGCACATATATAGGCATAAAGGCAAAGGAAGAGACATGACTTTCTAGTACAAGTCTTTTCTCCTCTTACTCTGGGGGGGCTTGGGCTCGGCCGGTCAGAAGGTGGGAAGTAGGGATTGGGAGTGGACAAGGAAAGGGGTGTGACCACTTTCTGCCATAACACCACCACCTCTGAAACCAACAGGCATATTTTGCGAGGTATCAAATAAAATATCGCCATTTACTTGCACCTTTCTCTTATGCATCAGCAGCTAGCTGGGATGGTAAATGCTTGATTTCTGAAGGGAAAGAATCTACGAGTGTGTCAGCAGAGTCATTACATGCATGACTCTCCTTCTGGTTGCCAAAATCCATGTAGGATCTGGCATAATCCACAACATCATCAGCTTGCAGTGAATCACATTAGTAGCCAGGAAGTGGCCAGGCCCAGCTAGTTGTTTCCAAGACTAAAATAAACTATGACTGACTAATTAAGCGACTGAGAAGTGTTTCAAAACCTATTGACTAGAAAGCTATGCTATTCAAAGTTGAAAGTGTTGCCTTAATTCCCCTAAGGCAACACTTTCAGCTTTGAAATAAATAGATCATTTTTAGTCAGTAGGTTTTGAAATACTTCTCAAAGTTGTTAATTAGTAGTTAAGTGAAGTTCACTAGAAAGGAGAACACAAGGGTAGCTACCAAAGTTTTAGGATGAGAGTGACTATGCAAGTTAATTGATGTAATGTCAGGACAGGAGGGCCTCTGACTAATTCTTGTATTAAGTCTGAGCATATTCATTGGAAACTAGATCATTGATTCTCAAACTGGGCAGGTCATGACCCCCTTAGGGGTCACAATGTGGTTATGTGGGGGTCAGGAACTCTGAGCTCCTACCCCAGCCAGGCACGGAGGTGTGATCCTCCCTGCTTCCTCCCAGTGGAGGAACATGGGGAGAGGGGGCGAGTGGTGACACACAGATACTGCTCACCCCCCCACCCAATGTTCCTCTGCACCCCCTACAGGGTTGGGGGGTGAAGCGAGGAGCCAAGCCAGGGCTCCCTGCAACCAGGTCACTTTCCACACCTGGCCAGTGCTGTGAGGTGACCATCAGGAGTTGCTGCTCTCTGCCCTTCCCTTACGCAGCCCCAGTGGGGAAAGTGACCTGGATGCAGGAAGCCTAGTTGTTGCTCCTCGCTGCCCCCATCTCACAGCCTCCTAGGGGTCCATAGAGCGAGCAGCAATACCAGCCATCTATGCATGCAGGTCAGTTTCCACAGGTGGGTGCAAGAGGAGGGTGCAGGGGTTAGGCACTGAAGTGAGGAGTCCACGGGGGCCAATGGCATAGAGGGGTGCCCTTGAGGATGAGGGGGGTCACACTCAGAGGCTTGCAGTGTGAAAGGGGTCACCAATCCAAAAAAGGTTTGAGAACCACTGAACTAGATAGCTCCCGAAGACTAAGCAGAATCTAATTACTTGAGTGCTTGTGTGGTTAATAAGTGCTGCACTGTCTTGCCTGAACAACTTGATTCCTGAAATCCCATTAAGCATTACAGACCAGATCTTCAGCTGATATAAATCAGAGTAGCTCTGTTGATTCAGTGAAGCTATGCCAATTTAAACCAGCTGAAAATCTGGCCTGAGGTCTATAAGAATAGAAAAAACCAGACACAAACCACAAACACACACACTTTCCTCATGGTGTCATTGTTGTCATCCCCCCACCCGCACACACACATACCTCTCTATACCTCTGCACTTCCTTATTCTGGTAAGGGCTACAAGCATGAGTAGGGTGACCATATTTCCCAACAGGAAAACAGGACACCACCCACCTGAGCCCTGCCCACCCCATCCACCGCTTGCTCCACCTCCCATGCACGTTTCTCTACTCCCAGGAAGGGAGTGACAACACTTTTTTTTTTGCAAAACGGGCATTTGTCCCATTTGATCTCACTAGCTGATGGCCAGTCGTCAAGAGGAAATGGGACAAATGCCCAGTTTTGCCAAAAAAAATTTGGGGCAGCTGGGATAGGGCTTAAAAATGGGATGCATGGTCACCCTAAGCAGACATGATGAAACACTTAAAGCTGTTCTCGCTATATTTTCACAGTGGTGAAAGCAGTGGAAACTCTATGAGGAACCCTGTTCTCTTGAGGTTTCCAGCCCAACATAGACTTGACCAATGTGTGTTGCATTCTTTTTGCATAAACTTTAGCAAACCTTGGCACCGTAGTTGGATCGTTCAGATAAAGACCTACACTCACCTACTGATTCATTTGAGTTTCGCCCACTAGCACTTGATATTACGTGATGACAAAAATATTGTAAGACAAAATTCTCACCTTTTCAATGGCTTTCATATTGTGTTACGTAGGATTCCCACTGCCTGGCGTGGCAGCTCGGTCACCACATATAGAACCCTACAATGCTTCATCACTTTTGGAGAGCCTGTTGGTTTATGAGCTCTTGCCTGCCAATGATTTTGAGATCATCTTTCATTAGGTGGAACACAGTGTAGACAAGGGCCTAATTCCCCATTTATTTACATAAGCATACTGTGGGAATAGCTCCATTGAAAGTAATACCATCTGCAAATCTATGACTCTGATTTGATAGATAGCATTCTACCTCCACTTTACACTGCTATAAATGCTACACAAGGTTCAGGACAAGGGAGAATCAGACCCAAGGTTAGTTATGTTTATGGATGCTAAGAAAACCTTAAACGTGAACTGAATGTAAGCAAATTGCAGCTGTCAGGAGGTGAAAAGAGGTGATACTTACCTTGTCAGACCTCTAGAGGAAGCTCTAGACATTCCTCCTCAATTTACATACCAAAGCCAATAAAGTAGCAACTGCATTTGTTCCTACTAAGTCCTTCAGGATTCTGGGTCTATGGGTAGGGAAGTGATGATCTGTGGCTCCTGCATGTTCCACTTCTGAACTAGGATTGTTCCCTCTTCACCCCTGGCTGATCAGGCCTCAGCTAAGAAAAATCCTACTTTGCCAAAACATAGCTTTTTTTTCCCTGGCATCTGGTCAGTTACCTCCTCTCACCCAATTCCAGCAATCCTCTCTCTCTCCTATTCTCTGAGGAATAGAAATTACCCAGCTCCTTATCCTGGAAAGGGGCAAAGATACCAGAGCTCATATGGCCCCCTCCAAGCAAAGAAGGGGATGGAAAAGAGCCCCTGAACCCACTGTGGGGTTTGGGAAAGTAGCACTACAAGAGAAGCTGCAAGAAAGACAAGTTGAGGTACCTATCATCAGGGAAAGCATTGTAGCTGGACAGAGGGGCACTGGGAAGCCATTACTGCCATAAAGAGGTCCAGCTTGAGGAGAGGGGTATGGAGCACTTTTGAAGAGATACTTTGAGAGGTGGGCCAGGGAAGAGGACTAATGAATCTGGGAGGAGAGTGAAAGAGAAGGGGTGAATAGATAAATACATACAAGACACCAGGATATAAAGCCAATTACACCACATTTTTTAATATTCTGTAAATAACTTGCAATATCACCACATACTTTGTAGCCCAACAATAAGACTGACTTGACCAATATGTATTACATTCTTTCTGCACAAGCAATTTCTATTGTTTTCTTCCCTCAGAGTCCTGAAACAGTTAAGTAAAATGAAGAATATTTTCCCACCTCCAGTATGAGTGTAACTTGTATTAAATTATTCTGTGATTAATTATTAAATGAAGATTGTCATTAAATATTACAATGAAGAATACTATCAATATTGTATCTGTCACAGATGAAAAAGCTACATATATGGATGGATTGGTTTATGGATTGAAGTTCTCCAGGGAGTGTCACAAATCACATGATATCCCCAATGCTGAATTTTGTATATGAAAATATCTGAAAGATGTGCAACAACAGATGTAGTCAGACAGTTCCCTATTGGCTACACATCTGAGGAACCTCAACAGTGTAAGTTATTTTAGCGAAGGCTGGCAATAATTTATGCTGAATAAATTGCCTCCATATCTGCCTGTTTCAGAAAGCAGCATAAAAAGAATGTGAACTATTTGCTAAATCAGCTCACTTTGGGCCATATTATACTCCTTTGAGTGTCCACCATTGCAAACATAGAAGACTCGCAGATCTAGATATTAGGATTTCTAAAGGTCGGCTGTTTAGTAGTTAACGTGGAAGCTGTTGTCACCTTCATTAATGCATATATTATTCCAAATTTTGGAGATGAGAAGTGCTGATCTAAATCATACTTAGGTCCTTCAATTACAGTGGTGCCCCAACTTTTCCTGTTGTGCCCATCCTTGCCAGTAATGGAAACTATCCATGTCTTTCCCTCTTCCCTCCCCCCCCCCCCCCCGCAAAAAAAATTACTGCACAGTTGGCACAGCAGAGTGTTTGGTCTGAAGGCAGAGATGGGGGCAGAACTGGAGATGGGGGAGGAGCTGGGGCTAGAGGTGAAGCTGTCCTGGTGACTCAGGGACGGTCCTGCCTCCCCACCCACCCCTCATGGGTACTGGCCTGGGCCCTGCTATGCATTCCCTTCCCCAAAAATCATTCCTTTATGCCCCCCTAGCAGGGTGTGCCCCACAATTTGGGGACCATTGTTCTATTAAGAAACTGTATCCCCCTTGTAACCCGTCCGTGCCCAGGGTAGCCTACTGATAATGCCAGGGTCAGGGCAGGCTGCAAAAGGAGAGCAAATTCTCCCAGCACTGGTGGGTGACACCACAGTCAGACTTCCCAACCAGCCACAAACAGTTCTTCTGATTCCCCCACACTGGTTATCAAGAAGCCACTGTGCAAATACACACAGCCCCCTTTACTGCATTTCAGTCTCTGGCTCCCCAAACTGACACTAGGTCCAGTAAAGAGACCAGTTGTTTAAACTCTATGCTCTTTACTAAAAGATTCCCTCTGATCCCAAAGGACCAGCCACAGTATCAGTTCACTATAAGTTTGGATCTTACCCAAAATACCACGCTGCCAGCCAATCCTTTAGTAACTAAAACTAAAGGTTTATTAATAAAAGAAAACAAACAATAAGAGAAGTGTTAAAGGTTTAAAGCAATCAGATATATACAAATGATTTAAAAGTCCATATACATCAGGTTTCCAGAACAATTGTGGAGTTGCAGGCTTGTATAGTCCCTCTGGTATACATCCAGTACCTGGATGGGTCTAAGTCCTTCAGTTCAGTTGCAAAGTGTGTTGATCCAGAGGTGTGTCCGCAGCTGGACAGGAACAAAGACAAGACAAAGACAAAATGGTTTCTGTGGTTTGATCTTATATACCCTCTGTTATGGCCATGTGGCTTGTGGAACTTTACAGGAATCAAAATGGAGTCCATAGTCACATGGGCCAATCCTGGTAACTCTTCAGGTATGCCTTTAGTTTCTTCCTAGGCCTTTGGCTTCTGTAAAGGTCTTGATGGGCGATTAAGCGGGCTATTGTCCTGCGGCCTCTCTGTCTGGGGTGTGTCTTTTACAGCACAGTTTGAAATACAGGTATATCAAAGATCTCCATATCTTTCCTCACACATATTACACATGAACACAAATATTATCATCTTATTCAGCATATCATAACCTTTCTAATCACACCTGACATGGTATGTCTCACATGAATCACTATGATTTTGACATATTAATATCAAATTACACAAACGCCCCCCCTCCCAATCCAGTCCGCATGACACCCCTAACCCCCAATTCTCTTAAAACTAAGCCCAGCTTCCACTCTGTGGAAATCCGCACAAAGCTCTGTAAGTCACAGGAAACAGACTCAGAATTCCATGGCCTTAACATGAGAGGAATGACCCAGATCCTCAAAGGTATTTGTACAGCACCTAGCACAATGTAGTGCTGGTTCATAACTCAGGCTTCTTGACGTTATGCTACCACAACACACAGCCTAAAATATTTTTGAAAGAATAAAAAGCTAACCTTAGGCAAATTGTGGCCACTATAAAAAGAATCCAGACAGACATTAAAATAAGGAAAAGATAAAAGGAGGAAGAGGAGGAAGAGAGGGAAAGGGGAAATGATAGAATATTTAATAGACGGATTCAAAATGTTATCAACTATTTACATCAATGGGAGTTTTGGGATGTGCAAGGAAGCACAATCAGGCCCTTTCTGAAAGTCAGACATTTTCCAGAAACAAAAAACAGTCTCAAGCCTGCCCAATGCCCTTCAGATGCTATTCACCCTCCCCCCTTCATTTCTGAAAGACTGGCAGGTGAGGAACATCAGCCACTTTACACTCATTGCAATGAGTTTATGGGATAATTCTGTGGCCTTAGTTCCATTTTTGCCTTTGCCACAGACAACAGGTGACCTTGGGCAAGCCTATTTACTTAGCCTCTCAGTGTCAGTTTCGCCATGGATAAAAATTGAGATAATGCTGACCTTCAAGAAAAGGATGCTGCAAATCTTAATTCATTAATGTCCATGTTGCACTTTGAAATCACTGGGTGTCTGGGATTTTCAAAGGACCCCAAGGGAGTCCAGAACCCAGTTCTTCTGAACTTCAATGGGAGTTGGGTGCCTAACTCCATTAGCCATTTTTTAAAATTCAAACCTATGAGGTGAAAGTACTTAAAGGCAGCATATTCCAGTCTCTAGTAGCCTGAGACTATGGCTAGGAACCATAGACCCCTCAGTTGTAAACTCAGCTGTGCCCCCCTATCTTGCCATATGTCCTTGAGCAAATCACCACCTCTGTATCTCATTTTCCCTGTCTATTAAATAGGGATACTACTTCTTGAACTATTTCAAAGGGGCAATGTGAAAATTAATTAGAAAACAGAGAGACAGCTATTTAAAAAGGTAAAGACCTGTGATGACTAAATCATTAGTGAAAGTGTGATTATGTCAATAATTTATTTATAATTGGCAACCTGTCATCACATTTGTTTATTAAATTGCTCTAGTTTTCTTTGCATATTCCTGTGGATCAGGACCGAGAGGGGGAAAGACAGAAAAACAATTCTTCTCCCCCTCATAACCTTTACCCTTCCCATTCCAAATGGGATCAGGACCAGGAAAATGATTCAGTCCTGAAAATTCTACACGTGATTTAGCGAAACAAAGCACTGACCTCACCAGTAGCAGCAGCAGCCGTTCTTGAAATGTTTAAAAGGCAAATGCATTAGTATGTTCAACCATCATGCTGGCTAATGACTAGACATTTTCTAGCATATGGGATCATTATTCCAGCATATCATCAGTGAACTTTCCAGAAACGCTAATTAAAGGACCCTTTAAAATGCTTACCTCAAAGTTGGGTATTATCACAGCTCCTCACTCCTGTTTTGCAAGAATTTGCAGAATTTTCATTTCTTTTGCTCTCACCACCTTTTATTTCCCATGCTCACTAAAGATGAGGAAAGCTAATTAAACAGATATTTATTTTCTTTTCAACAGAATTTAACTTTCTTCTTATTTTCCATACAGAAGATATCATTTTCCCCTGACACAAAAGGAGATTGAGAAAGTATTGTTGGCAATATCTAGTGATGTTTCATCTTCCTCACGCCCCTCCAAACTGTACATCTCTTCTGTAATTTTTTCTATTCTTTAATTGTAATTATAAATGATATCAAGAGTTAATTTAGAGACTGCAACAAAGAGGTCATTCTTCAGGCCAACATCTCCCAGGAAAGAAAAGCAAATTCTCAGGGAGACAGTTGCTACTGATTGGAATAATTGGTTATGAAGAGTATGGATGCCAAAACACTTCTACAAGACTGAGGATGCGGAAACAATCTAAGCTGTTGGAAGCAACTTCTAGGGATATTTACTCCCAAATTTAAAACAAAGTGCAAAAGCAAGAAAAATTAGAAGAATGTCATTGACCAGAGTGAAACTGTGGTCCAAAAACAAATCTTTCTTCTGGAAAAAATCTGTAGGTCTTATGATAGCACAACGTGAACAGATCAGAACCAATACAGTGATGTCAGTCTGAGTCTGCAGGCAACCCAAAACAAAATTTACAAATGAAGTGTGAACTACTCGATTCATCTCAGAGAATTAAAGGATCCTCACTAGATTTAGGTGTCAACACCATTTGGTAGCTCATAGCTAATAATTTTAGGAAAAACATCCAGGTAATGTCTTTGTTCATCACTGTTGGCTGTACTGGTAGATACTGAGATAGGGTAGATTGAGACAATAACTGTCAAATATGCCCTCCTTGGTTCTTGGTTCTGGAGGGGAGGGCACTGGTAGAAAACACGGGAACATTTTTCACTAAGAAAAACATATTTTGGTCAAAAAGTTTCAAAATTCAGAATTTAACAAGTCTAGCCAGCACATTTTCCCACAGACCTGTTGATGTCTTTGTCCAGCATTTCTTCCACTCTCCTCCCCTAGTCTCCCTTCCATAGCCCCCTGTCATATAACCAATGTGCAGGTAAAGTTTGGTTTCCATGGTGTAAACAAGAAAGCCTGGGAGTCTGGATGAGAGGCGATTCCTGAGGATTTTCCCCACATCTCCAATCTCACGTATTAAAGGTAGAATCCCTGCACTGAGTCAGTGAACTTGTACTCAGTGAAACAGAGGGCAAAAGACAGGAGACCTCACTGAAATCTCAGTTCCCCAAGGCACATTTGCACATGCTATTCACATGTCCACAAGGGATGTTCCGTGAAGTTTGTATATGCCATTCTCATACAGAGCACATTTTGATAATGGCATCACATCTAACTCCATCCAGAAATGGAGAAGCAAATAGTAGATGCGTCTCCCTCCTCAGTGCTGAGTGCTTTGCCTGCTGCCTTGTGTCAAAATTAAGACCACTCTCCCATTGAATGGCAAAATCCTCAACTGTCCCCAGACTAGCAAAATTCCAGTTTTCCCCTGAGAGCTTCTACAAGCAATGCTTTGCCCTTTCATTCTGCAAATCTGCACCATACCAGAGTTTGGGGAGGTGTGTAAAATCAATTCAGTGTAATATCAAAATAAACATGAGACAGCATACTGACTGGACTTCACCAAGAAGCCACTGAGGGAGAATAGGTTAAGTGAACAATACCTCAGTTTTGGGGTTCCTTCCATATCGCTTGGGAACCTATGCATTGCACAGAACCTTGTTAAGTAGCGAATAATTCTTGAAGGGCTTTCTCCAGCATTGGCAAGCAGAGAATAACAGTTGTGATTCTTCTCAGTGTGCTGAGAACGTCTCAGCTTTTCTATTCACCACATGCAATCAACAGAAAAATAGTTTGGCTACATCAAAAATGGGCCATTAGATCAGAAGTAATAGTAGTTGTAATTCTGAAGAGATAATTGTGGATTGTAACAGGGTGGCTGCCTCCAGAGCACCTCCTCATGGCTGGGGGTGGCCCTTCAGCATGCCTCCCTCTGTTTCCTCTCTCCCCAGGACTCCTAACTAAACTCACAGAGGCTATCCCATAGTCAAAAACACCTTTACTTGGGCTGGTTTATCATCACAAACAGTTCCAAACCCCAATTCCCCAAAATCCAAATAAAAGATTCATATATTTTAAGATTCATTTATTTGTTCTTCCCCACTCTTCATCAAGCCATTCCTGAGAGCACCCCTTGACTGGGAAGGCCATTCACAGCCCTACCTACCTTGAATCTTTTCTCCCCTGGTGTCTCAGAGTCTCTTGCAAGAGCCTTCTAGCTCCCTGCAACCTTCTCATCCCCACTCCCAGACCTCTTCCTTATTCCCAGAGACCTAACTAGGTCTCATAACCAACCAGTTACATGATCTTCATAGTCCCCACCTGGAGAGACAAATTGGCTGTGTCACAGGTGAGACTGAGACTCATCTCCCTTTAAAGAACCAGTGACCCTATGACATGTACTGATAAAGAACTAGCTTTAGCCATCTTAATAGCCTAGCAGAAAAACTCTGATCTGCTACTGTTTTATCTAAGAGGAGTTTACAGTTTTTAAGTCTTCATTTTTAAATTGGCAGTTTGGAAATAGCTAGGCCTTGATCCTACAAACACTGTAAGCACACACATCGCTTCACTCACACAAGTAGAAAAGAAGGAACTTTTGGATTCAGTGACCCTATCTACACGAGTAAAGTTACTCGGGGGGGGGGGTGAAATGTTTGCAGAGGTGTGGAAACAAGACTAAGAGATGATGTCACAAAAACAGAAGATGTCATATGCACCACATCCCAGGGAGAAATCAGCAGAACTTGGAACTGCATTGCAAAAAAGCTGTGTTTGACAGATGGCATCTATACTGGGACACAATTCCCCCCTTCACAGATGGACTAGTGAACTATTGTTCTGCATGTCCAGTTTACTTCCATGTCAAGTGAATAAAAAACCACATGGAAATGCTAATAGCCCCTGTAAAAAGATCTAGGAAAAAAGTGTTTTTGGAACAGCAAGAAAAATTTACTTCAGGACAGACTGTAAAAGTGGGGACATAAAATTCCTTCTTTCCAGTGTTGTTTTCTTTATCTGTGGTACCTGGTTCAATTCTCTCCCTTTCTAGCCCCCATTTGTTTTGGAGTTACCTTATCTGTTATTTTCACTAGGATCAGGGCAAGGAAAGTCCAGCAACCCTACTCCTGTGTAGGCAGAGATCATGTGCTGGCGTTTTTGTGCATGGCAAATGCCCCTTTGCACCTCAGCAATGTCAATAATATTTGCATATATAGCACTACACCACATGCTGAAATTCAAAATGCTTACTGCTTCTAAGCATTAGAGCATCACCTGCGCCAAACATGTCATTTAATACATGAAACAATCAGAGTAATACTGTGCAATATTGACAGAGAACACAGGATGGAGCGGAATGCACAGAATCATATAGAAATCCTCCTCCAAATTTGTAGCTAGATATAAATAAACCAGTCTTAAAGAACAGGCAGGCAGTAGAGACGCAACCAAAGAAAGTTAGTTCCCTATTGGATTGAGAGAAATTCTTGTTTATCCTAACTTGTCAAACACCAAATACTAGCTGTTTTCGGAGAAGTACTGGGTATATGTCCTGATAACAAAAGGTGTTACAATCTTGTATTATCTTGAAACAGCTCATGTCAATCTGATATTGCCTCACAAAACACAAGATCTGCTTCCACTAGTGAATAGGAACACCGTAAGTTCAACTGATCTGCAATCACATTTTGTGGTTTCTTAGTGGGCAACACAGAACTTTGTGGTATTAAGAGTGGACTCTATCAAAGCAAATGAAATGCTAATTTCCTCATCTTTCCTTAAAAGGGGTTGCAAATGTATGTACCTAGCTGCAGTACAGGTAGATAGTGGATATATGCCTGTTCCACTCCTTCATTCCAAAGCACGAGTAGTCAACCTAAGCGCAAGTAAGCAGACCTCTGAATCTGGGGTCACACATAGTGCCTGCCACCAACAAAACATATTATAAATGGAGATGGGAAGCGAGTATGAAATCTCCCCCATCCCTCTGAACCTAAGTCACCAGTTAAATATTTCTTTGCTATCTAAAGCCTGGCTTTAAATATCAGGGCAGAGCCCCAGCTCATATAAAATCAGCATAGCACCACTGATTTCAATAGAGTTACTTCAGTTTACACCAGCTGATGATTGTGTTCAGTAACTGCCTGACAGAGGGTGCAGAAAAGCACGTAACAGGAAATGCAAGTCATTGATAATCCATGCATGTGTAGAAATGTATGTGAATACATGAGTATGAATGGTTATTGTTTGTTTGCCTTTTTATCTCTGTGTATCTGTCCTGGAATGTTTTTTGAAAAATAATACAAGCCTTACCATGGTGCAAAGA